>UESW01004145.1:749211-890412 GCA_900491605.1 Calamus simplicifolius
AAGCCAATCTATTACACTAGCAAAGTACTCCATGATGCTGAAACCAGATATTCGAGAACCGAGAAGATCATCTTCGCTTTGGTGGTATCTACTCAGCGCCTCCAGCCTTACTTCCAAGCCCATCCCATCGTGGTGCTTACGGACCAGCCCCTTCGGGCTATCTTGTCTCGCCCTGACACCTCCGGTCGGTTGGCCAAGTGGGCCATTAAGCTAAGTGAGTTTGATCTGTCCATCCGGCCAAGGTCAGCCATGAAGTCTTAGGTGTTGACGGATTTCTTGGTCGAGTGCTCCTGGACCGAGAGGGACATGGAGGAGGCGCGACCGGAGGAGCGTGTGGGCTCTCCCTCATCTGAGGAAGCGGGGGACTGGATCCTGCATATGGATGGAGCGGAAAACTCTCAAGGAAGCGGAGCCAGACTCATTCTCGCGAGCCCAGAGGAGACGTAGTGGAGTACGCTCTCAGATTCCAGTTCCCAGCAACTAATAATCAGGCAGAGTACGAAGCCTTGCTAGCAGGGATGAGGTTGGCCGAGGGGCTAGGTGCCAGGCGTTTGAGGGCCTACACGGATTCTCAACTTGTTTCTGGACAGATCACCGGGGAGTACGAAGCCAGGGACCCAACCATGTCCCGATATTTGAGCAAGGTGCAGTCCCAGGCGTCTCATTTCTCTTACTTCCGCGTTAGCTATATCCCCAGAGCGGAGAATGCTAGGGCCGATGCACTGTCCCGTCTGGCCACTTCGGTCGACGGGACGTTGGGGAGGACATATGTGGAACACTTACAAGCCCCGAGCACTGAGGCCGCGGATGAAGCACTACCGGTGGAGCAAGAGCCCTCCTGGATGGACGCCTACATCCGGTATTTGACTGACGGTACCCTTCCGGAGAACCCCACTGAGGCCAGGTTGCTCAAACGGAGGGCCCCAAGATTCTTGATGATGAACGGAAGGCTTTATCGGAGATCCTTCTCATACCCAGTTCTCAGGTGTGTGGGGTCGACTGAATCAGATTACATCCTCAGGGAGATCCACGAGGGTATATGCGGGAGTCACCTGGGGGGCAGAGCCCTAGCTTACAAGGTCCTGCGCCAAGGGTACTTCTGGCTGACGATGAAGGAGGATGCGGCCGAGCTTGTCAAGAAATGTGATAGTTGTCAACGTCACGCTAATATCCAGCGACAGCCGACGTCTCACCTAACCCACTTGGTGGCACCCTGGCCCTTCGCCCAGTGGGGTATGGATATCCTGGGACCATTTCCCTTGGCCTTCGGACAGCGAAAGTTCCTCTTGGTAGCGGTGGATCACTTCACCAAGTGGGTTGAAGCCGAGGCCTTGGCCAAGATTACCGAAAGCAAAGTGAGATCCTTCTTCTGGAAGTCCATCATATGTCGGTTCGGACTGCCGCACACACTAGTCACTGATAATGGCCGGCAATTTGACAACGCGCCCTTCCGGGAGTTCTGCTCCGAGCTGGGTATCTGTCAGAGGTTCACTTCCGTCGGGCATCCTCAAACCAATGGGGCAGCCGAAGTGACTAATCGGATCATCCTTCAGGGGTTGAGATCTCGGCTAGATGGCTGCAAGGGGCGATGGGCGGAGGAGCTCCCCAACGTGCTATGGGCCTACCACACAACGCCGCGAGCCCCCACCGGGGAAACGCCGTTCAGCTTAGTCTTTGGCTCTGAAGCTGTTATTCCTGTGGAAGTCGGTGCGTCGAGCCCTCGGGTGGAAGCAGACAGCGAGGAAGGTAACCCTGACCAACTGCGAGCCAACCTCGACCTGGTGGAGGAGGTGCGAGACCGGGCGCGCTTCGAATGGCAGCCTACCGCCAGCGGGCCGCAAAGTATTACAACGCTCGTGTGCGCCCCCGGACGTTCCTGCCAGGAGATTTGGTCCTTCGACGGGCTGAGGTCTCGAAGCCAGCTGAGGGAGGCAAGCTAGCCCCAAACTGGGAGGGTCCTTACCGGATCGCCGAAACACTCCGCCACGGAGCTTATAAAATTGAAGAACTTTATGGGACGCCACTCCCTAGGACGTGGAATGCGGATAACCTTCGTCGGTATTATCAGTAATGTATTCCTCCTTTCATATCAAGTATCACTCCTGTATTCGCTTGGGTCTTCACCCCTTGATCAATATTAACGAGATTCAATTTTAGCTATCTGAGTCTTCACAGAAAAGCCCGACACCCGTCGGCACCTAAAGCCCTGCACTAGCCAGGCATGAAGCCCAGTGTACCACTGGCAGAGCGGTGTACCACCAGCTCTCAACAATAAAAGCCCGACACCCATCGGCACTTAAAGCCCTGCACTAGCCAGGCATGAAGCCTAGTGTACCACTGGCAGAGCGGTGTACCACTGGCTCTCACAACAAAAGCCCGACACCCGTCGGCACTTAAAGCCCTGCACTAGCCAGGCATGAAGCCCAGTGTACCACTAGCAGAGCGGTGTACCACCGGCTCTCAACAACAAAAGCCCGACACCCGTCGGCACTTAAAGCCCTGCACTAGCCAGGCATGAAGCCCAGTGTATCACTGGCAGAGCGGTGTACCACCGGCTCTCAACAATAAAAGCCCGACACCCGTCGGCACTTAAAGCCCTGCACTAGCCAGGCATGAAGCCCAGTGTACCACTGGCAGAGCAGTGTACCACCGGCTCTCAACAACAAAAGCCCGACACCCATCGACACTTAAAGCCCTGCACTAGCCAGGCATGAAGCTCAGTGTACCACTAGCAGAGCGGTGTACCACCGGCTCTCAACAACAAAAGCCCGACACCCGTCGGCACTTAAAGCCCTGCACTAGCCAGGCATGAAGCCCAGTGTACCACTGGCAGAGCGGTGTACCACCGGCTCTCAACAACAAAAGACCGACACCCGTCGGCACTTAAAGCCCTGCACTAGCCAGGCATGAAGCCCAGTGTACCACTGGTAGAGCGGTGTACCACCGGCTCTCAACAACAAAAGCCCGACACCCGTCGGCACCTAAAGCCCTGCACTAGCCAGGCATGAAGCCCAGTGTACCACTGGCAGAGCGGTGTACCACCGGCTCTCAACAACAAAAGCCCGACACCCGTCGGCACCTAAAGCCCTGCACTAGCCAGGCATGCAGCCCAGCGTGCCGCTGGAGGAGCGGTGTACCACCGGTTCTCCGCAACAAAGGCCCGACACCCGACAACACAAAGTTCCGCCGGTCAGATAAAAGCTGACCCCCGTAGGCATCAAAAGCCACGCGCCTATTTAGTACAAGGTCCGATACTTGACAGGGCGTTGCGCCGATAGCCTCGAGGAGCCTGTCTACCTAACCTGACTGCCGGCATTTCCGCTCCGAAAAGTCTACCCTCCTTGGTCCTAACTTTCGGGTCTAAACAGCTGGGGCGGAATAGCTTGAGTTGAGAGTTGTCCCCCGAAACTATCAGAACTAATGGGGTCACAGGGCTACGTGTTGTCAATTGATGAAGTCCATGACAAGTCAGAGTGCATCTTGAAGAGTGTTTTCATTAATTGAAAGGGATTACAAAATGCCGACGTTGTCGGACTTGCAAAAAAAAAAAAAAAAAAAGAGGAAGAAGAAAAGAAGGAGAGGGACAAAGGAGCGAATTTTTTGGCTAAGGGTGGAAAAGGCTTACCCCGGTGGGGATGAGGCCCGCCGACTCCAGGTTGTCCTCCGACAGCAGTAGGGTGTATCGGGGGATCTCGGTGGCCAACAGTAGCCCCAGCGCCTCCCGGTCCCCAGGCTGGATGGCGACGGCGTTCCCCCGGAGGTCGGGGTCTCCCCACCGGGGCATGACTTGGCCAACATTTGCAAAAAAGAAACGGGACTTCCATCCCTTAATCGAAGAAGGAAGAAGGAGTTTTAGGACCCGATTGGGTCGGGGATGAAATAGCCACCAACCCTTTTGAGCCCGGAGGGAATAGAAAGATGGGAACATGCTGATTCGGGGGGTGATGCTTAGGTGGTGGCAAAGGATGATGAAGGCACTGATGACACGATAAGAGTTCAGAACTAATTGGGAGGGGGTCAAGGAATAGAAGTCAAGGAGATTGACGAAAAAAAGGGGAAAGGGAGGGCGGAGACCTGCCTTTAGGCAGATCTCGTAGGCGCCACCCGACCGGGTCGGAAGGAAATGACCCTGTCGTCGGGACTTGGCAGGAACAGCTCAACCTCCCGGGGGACCCGATAACGGGCCCGAATTCTTTCCAAATCCAGCCGCGTCATCGTGGAGGCCATCCCCTCTGAAGACCCCTCCGCCGTCGAGGAGGCGCCGACTCCCGACCGGCAGCCCCTCGATGGGGCTCCACCGGTGACCCATCGCCGGGCAAGAGGGACGCAGTCCTCTGAATCAGAGGACCACTCGATCAAGGGGGAAGGGACAGGAGAGGTACGACACCTCCCAGAAGAAGGATGGTTCTCAGAATCATCCTCCGAGGTCCAAGAAGGGGAACTCATGAGCGAAGAGACAAGTCTAGGATGGGGAAAAGCTGACCTGGAAGGGAGAAAACCAGACGCAGGCCCGCAGGTTGCAGGAGAGGTTGGAGCGTAGGCGCAGAAGAAGACGATGACAAAGGCGGTATGGCATCAATTCAACCCCCCGCTTAACTTTATCGGGTTTTCAAATCATCCTGCCACGTCTCGTCGGCCACATGGCCCCTTGCCATAGGCTGGCTTGCCTCGCGGGATGCCCCGGCGCGTGGTGCGACGCGCCTCCGGCCAGTGGTGGGACCCCGCTGACGTTCAGTAATGAAAGGTAATGATGAAGCGGCTTTTTGCGCAAACCTCGAAGAGCCAGTTCTCACTCTCGAGGGCGATCATGGCGAGCACAGCGTGCGAAGGGCCGCCTCCTCATATCCCCCGTACCGTCCGCATAAAAGATAAGGATGGGGATCAGCCACGTGGAGAACACCCCTTGCGCCTCAACGGTGGGACTCACTTCGCCCCAGGGGCGAGGGGGCATCTGATATGATTGATCCCGCGTCGTCAGAATAAAGGTAACGACATCTATTGACATCGAGACCACCACCGGTCTCGGGGTCCACCGGCATTTCCCCACCCCCGGGACCCCCTCCGGTCTCGGGGTGGGGTCACCATCTCTTGACCCCGAGACCCCCCACCGGTCTCGGGGTGCACCTGCATTTTCCCACCCCCGGGACCCCCTCCGGTCTCGGGGTGAGGTCATCATTTCTTGACCCCGAGATCCCCACCGGTCTCGGGGTCCACCGGCATTTCCCCACCCCCGGGACCCCCTTCGGTCTCGGGGTGGTGTCACCATCTCTTGACCCCGAGACCCCCATCGGTCTTAGGGTGCACCTGCATTTCCCCACCCCCGGGACCCCCTCCGGTCTCGGGGTGAGGTCATCATTTCTTGACCCCGAGATCCCCACCGGTCTCGGGGTGCACCGGCATTTCCCTACCCCCGGGACCCCCTCCGGTCTCGGGGTCGGGGTGGGGTCATCTCTTGACCCCGAGATCCCCACCGGTCTTGGGGTCCACCGGAATTTCCCCACCCCGGGACCCCCTCCGGTCTCGAGGTGGGGTCATCATTTCTTGACCCCGAGACCCCCACCGGTCTCGGGGTGCACCGCATTTCCCCACCCCCGAGACCCCTCCGGTCTCGGGGTGGGGTCATCATTTCTTGACCCCGAGATCCCACTGGTCTCGGGGTCCACCTGCATTTCCCCACCCCCGGGACCCCCTCCGGTCTTGGGGTGGGGTCACCATCTCTTGACCCCGAGACCCCCACCGGTCTCGGGGTGCACCCGCATTTCCCCACCCCCGGGACCCCTCCGGTCTCGGGGTGGGGTCATCATTTCTTGACCCCGAGATCCCCACCGGTCTCGGGGTGCACCGGCATTTCCCTACCCCTGGGACCCCCTCCGGTCTCGGGGTGGGGTCATCATTTCGCGACCCCGAGGCCCCCACTAGTCTCGGGGTGCACCCGCATTTCCCCACCCCCGAACCCCCTCCGGTCTCGGGGTGGGGTCATCATTTCTCGACCCCCATGCCCCCACCAGTCTCGGGGTGCACCGGCATTTCCCCACCCTTGGGACCCCCTCCGGTCTCGGGGTGGGGTCATCATTTCTTGACCCCGAGACCCCCACTGGTTTCGAGGTACACCGGCATTCCCCCACCACCGGGAACCCCTTCCGGTCTCAGGGTGGGGGTCATTAGCGATTGACATGCAACTCAACCGTCAAGGAAAATGGTGACTCCAGGTCGCACGGTGCTCCCACGTGATTCTCAGTACGCCCGTGATTGCGCCCCGTTACGGAGGGCCATACCTCATAACGGCGTATGGGGCATTGCATATCCCTGTGCATGACCATGCCTCGCTAAAGCGTACGATTCGCTACTACTTGCAACTGTGCTCGGTCATATCAGCCGACGGCGCGCACTACATGCCTTCGCAGCTGCTGGACACGTATGATATCACATCAGCGAGCGGTACGGGATGTCTCCGACGCGCGTGGCGATGGTACGAAGGCGATCTCCCAAAATAATAAGATAGGATATTCGGACAAGTATAAAGGCACGTGCTCTCGCTATAAGTGGGATCTGAACTCTAGTTTTCTGAGCTTTCTTCCTCCCAGCAAAACCCTAATCGCCTCAGCTCTTCTCCGCTGAGCGTTCTCTGTTTGAACCCAAGTGACTGACTTGATCGTCGGAGGGTCCCTACTGTTATCACCGGTCTCCAGGGACCTATCTTGTAGGACTCCGAGGAGAAGGACGTCTGTCTTTCCCGACGTTTGAGGAAGGTGACTTGGCGTCATCAGATTATCTGATATGACTGATCCTGCGTCGTCTGAATAAAGGTAACTGCGGCTATTGACCCCGAGACCCCCACCAGTCTCGGGGTCCACCGGCATTTTCCCACCCCTGGGACCCCCTCCGGTCTCGGGGTGGGGTCACCATCTCTTGACCCCGAGACCCCCACCGGTCTCGGGGTGCACCCGCATTTCCCTACCCCCGGGACCCCCTCCGGTCTCGGGGTGAGGTCATCATTTCTTGACCCCGAGATCCCCACGATCTCGGGGTCCACCGGCATTTCCCCATCCTGGGGACCCCCTCCAGTCTCGGGGTGGGGTCACCATCTCTTGACCCCGAGACCCCCACCGATCTCGGGGAGCACCCGCATTTCCCCACCCCCGGGACCCTCTCCGATCTGGGGTGAGGTCATCATTTCTTGACCCCAAGATCCCCATCGGTCTCGGGGTGCACCGGCATTTCCCCACCCCCGGGACCCCCTCCGGTCTTGGGATGGGGTCACCATCTTTTGACCCCGAGACCCCCGCCGGTCTCGGGGTGCACCCGCATTTCCCCACCCCCGGGACCCCTCCGGTCTCGTGGTGGGGTCATCATTTCTTGACCCCGAGACCCCCACCGGTCTCGGGGTGCACCCGCATTTCCCCACCCCCGAGACCCCCTCCGGTCTCGGGGTGGGGTCATCATTTCTTGACCCCGAGATCCCCACCGGTCTCGGGGTCCACCAGCATTTCTTCACCCCCGGGACCCCCTCCGGTCTCGGGGTGGGGTCATCATCTCTTGACCCCGAGACCCCCACCGGTCTCAGGGTGCACCCGCATTTCCCCACCCCCGGGACCCCCTCCGGTCTCGGGGTGAGGTCATCATTTCTTGACCCCGAGATCCCCACCGGTCTCGGGGTGCACCGGCATTTCCCCACCCCCGGGACCCCCTCCGGTCTCGGGATGGGGTCACCATCTCTTGACCCCGAGACCCCCACCGGTCTCGGGGTGCACCCGCATTTCCCCACCCCCGGGACCCCCTCCGGTCTCGGGGTGGGGTCATCATTTCTTGACCCCGAGATCCCCACCGGTCTCGGGGTGCACCGGCATTTCCCCACCCCCGGGACCCCCTCGGTCTCAGAGTGGGGTCATCATTTCTCGACCCCGAGGCCCCCACCAGTATCCGGGTGCACCCGCATTTCCCCACCCCCGGGACCCCCTCTGGTCTCGGGGTGGGGTCATCATTTCTCGACCCCGAGGCCCCCACCAGTCTCGGGTGCACCGGCATTTTCCCACCCCCGGGACCCCCTCCGGTCTCGGGGTGGGGTCATCATTTCTCGACCCCGAGGCCCCCACTGGTTTCGAGGTACACCGGCATTCCCCCACCCCCGGGACCCCTTCCGGTCTCAGGGTGGGGGTCATTAGCGATTGACATGCAACTCAACCGTCAAGGAAAATGGTGACTCCTGGTCGCACGGTGCTCCCACGTGATTCTCAGTACGCTCGTGATTGCGCCCGTTACGAGGGCCATACCTCATACCGGCGTATGGGGCATTGCATGTCCCTGTGCATGGCCATGCCTCGCTACAGCGTACGATTCGCTACTACTTGCAACTGTGCTCGGTCATATCAGTCGACGGCGCGCACTGCATGCCTTCGCAGCTGCTGGACACGTATGATATCATGTCAGCGAGCGGTACGGGATGTCTCCGACGCGCGTGGCGATGGTACGAATGCGATCTCCCAAAATAATAAGATAGGATATTCGGACAGGTATAAAGGCACGTGCTCTCGCTGTAAGTGGGATCTGAACTCTGGTTTTCTGAGCTTTCTTCCTCCCAGCAAAACCCTAATCGCCTCAGCTCTTCTTCGCTGAGCGATTCTCTGTCTGAACCCAAGTGACTGACTTGATCGTCGAAGGGTCCCTACCGGTATCACTGGTCTCCAGGGACTTATCTTGCAGGACTCCGAGGAGAAGGACGTCCGTCTTCCCCGACGCTCGAGGAAGGTGACTTGACGTCATCAGTTGGGATTCCACAACGCTAGGTTTTAAATTTAATAAAGAATAACACGCTTCACATCTTCACTCGTTGCTTCATGTCTTTGGTTGGATTTCTCAGGATTTCACGCCTCCCGCTTCACGTATCTTAGAATTTTAGGGAATTTTTATTTGTACAATTTCATTTGCTTAGTACACATTTCAATTTTTTTTTAAAAAAAATTTAACCTATCTTAGCACCCCGTAACCTCATCTCATCCTTCCCCCTCTCTCCCTTTATTTTCAGCATTGGCGCTCCCTCCCCTCTCCTCCCCCTCCCTAGCATCACCCCCACCCCTCCCCTCAACTCGTCTCCTTTCCCTCTCTCCCTTCTCCTTGGCACCGCCCACCACCTACCCCTCGGCCTCAGTCTCCTCCACACTCCCTGGCCCCGGTGCCCCCTCCGGCATCGTCTCCCTCCCTCCCTAGCACGGAAGGAGACGGAGCCAGAAGGAGGGATGGGAGCATTGCTCTCCCTAGCACGGAAGGAGACGGAGCCAGAAGGAGGGATGGGAGCATTGCTAGGGATGGGGGCCTCCCCACTCCCGGCGCCCCCTCCAGCATCGCCTCCCCCCTCTCTGGCACGGGAGGAGACGTGGCCGGAGGAAGGGAGGGAGAGGGCGAGAGAAGACGGGGTGCTAAGGGTAGTTTAGGATTTTTTTTAAAATTGGCTGAGCAACTAGAGCTGCGCAAATAAAAATTCATGGGATTTATTCCTGGGATTTTACAGACGTGACACAGCATAAAGATAATATTTTAATAATAAAAATATTCAAAGTAGTAAATATCTAGTATCAATATCAATAACAAAGATAATGTTTTAATAATAAAAATATTAAAAGTAGTAAATATCTAGTATCAATATCAATAACAATTAATTAATCCTTAGCAACGGCGCCGAAATAATATGCAAGTGCACAAAATCGTAACAAGTAGTAAAGTGTTTTTAGAGAACGGATGTCGAACCCATATAAATTAATTATGTTATTGAATACCAAAATTCACTAGATTAATTACTATTTGAAAAATCAAATATAAATGGAACGTTCTACTGTAAATTTTTTAATCTAAAAATTAACAAAGCTTAAAAATTTAAATATGTTAAAATATGATAAGAATAGATTTAGATTACACAATTTATTCTTCTTAATTATTAAATTCTAATAATTCCATTTTGATGATTAAAAATTTCTTAATTTTTCATTTCTTCTCTCGAACAATATCAAAAATATCTCCAACTAACAACTCCATATCTCTATGTGAATTTAATTATTTGGAGACTCATTACGTACTTTGAATTTTCTAAAAATCATATTAATCATGATAAAGTATCTCTACTTTCGCTCAACTAATGATGTTTAATTCTAAATCTAAAATAACAAATAACCTATCGTCTCATTGTAATTCAATTGATCAAATAATAAATTATAAGAATTAATGATAAGAAATAACAAATCACCTCTTGATCTCATTATAATTCAATTAATCAAATAATAAATTATAAAAATTAATCATAAGAATTAAACACTCAATCATAGAAATATTAAAAATAAAATAACTAATAAAATAAATTATGTGTTCATTGATAGATTACATTAATGCTATAGGAAAAGAAATTAGTTCATAATAAAAATGAAAAGAAAAATAAAGAAACTTATGTTTTTCATTGGAAGCAATTGATAAACACGTAGGTCTCTCGCCTTTGTTCTTCAAATCCTCTTCAATTGAAAAACTCTAATAGTCTCCAGCTCTCCAAGTTTCTATCTCTCTCGATTATGCCTTCTTTTTTTAATTGGATAGATAAGGATAAGATTTAGCCCAAGCCATGTTGAATACGATGGAAAAATCACTGCGAATCCTTTTCTGGATAACTACCGCGCTGCCAACTGGGCCGCCTCATCCGTTGAAATACGACGTTGCCAACTCATCAACTCGTGATCCTCTCCTCTTTGAAAATACGGCATTGGAGTTCTCACCGCTCGGGAGTCTTTGCGAGAATCCCTTGGATGTTGCTTTTTCTATTTTTTATTCCCCTTCAAAATAAAATAATAAATAAATAAAATAAATAAATATAATTTAAAATAAATTAAAAATTAACTAATATTATTATAAAAGTATATAAATTATATGATCGAATTTACGCTTATCACTCGGTATTCCACATGTGCTAGTCCATTAGGCAGATAGGAGCCTAGCTTAAGGATTAAGAGGATCTTTGAGATAATGATGGAAAGTGCTAAATATATCAGCCTCGTCGAAGGAGATTTAGTAGGTGCCATCATGGATGATGGATATTGCACCATGATAATAGTCTTGCCACGTCAGTAGTCCAGATCATACTATCCTATAACATAGTTTTTTAATATTAATATATGTATATTAACTATATTATATATAATATATTACTAATAAGCATAGTTGTTAGATCCGGACCAGACATCGACCCGGCCAAGGGCTCGGGTCACCGGGTCAACCGGTCGAGTCACCGATTGAACCATCGGTTCAATTATTTTAATATAAAAAATTAAAAATATATTTATAAAATTTTAATAATAAAAAATAATTTTTAATAAAAATTAAGATCAACATGATAATAAACTTTAACATCTAATGTTATAAAAAACTTTAAATTATAATCATACAAACAGTCAAACACATTAAACTAATAATTCAAAAGTGATATATATAACAATCTTTTAAAATTTAAATATAAAAAGTCAAAACACACTTGAAATCTACTAGCACCTACACTAAAGAATTAAAATAAGAGTCATTAAAGATTCAAAAAGTATAAAATTTGGGTCAAAACTTAAAAGTTAAAATCCATTTGAGTCTCTTGAGTATGCATCATAGGCTCTTGAGTCTCCTCTCTATCAATGTTTTAACCTCCATCTTTACCACTGCCACTAGTACCATTACTTCTACCATAAGCATTACTTCCATCACTATCACAATAACCTCCACCATTAGAAGAACCATGACCATATCGCCATCACCAGTTTCGTCATCATCATAATCATCCAAATTCATCAATCCTATAAATTAATATATAATAAGGATAAAAACAGAATTTAATGTAAATAACATAAACTTTTAAAAATATAATTACCATCATCATTTGGAGTATCTTGAATTGCACATGATGCCAATTCATGAAGAAATATATTTATTTCATCGGGTGCTAGAGTTGATGGGTCTTCTACTAACACCCATTCATCATTTTCATTATATGCTTCAAAGTCAATAGGATCATAATTTTGACCCTTGATATGATACCTACACAACACAATATCCAAACTTATAAGTTATAATATGTAATTTAAACAAAATAATATGCAACAAAAGTTATATCAATTAAAATAATTACCTTTGTTGCAATATTAAGTTGTAATGAACATAAACAAGGTCATTCAACCTTTGATGCTCCAGTATATTCTACTTTTTAGAATGGATATGCTCAAAAATTCTTCAATTTCGTTCGCATCCAGATGAACTACATGTTTTACTTAAAATACGGATGGCTAACTTTTACAAATTTGGAGCACAACTCCCATAAGTGATCCACCATTCATCTACATCCATTGACACATTCATTACATAAAAATATAATAACAAACAAATGTTATAGTTAAAGAAATGGTTATACCTAGAGGCAAAAGGTTACAGTCATTAATTGCAGTCTTTCGACCAAAGTCATGAACAACATCTCTAAATAGCTTCATTTCACTTGTAAGTTTTCTTTGTAAAGATGGATCATCAAGTCCATATCTCTCAATCACATCTAAAAGTCTAGAAATGGCAAAATGGTGTTTGTCCATTATCGATGCATCATACTGAAAATGAGGTTTCAAGTAAAATCCTGTTGCATGTAGTCTCCTATGCAACTGTGTATCCTATCTGGACTGCAGGATATCTAAAAATGGTTGAACTATATTCTTTTTTCTTTGAAATTTTTTTTCATAACATCACTAGCATAATGGATAGCGCTTCATATAGATAACCCATTGTAGGCCTATCATCACTATCAACAAGCCTTAATACCCGGACAAGTGGTTCAGTGAGCTGCACAATCATTAAACTCTCACTCGAGAAGGTTGAATCTAGGATATCTTTAACAATTTTTTCCTTTGCTATCTTTGGCATAGGCTGAAGTCATCCATTCATTGGATGTTACCATCCGCATAAGATCATCTTTGCTTGCTAATAAACTTTGTAAGGCAATAAAATTTATGGCAAACCATGTTGGAGCTGGCCTAAGTATTTCTCTATCTCCAGTAAACTGTCTCATCAAATATAAAGGATAACAATGATTATACACATATTTAGTTATCCTAGATGCATGATGCACAACAGAACTGACCAATGGTAATTTTTCAATATCAGATAGCATGAGGTTTATACAGTGAGCAGCACAAGGAGACCAAAATAAAGTTGAAAACTCACACTCCAACAATCTACCAGTAGCCACATAATTTAAAGCATTATCGGTGACCATATGCACAACATTCTCCTTTCCAACAAACAAAACAACTTATTTAAACAATTTGAACAATGTTTCAGCAGTCTTAGCAGCATGTGATGCATCAACAGACTTAAGAAAAATAGTACCTCTTGGGCAATACACCAAAAAATTAATTAATATCCTTTTCTGATCTGTCCATCCATCCGCCATAATAGTGCACCCTATTTTTTTTCAAGTAGCCCGAAAGCTCTCCACAAATTCTTTAATCTCATCAATAGTCTTACCCAATAGATAACCCCGAATAGAATGATAGTTTGGTCCCTTATGTTCTGGACCCATACTAGTAATAGCATCTCATGGATTTCGTAGCATTAAAAGGAATGCATGCATCAGCCATCCATTTAGCAATAGCCAAATCACAACGTTCAATAGCATTTTTGTTTTGCAGAACACTTTTTAAAGTAAGTTGTGCTCCTGGAGTAGTCCTAAGCATGAAATAACTTGCAATATTTGCATATTTTTTTCCTTTATCTCCATGACCTATCATCCTTTTTTTTTCCTCTCAATTCAACCACATCATCATCCTCTATATGTATGGCCCTATATGCTTCCTCTTCATGCACCCTATATGTAGGACTAAATGGATTCACCTCATCATGTATTTCTTCCAATTTCTTTTCTTTTCTTTTGGTACTTTTTAAGATTTGTATCATTTGATATTGAACATCAGCAATAACTTTCTTACACCCATCCACCTCTCTTTTTCCCCCTGCTAAATATTGTTTAACTCGATGAATGCCCCCTCCAACAAATACTTTATTACAAAATAAGCATACTAACTTTACTTTTTCGTATTTCCACTCAATTCAGGAGCTTCTTTACAATAAGCCCATGTAGGATCTGTTCTCTCTCTAATACCACTAGACTGAGTAGAAGCTATTCTAATAGAATCACATGTTGATGGAGTTGTAACATTTTCATTTTCAGCCATCACTACAAATACCAAATATGCAAAATTTATTAACAACATAGTCACAACATATACTCAAATATGCATAATTATACTCATCAACAATCAATTAATAATTTAAACATTATAGTATTATACAATCTATAATAAACTAAACTCATTCACCATTTATTCAATCCATCACTAATCAAATATCAAACATTATACAATTGACAAGAAACTAAACTAATTTATGTATACTCACATTAAGTTAAATTTTTAAACACGTTGAAGGCTTGAAGCAAGATCCACCTGACGCTGTGGTTCTATTAGGCCCTGGCTGCTTGGTCCCTCACCCTCAAGAGTGGATCGAAGCAGACACCCGAAGGCCAAAGCTCCTGTGATTTCAGATGTGAGAGCACGGAATGAAGTTCTGTTTCATGAAATGAATTCGAATTGAAGAACTGGACCTGTTAATCTTAAAGAAATACCAACCAGTGCAAGAGAGAAGAACTCTAAAATATCAAAAGAAAAGTCTTAACATCATCCATCGTTCTTCTTGCTACAAAATCCGTGTCCATTCTTATCTCCTGCAAATTCTGGGATTATCGAGAATTACTAACCTGGAATTGTCGACCTATGGTATATGGGTGAGTATTCTTTTACCCCTTGGATTCGAAAATTGTTAGGGAACATGGACTGAGAACTGAGAAGTGAGAAGCCTTGGCCTATGGGTCTCAGATTGGATGAATTAGCAATGATGCTAAGTTGCTAACCTGAAGGTGTTAATTCTCACGACGGTTAGCGTTGCTTAGAATTAATTCAGGAGATTGCCAGATTGGGTTACCGCCTATGGGAAACAGAGGAGGAAAGAAACTAGTGTCTACTGGCATTGCTAAGACTTTGAGAGCATGAGAGCCAACCTGTTACTTGCGGGTGACGAACTTGAAGGTGAGCTCCCACAATCGGTGGTTCTTGCACACCACCAAGCAAATCGTCCGGCTGATGTGCTCATACCAGCACGCCACGGACGCCCCGAACCAGAGGCGGGGCTTCAACTTCGAGTTCGAGCTTGGAGCCTTTGAGGGCATCGACGGTCGACGTTCACTGGTTCGCAGTCGACCAGAGGCAGGGCTTCGATTTTGAGTTTGAGCTTGGAGCCTTCGAGGGCGTCGACGGTCGACGTTTGCTGGTTCGCAGACGAGCAGAGTAGCAGACGGTCGACATTCGCTGGCTGGTTCGCACTTCGCAGATGAGCAGAGTAGCAGAAGTTGAAGGGATGTTTGGAGTCTTTGGAGAACGAGCAGAGTAGCAAATGGTCCGTTGGATCGCATACGAGCAGAGTAGCAGAAGTCGAAGGGACGTTTGAAGTCTCTGGAGTCTGGACGAAGCGAAGGAGTCTGGACGAACGTTTGGAGTCTCTGGAGTCTGGACGAAGCTATCACCTACAGAGTCCAAAAAAAATGAAGAATTTGAAACAGTCTATCGGGCATTGAATTAAATATTAATTATTGATAAATCCATGACCCATCTCGTTCAGCGGAGTTATCTGTTCACGGATGAACCAGATGGGTTAATGGAGACTTGCACATCCGGGAGACTTGCACATCCGGTTTTCTGTTAGAATTGGATCGGCTTAGCCTCTGGATCTCGATTCAACCGATTAAACCGACCTCTGTTTTGATAACTATGCTAATAAGTATAATTTTATTAATATATTGTAATTATATATGTATCTTATATTAATTGTATTTATTTTTTTATTAATTCTTATTTATATATTATAATATTAATAGTATGTTATATTAATAATATATTATATATACTATATATTATAATATTTTATGAATAATACAATAATACTATATTAGAAATTTAGATTCATTAGACTCCTCACCCATATAAGTTGCCTAAGATTTTTTTAATTATTTTCATCCTTTTCTTCTATAAAATTTAATTTTTTTATAGAAGATTATATATATATATATATATATATATATATATAAGATTTAAATTTTAAATTAATTCTTTCAATCCCATATTGGATTGGATATGTAAATAAAAGTCTACTTAAATTTATATAATTTCAATAGTTATAGGCTTAGTCAAGACTTGGGTATGAACCACATGTGTATATGACTAACTCATTCTGTGACATTAAGCTTTAAAGTTTGATTTCAATTTTCTTCTCTTGTTAGTAATTTCTAGAACAAAAGATTTTTTTAACGACGAGGGATGGCCAGTGGCGGGGCCAATGCGGGAGGGAGCAGGAGGACGGGCCGGCGGTAGGTGAGCCAGGAGCAGGCATAACATGCAGCCATCTATTTCGCTCACCTCTTTTCTTCTCCTTTCCTCTTTTCTCCGATTAATAATAATTTTTAGAGCAAACGAAAGATAGGGCGATGAAATGGGCGAGGCATGGCCGGTGGTGAGGCTGGCCGATCCCGGAAGAACGGTCCGGCGATGGTGGTTGAGCCAAAAGCCAGCATAACATGAAGGCATCATCTGTTTCACTTCACTCGCTCGAGAGGTCGTCACTCTTGCATGCCAGGAGGCAGCAGGTTGGTTGACAAAAAGCACCGCGATTAAAGCTTCGACCATTGCCATATCTCACCAAGAATGACATGTTCCGGGCATCCATGAGCAACTCTAAGCTTTTTCACACAAACCATACATGAGAACACGATGAACACGCAACGAACGCCTCAAGGACCCCGCTACGTTACCTACCAGATCTCTTATTACGCTTACAAACGACAAAGTGATTACAATCACAGAGAGTCTAGTGAAGAAGCAAAACCGGTGGCAAATAGCGGTTCCCACCGATGGAGAGCAAAAGTCAACTCCCCAGCTGAGCCGCCGGCAAGGAAGAACACTGAAAACATTCACGATTGAATATACAAGCAACAGGGAACATGATTGACAGTAAACTCCATTAATAAATAGAGGATTAAGTCTGATGACAATACGATTTCGTGAGAGATCACCAAAAAAACATAAAAAAAAAACTCCCTTGGACGGCTCTCAAAGCTCAAGGAAAACCCAAAGAAAACCTCTCTCACAACTTCTCATAGAGACAAAACACAGTAACACCATGACCCCCAATAAGCGACCAGATTGAGAACAAATACTACCACAATTGGGGCATGAAAATTTAGTGATAAGCGACTAATGAACTGAACTCTCCTAAGCTGCAAAATTTTTAACCAGAAAACTACGGATCCAAGAAGGAGAAATCTCCACAATCCAATGGCTGCTCCAACAATGGAAGGTCATCCAGTCCCAGCAAGTCCTCTCCGAGGTCGCCTAGAAGGAGCTCATCAGAATCAAGCGAATCAATTCCGAAGCCTAACTCAGGAATCTCAAGCTGCTGGTCATCAAAAAGTTCACAAATATGCTTCCCTTCTCCCACATCCTCCTTCGCCACCGAACAGGAATCTTCGACCACCGGGGGACAATTCTTGTCTTCGACCACCGGGGGACAATTCTTGACAGTCGCCAAATCGTTCCCGGCGGCGGAAGCATCGAGAACAGAGGAAGGCGAAGGGGCGGAAAAGGGGGCCTCGGAATTCTCTGAGACGGAGGAGGTGGTGGAGAGGGACGGGCGAAGGAGCTGCTCCTTCTCCTCCTGGAGGCGCCTCGAGGCGGCCTGGTAGGCGTCGGACGCCGCCTCGGCAGTGTCGTAGGTGCCGAGCCACAGCCTGACACCTCTGATGGGATCTCTGATTTCCGCTGCCCATTTCCCCCACCGTCGCTGTCTCACTCCCTTGTACTTGCGAATAGGAACGCAAGAAGAGTTGATGGACTTGAGGGTTTTAGTCTTGGGGGCTTTCAGGGTTTTGGGGTTTTTAGAAGCAGAGGCCAAGGAAATGGAAGAGGCCAAAGGGGAGACGAGGATATCAAGGATTACACGCCTCTTTGTCGTTCTGGATACCATCATCTCTCCGTCTTCATCTTCTTCGCTAGAGGAGTCCGTGGCGTCGGGATCGCTGAACAGAACTCGGATTTTTCTTCTCACCGGCATCAGTTGGAACGATTTCGATTGCGGGAAGACTGAATTTCTCGGCTCCTTCTTCCCCTTCGCTAGCATCATCATGTTATCTTGGATAAGAATTTGCCTCCGAGGACCCGGCATCTTCTCTATCGATTACTCAACAAATCAAAACTACTTTTTTTTTTCTGAAAAATTCGCATTAACAAAATTGAAAGAAATTGGAGGAAAAATTGTTTTTCTTCAGAGAAAACTGTGTCAAGTGAGGGCTCCTCTCAAAAAGCGAAACAGGAAGAAACACCGATCTATGTGTAGAAACCCAAAGTATTTGACCCCGAATCCAGCCCTGCAAACCCCAAATCAGGATCCAAAAAGAATGATAATAAATAAATCACCAGTAATCATCAATTAAATAAAATCAAAACAGAAGAAAAAGAACTAAAACTCTTTTTCATTTCCTTCCATACCGACAAGATTTAAAGCGCATCGAATCGGTTTGGGAGTCCTCCAGCAGCGTCCGTTGCATACGAGGATAGGAGGGAGCCAGAAACGAAGGGAAGAGGCCACCAGATTTGCAAGCAGAAACAAGGGAGGGAGGCAGTGCTTTCAGAACTCGGACGACCAGGAAGGCACCAGCAGCCGACATAAATCCGCTCTCGTCCCCCCTCTTCCTCGACTCCTCTGCTCTTTCTCCTGGCTTCCTCTCTCTCCTCCCCTCCTCTCCCCTCTCCTGAGGACCAAAAAGAGGAAGATGGAGCTTGGAAAACCAAGCTTTATACCGAACGAACGATGCAACAACAGAAAAGATGAGGTAGCGGCTTGGATGGATTACAAGTCTATGGCTTTGATTTCTCTCCTTCCGTATAAGACAAAGATCTATCCCTTCGTTCCCTCCGAGTAATGGGCCTCTATCGCTCCTCACTCTACGGCACCAACGTATACAAGTAAATATCGTAGAATAATAATATAATATAAAAAGCTGATAGTATTTCAAAAGAGAGAGAGAGAGAGAGAGAGCAGGTGAGAGCACAAAGGCACGCGCAGATCTCTTCGGATTCTGCGGCTCGCCTGCCTTCTTTTTCAGCGATTTTTCGTTTTTTCCCAAGCTCGGTAAAATGGAGTAGAGGACGACGTATGAAGCGTTTTATGGAGGAAGGGGTCATGACTCATGATCTGGCATGAGCGCATGGAACGCATGACATGATGTTCATGCGGCATGTATCGTGGCGGTTCCGAAAAAAAGAATACTTTAATTCCGGGTTTGGTGGACGTCGGTTCCCCTCCTGCCCATTTTAATCGCTCTTTCATAAAAGATCCGTAAATCGAATTCCTATGCGTGGAAAGGATCCGCCGTGCATCCTGCTGACGTGGGAACATCGAAACCGTACACAGGCTGGTGATGCGGTACGTCGGCAGAGCTGGTCCCGCATGAAATTTCTATGCGATGTACGGAGGATTGATCCGTTCCTTTTTAAAGTAAATTTTAACTGCAGTGACACGAATTAAGGTAATTAATGGTGATTTTATAAATGGTTAATAACAGCTGGGACGGCAAGGTGGAGCCAACTGGCGGTTTTCGTTCCTCGGAGCGGTTAGGGAGGAGGGTTAACCCTTTATTTACGTTTCTTATTTTAAATACGTTCTTAATGAAGAGACCTTCGTGGGGAACCCAGAATTGGGACCTTCATGCTTCTACCTGTGAGGTGGTCCTACCTGCGTTGTCCGTGGGGATGACAATTTTTGACACGATACAATAATTTGATACGAAAATAACATGAATTAAATGGATTTAGGTTGACTATTTTTTGGTACAAACCCATGTAACATGATCCATCAACATAAAATTTAAATGGATCGTGTTCGGATTCAACCGCTTAACCCGAATTGATCCAAATTGATCCGTGTATTTAATCGGGTTGATACGAACCCGTCTGACCTATTTTGATCCGAACCCGTCACCCGCTTTGCCCGCACGTACGCCGCCATGATCGTCACCACTATCCAAGGCCTCTAGATCAAACAAACGAACAAACGAAGCTGACGGTTCCACCAAACGAAGCTGATTAAATAGTCAAATTTTAGATTATATGAATTATATATTTTAATCTAATTAGATTGATCAAACAAGCTATGCAACCAATTTGACCTAATCTACGTCTTGGGAGCAACTTTTGTGATGATTGAGTCCAAATATCACAATCCCTTTAACAAAAGAAAGTAAAAAAAAAAAAGTAAATGTCGTTACTCTTTTTTTTTTCTCGAGAAACTTCCTTCACTCTTAAGTAATTACCTTATAAATAATAAAATACTAATAATGATTATTTAATAACATTTTAGAAAGTTTAAATGACGATAATTTTTTACTCGTACCACCGTTCTTTTCGATTCTATCGCTCTTTTCGATTCTACCCTCTTTTCGTCGACTCATTTTTCATTATTAAATTTCACATGAGTTTTATTTCTTCCATCCTTTTGAGTCACAGGTCGTGTCAGGTTAATCGTGTTTTGAGTCAGATTGTATTTTTAACTCATAAGTTGTGTTTGGGTTGATATATTTTTAATCCGACCAAATATGATAGATCCGGAAATGACACGGAACGATTGCCACCCCTAGGTCAAGTGACAAAAAAAAAATACTCAAGGTTTGGAATGCAAATAGAGTCATTCTCACAGCCATGATTCTATACTCGCCTCCCCCGGTTGACTTCGGTCTCGCCTGATGTTTGCTTGGTCTCCAAGGTACCGCAAACGAAGCTTTTATAGTGTTTTATTGTAATTTTTCGATTTGGGAAAGAAAACATACGTCTACCTGATACGCTTCGCCGTATAGAAAGGCTTTTGTCATGGCACCAATTGAGTGACACATAAATTCCAAAGCTTCCGACGTGCCGACGGACGGCATACCATAGAGAAGCGGACTATAGTCGTATCATTTTTTTTTTTAATTAGACGTATCATAATTATTAATTTAATCAAGAAAAACAATTATTTATTTACATAATGCAAATGTTCCTATGATAACAGTCAAAGATATTTTAAATTTACTTTTATCTCAACAAAATTAAAGGACAAAATGTTGCTATTTATTGTAGCAGCTATTTTGAAGTATTAGACTTCACTGTCTTCATTTATCATGATCTTACTCATTACTTCTCCTATTTTCGTTCATCATGATCTTACTTTTATTTAATAAATAATGTCAGCTTCACCATGTCTGCCTTCATTGCCGCATTCAAGATAGATGGAGAGGAGAAAATAATTCATAGCGATACTCCTTGCAAAATATTATTTGAGTTCAGAGCTTATCAATCGCAGCATGTTATGTTGCATGGCAGTATGAATTAGAGAATCGCATGTCGCGTATGGAACAATGATTTATATGCACAAACCTCTTTCAATCACTGCTGTCATGCGATACACGAACAATTATGCAAACAGATATGATTGAGAGGTTGGATAGGATCCCTCAACTCTAATTAGAGAAGAGTATCCTGTATCAGGGCTACTTTAAGTAGTGTTTGAAATAGAGGATAAGAGAAAATATTTCCTCTTATTTCCAAAAGTCATTACTATAAGGGATAGCTAAGAATAAAGTTAAAAGAGATAATTCATGGTTAACCATGATTAACCATGGGATATCCCTCAATTTATTTCTTAGAAAATGCAGAAATAGCTGGTTATCCCTTCAAATAAGAGTAAAAAAAAGTTATCCTATGGATTTACCTTTTTACATTTGATATGATCAATAAGATAGCTAAAGGATATCCCTAGGGATAGCTAGGGAACAAACTCTATCTCATACACTTATCTATGAATAATATTTTTTTTATCAAACACTACCTTATGCCTCTTTCTGTTAAAGTCGTGAGAGGGTGAATAGAATGGTGCTTCGGTGGTCAATGTTATTGGTGGCTTGGATTAGTTGCAGAGGTGGACAGGAAATTGGTTGTGTAGGAGGCTCGGAAATGAACATGATGCTAATAAATATATATATATATATTTATATGGTGCAGTCAAAATTTTTTAGAAGTAATAGTTGTTGGTTTTGCACCAACTCCGATCTCTTCATAATAATCTCTTGGCACATTGTTATCTCACATTATAGTAGGCTTGGATTTACTCCGAATAAGAGAAGAAAGAGTCTTCAGATTGCACTTCAGAATTAATGATTTTTGATGTGGATGGGCTAGATCTGAACTGCTGCTAACATAGGTGAATATAACTTGCCAACATGGCTTAACCACCACCACCAATGCATAGTTGATAGCAAGCATGATGTGGTTGATCCTTCCCACTCGATTGGTCAACATTCTCATCTCAAAAAAGGCACTGGCCTATGTGGGAGGACGAATGTCGAGTCAATCCATACAAAATCTAGCCGATCAATTTGAAAAAAAAAAAATAAAAAAAATAATTCTCCTTGCCTTGTTTAAGGACCATACAAGAAGAGTTCAACTCCAATATACTTCCTATGAACACTTTTAAAAGTAGCCCCTCACTGGTCAAAGACTTTTCTCAGTCCTAATCTTATCCAGGAAGCTCCAAGTCCCCTCTCTTTTTATCTTGATTGGCTTAAAACATCGAAGGGTTTCTTCCATATATAGAAAATTCTCATACTACCTTATGCTCTTCTTTGGATGCCGAAAGTCTTTGGTGCCACCTAACACTTTAGATAACAAAAGCCAAGCTGAGCGGTGTAGTGTAACTTGTTTGATCAAGCTAAGCATGCATTTTTTCTTAATCAATGCATGGAAGACCAAATTTTAACATCAACAATTTCAATAAAGTATAGTTAGAGGCCTATTTGTAGGACTATATCGATCCAAATTAAATCATACTTAAAAGTAAAATTCTAAACTTACTGAAATTTAAAAATCAATTATAAATTTATTCAAAAATAATTATAACAAAAGTCCTAAAAAGCATGCATCAATATTTTTATTTTGATCAATTTTTTTTATTCTTTCTTTTCTTTGCTACATTAATTAATACAACTAGTTGCAACCAATAAGCTATTAATTTTGGATAATATTTGATGATGTTGGGATTTATTGATAAAATCATGTGCGTTAATGATAATGATAATGAGAATGATGAACTAGGAACGAAGGTAGCCATGAGTTTAACAAGAAAAGGCCTTATGTCCGAATAAAGCTTCTATAAGGATAGAAGATGAACATTAGAAGTATCGAAGGATTTCGATTAAAACCCTTGGATGCTTAAGCCATGTATATTCTATGCACCGCCTTATGAAAGTAGATATAAATGTCATTTATCTACTGTTAGACCTCATGCTTTTCAGGTGCAAGATTTTAAGAAAGTAAATTAAGAGATTGGAGGGTTTTTTTTTTCACTGGATTACTTCTGGAGAAAATTTGGATGATAAGCTCATAACTGAGAGCTGCCCTAGGATGGTGTTGCCATTATATTTTTGTTAGTAAACATATAACGTATACCTACAATTACCTTTAAGTGCTGATTGATGCAACAGATATAACAAATAGATAAGTTGACCAGCCAATAACCTAAGTATGTGTGGTATAAAAGAAATGTAAATGATATAATTAATTTAGAGGGCAGGCTATTCCCTCTAATTAGATTTTTTTTGTTTACTAAGAAAAGAACTTTAGAGCAAACATAATGCATGGAAAAAATAATTTTATTTACAAAAGTTAGAAACAATCTCACCATAAACCCAATTAATTGCAATAAAATTGGGTTAAAAAATATTTATATAACTAAATAAATCTTAAAAGCAAAGATAAAATGGCTTATGACAGACTTTATGTTACTAATAAGCCTCTCATGAAGATACAAAGTAAAATAAAATATTAAGAAGAAACTAAGGCTGTGTTTGATATGGTGGATAAGGAGAGACATCCCCTAGATATCCCCTTTATCCCCAAATGCTATAACTATAGGGGATAGTGCTGAAAAAATTTAATCAGAAGGAATAACCCATGGTTAAACATGGGTTATCCCCTGAACTTATTCCCTATGGAACCTAGGAATAACTAAAGTTATCCCTTGATGGCAGAGTGGTAATTTAAAAAGGTGCTTATTCATTCAGCTATCCCTTGGATAAATGCTATCATGTATATTTATTCAGAAATAGTCAAAAAGCTATTGAATACAGCCTAAGAAATACTTGCTATTAGGCTAGAGATTTGATGAGGATTCCCGCCTACCATGACCACTAACAAAAGTGCTAGGAAGAGATGCTTGTGCTATGTTGTAGTTTTTTTTATAGTTGTGTATTTATTTGCTGATCAATTAGAATCTACTTCTTCCTCTATGGCACCTTTTTTTTTAAAAAAAAACAAAGGCTTTGAATGGTGGTTACACTTTTTTTTTCTTTTTCCCTTTCACGTATCATGATGTAATGCTCCCTTTGTTCCTATCACTTCTTTTGACTGCCGCAAACTTATCTAGATAGTTGTCCCATTTTATTCTAATTCTATTACTTTCTATTTTAATTAAACCTATTTTTTGCTCGGCATGATCTATTTAGTTTAACCTAATTAGCTCAGGCTCTAATCTAATTTCAATATATGCTTGCATCCCTCCCCTTGATAAACAAAGATTTTGTATTCTTATTATTAGATAACATATCTCCCAAAGTAAGAAGCTAAGGAGGGCCTCTCACCCTACTGGAAGAAGTATATACATGCATGCATGCATGCATGCATAAATAAGCTTCGTTTATTAAGAAAAAAAGTTTAATCAGGATAATTGTCAATTATAGTGGGCTCTATCCTCAGCATCTACGAAATCCCCTACTATAAAAGTCAATATTTTTCTATCCAAGAAAAAGTAGAGGTAAATTTTAGTCCCGAGTAGGATTTGAACTTAACAATATATAACTTTTTACCAATAAAAGTCGCTTGCCTTTAGTCATTGTGGCTAGGTTACCAAAGCCAAAAGAAAAACAAAGAATATATTTTGAATTATAAAAATGGTAACAAGTTATCAAAATTGAATATAATTTTTAGTAATTTTAAAAACTAAAAAAAGTTTCTGAAAGTTTTCACCCCATAGGCATATGTAGTTATCTTTAGAGCATTATAAATATATAGACAAATGATACTTATAAGCGATTCAACTTTATAATGAAAATTTTAGAATATTCTTAAAAGAAGCCATAACTTAAGAAGGGGTAGCCTCTATAACTTAATCCTCTAAATTTTAATACCTCCTCAATTTTTTTATCCTTTTTATTGTTTATCATCTACATCTTTCATATTAATTAAGAGTGAGAACTAAGTTAATTGATTATACTGATTTGACTTATATTTTATTGTAAGAACCAAGTTGTTAAAGAGATATTGTTAGGAATAGCTTAAGCTAGGCTAATAGAAAGGTCTCTCAGAAGGTTTGGAAGGGATTCAATATCTCCTTAAGGATGGCTCTTGTTGCAAAGCCAAGTTTCCCTGGGGTAAACATTTTGGGAGATACAGAAAGAAAGTTCCAGCAAGTTCGCAAAAATAAACAGATGGCTGCAATTTTGTTATGTTTTTAGATTTATCAACATGTTATTATTATTATTTTAGTTGAATTGGTGAAGCATGAGATAAGAACGGGCAGATAAGGGTAAAATGGTTTTAAGGAAGGATAATTTTTTACATATCAGATATCATATTTTTCAAATAGATTATGAAAGCTTAAGATCTGGGACTTGTACCTTCAAATTAACAATCAATTTACATCAAATGATTTGGAGAGGAGGACGGGAGAAGACGTTCAAAATAGGTCCCCAAGAAAAGAAGGTTGGACCCAGACAATCCAACAGAGGCAGCAGGGGATGGTTACCTCGACAATCATTATTTTTGAAGCTAAATAATTCTAAGCTATAAGTGATAGAAAAGTAATGATATTATAACTATTATAATAGTTTATAATAGTTTAGAATAATTTTGTACGCTGAGGGGTTTTTTTTTTTTTTTTTTTGTGTGTACAAACGAAGGATCATACCATTATAGGATGAATCAAGCCCGATAATCAGAGTACAAAATTTGAGAGAGCACTACCGGGCATGAGTCACCCGGCAACTAGCACTAAGGACCGGAGTGGTGGGCAACCCAGACAGCTACCTAGTCAACCGCTGAATTAGCTTCCCGGTTGATGAGGGATAAAAATATCATCGCATTAATGTTCATGCAATCCAAGACATCGGGCTAAGGCTAGCCCATACACCCTGTCGCATAGCTGTCACATCCGAAAGGCAGCAATGAGTAGGCTATCCCCTCCAAATTGCTTTCGTGTAACAGTTGGCCGAGCTATTATTATACATCGGCTGAGCGAGCTATTATTAGTTGGCCGAACTATTATTATACCTCGGCTGATCGAGCTACTATCATACCCCCACAGGCCGAGCTATCGCCACCGAACCATCCTGTGCTTCGGTAGGCCGAGCCTCATTATACTTCGGATAGCCGAGCCATTCTGTGTCTCAAGAAGGCAGAACTATCCCATACCTCGATAAATTGAGTCTCACCATACTTCGGCAGATTCAGCCATCTTCCATACCTCGGCCCGATTGAGGTACTCAAGCGCCTCTGCGGAATGCACTTAAATTAACAAGATTTAAAATAGAAAATCATGCCTATGAAACCAGAAATGGCCTAGAGCATATGTAGTCACTAAATCTTGAAGCACTGTCCGTTCTTCCTGGCCGTTGATCCTATAACCAACCGGATACGGATCCTACCGGCATTGAAACAGTCTCTCCCTGGCCGTTGATCCTCTAACCAACCGGATACGGATCCCATCGGCCTTATAACAGCCTAATTCGAATCAGTTTCGAATCCCAACAACTTTCAGACCTTCTGTGACGTGTCCAAGGAATCAGGTGATTGCCTATAAATATCACAGCCTCATATCCCCTCAGGTATGGCATTTTACACACTCAAGACACCTCTCTTTCACTCACTCACACTCTGAGAAAAACTCCATTAGAGCTCAGACAGAGCTCCTAGCACCACCCTTAGAGGAACTCTTCCTCGGGGATCCTTCTCCTCACTGTCTGCTTGCTGTGAATATCCATTGACTTGGGCGTCGGAGGGTCTTCCGCAGAGGGCACCCCCATAAACTACCCTCTGCTCGAGGACTATTTTGCAGGTCCCGTCCAGGAGTCGAGCCTGGATTCGAAGCCCCAACAGCACCCGAGTCGGAGAACGGATTTCCGCGGTAATAGATAGATTGGCGCTAGAGGAAGGGCCGCAAGTCCCGTAAACTTGTATTATAGGAGACAAGGATCCAGATCGGAAGAAAAATCCTCTAATGGCCAACCGCAAGAGAGCCGCCTCTGAGGCTCAGGATCAGGCTGCATCTCTTAGGCCTGATCCAACCAACGGTGCGGAGCCCTTGCTACAGCCACCAGTTGAAACCCCTTCACCGTCAGCCCCGGCGGTGACCCTGGACCAGTTCACCGCTCTAGTTCAGCAAGTCCAGGCCCTGACCCAGCTTGTTCAAGGAGCTCAAAGGGTTCCCCACCCGGTGGCTCCTGTTCCGCCACTTCATGAAGAAGAGGCCACCCCATCCCTCCAGCAACTCTTCCCTCTAATCCGCTCGGGGCAGCGGATTACCTTCACTGACCTGCAGGGGCGAAGCCAATGCCCCACCAGGCCAGAGAAGGGAGCCCGCTCAGATCCCGTCGAGCTCGCTCCCACTCCTCGGTGTCCTCCCAAGATTCGACACCGCTGCCGCCACCCCATCACCCGATCCCTCCTGTCACTCTGGACGAGGGAATCAAGCAGCAGATACAGGAGATGCAGTGGGAATGGCGTTAGGAGTTAGACGCCATCAGGCAAGCTCCTCTGTCCCAGCCGAAGACGGATAAGGGCATCCCCTTCACCGAGAGGATCATGAGGGAAGTGATTCCCCCTCATGTCAAGCTTCCTACCATCGAGCCCTACCATGGATCTACTGATCCCGATGACCACCTCTGCAGCTTCAAGTCCGTCATGATGTTCCACGGAGCGTCAGACGTGATTCTATGCCGTGCTTTCCCCTCTACCCTTAGAGGGTCTGCTCGAACCTGGTTCAACAGTCTGAAGCCAGGTTCTATTGACTCTTTTAATGAGTTGAGCTATCTGCTTATCAGCCAGTTCATCAGCGGCCGTCGTCACCGGCAGAGATCTGATTCCCTCTTGGAAGTTAAGCAAAGAGAGGGGAAATCCTTGAAGAACTACTTTGGCCATTTCAACACGGCCCTGCTAGAAGTCGACCACCTCAATCACGAGGTGGCCATGTCCACCTTGGCCGAAGGGGTATCAAAGGTGGGAGACTTTTATTTGGCCCTGGAGGTCAACTACCTGAAGAGCCTTTCGGACATGATGTCTCTGGCGGACAAGTATGCCAGAGTCGAGGAGTTGAGAAGGTCGGTTCAGTCCGAGCAGCAAAAAAAGGAGGCGAAAAGCTTCGACAAGCATCGAGCCTACCGCTGTGCTAGCCCGCCTCTCCGCCATGGAGCCCCTCTGCCGCCGCCTCGAGACCGGACCCGAAGCCCAGCTCGAAGGTTCGACCGCTATACCCCTCTCACTGTGCCGAGGGCGCAGATTCTGTTGGAGATCGAGCGCCAGATTCCTCGGCCTCCTCCCCTCTGAGGTAACGGTGTCCGGAGGGACATGACCAAGTACTGCCGCTTTCACTGAGACCACGGGCATGATACTGAAGAGTGCTGGCAGCTCCGAATGAAATCAAGCGTCTAATCCGGCGGGGCAAATTAGACTGATTCAGAGGGCCACCTGAGCTAGCAAATGAGGGAGGTCGTCAACCTGAACCCCGCCAGCTTCCTCCGTCGAATCCCCCGGTCATTGGCAATGTCAACATGATAGCGGCGATCGACTCTCCATCATCTGGGCCAAGTGAGGAGGGAAATCTGCCGAAGAAGGCTCGAATCGATGAGCTTGCTTTCTCTGATGAAGACCTGTGGGAGATGCAATACCCCCACGATGATGCTCTGGTTGTATCTTTGAATATGAACAACTACGATGTATACCGCATTTTAATTGATAGCAGAAGCTCCGTTAATGTTTTGTACTTCGATGCCTTCGTGAGACTGAAACTCCAGGCGGAAAGCCTCCGAGCCGTTGAATCCACTCTGGTGGGTTTCACAGGCGACCCTATAACCCCTGAGGGAGTCATTACTCTGACGGTCCAAGCCGGCACCTAGCTTCGCATAGTTACTACGCTCATGGATTTCCTTGTGACTAAGCTTCGGTCCCCCTACGATGCCATCCTCGGCAGGCTGGGGCAGATATCCCTCAAGGCCATCATTTCTATTCCCCATCTTGCCATGAAATCCATACTGAATAGGGAGTAGGGGTTGTTCGGGGTAGCCAGATCATTGCTCGGCATTGCTTTGTCGCCGACCTACAGTCCAGGAAGCCCGAGGTGGATGGGCTAGATGCTCGTGAAGACTTCGCTGAGCAGCGAGGAGAACCAGCCAAAGAACTAGAGGAAGTGCCGCTGGATGAAGCTCGGCCCGACCGAACCATAAAGATCGGGTCACAGGTAAAGGAAAAGCTTCGGCAAGACTTAATCAATTTCCTCCAGGAGAATGCCGATGTGTTCGCCCGGTCTGCCTCAGATATGCCAAGGATTAGTCCAGATGTCATAGTCCATCACCTCAGCGTGGATGAGACATTTTGACTAGTCAAACAGAAGAAAAGAAGCTTTGCCCCTGAGCGTCAGAAATCTATCGAGGAAGAGGTGGACAAGCTCATCAAAGCCAACTTTATCCGGGAGGTCAACTACCCCAACTGGTTGGCAAATGTCGTCATGGTGAAAAAGTCAAATGGCAAGTGGAGGATCTGCATCGACTTTATCAACCTCAATAAAGCTTGCCCGAAGGATAGTTTCCCTCTCCCTCGGATTGACCAACTCATAGATGCGACATCAGGCCATCAGATGCTGACTTTCATGGATGCCTATTCGGGGTACAACCAGATCCAAATGGCGCCCAAAGATGAGGAAAAGACAGCCTTCATCACCAACCGAGGTATCTATTGCTACCAAGTTATGCCTTTTGGTTTGAAAAATACAGGTGCCACCTACCAAAGGTTGGTCAACAAAATCTTCAAGGAGCAAATCGGTAGAACATGGAGGTGTATGTTGATGATATGCTGGTGAAGAGCAAGGAGGTGCCCCACCATGTGGAGGACCTTACGGAAAGCTTCGCAACACTCCGGAAGTACCAGATAAAACTCAATCCAACTAAATGTGCTTTCGAAGTTAATTCCGGTAAGTTCCTAGGCTTCATGGTTTCACAACGGGGAATTGAAGCAAACCCCCAAAAAATCCAAGCCCTGAAGCAAATGATCCCTTTGGTGTCGGTCAAGGAAGTGCAGCGTCTCACTGGGAGGATAGCGGCCCTCAGCCGCTTCATTGCTCGATCGGCCGAGAAATGCCTCCCCTTCTTCAAAGCTCTCCGGTCGGCAAAGAATTTCCAATGGACCTCGGATTGCCAGAAGTCCTTCGAAGATCTTAAAAGATACCTCGGCTCCCCACCTCTCCTTAGCAGTCCGAAGCAAGGAGAAATGCTGAGCTTATATTTGGCGGTTTCTGAGAGTACCATCGGCTCAGTGCTGGTCAGGGAGGATAACAAGGTTCAGAGGCCGATCTATTATATCAGCAAATTGCTCAGGGATGCCGAGACAAGGTATACCCAGGTCGAGAAGGTGGTCTTGGCCCTGGTGACATCAGTTCGGAAACTGCGGCCATACTTCCAGGCGCATACCATGACGGTTCTGACCGACCAACCCATTAGATCTATCATCCATCGCCCGAAGGCCTCGACAAGGATGACCAAGTGGGCTATGGAGCTGAGTGAGCACGATGTTCAATATTATTCTCGTTCAGTCATTAAAGCCCAAATTCTGACGGATTTCCTCCTAGAGTGTACCATACCCGAGGATGACTCTACTTCAGGTTCCCCTGAACAACCGAAGCTCAACGCTCCGTGGTTACTTCACGCCGACGGATCCTCCAGTGCGAGCGGCTCTGGCACGGGTCTTGTCATCACTAGTCCAGAAGGAGTGACATTTGAGTATGGCATTCATTTCTCCTTCCCAACTTCCAACAATGAAGCAGAGTACGAGGCCCTAATTGCCGGACTCCGCATCGCTTGGGAGATCAAAGTCAAGAAGCTAAATGCTTATACTGACTCCAAGTTAGTGGCAGGCCAAGTACGAGGAGAATTCGAAGCTCGAGAGCCGAATATGGTTCGGCATTTGCAAAAGGTGCGTGATTTGTTATCCCATTTCACTGAATTTGAAATTATTCAGATACCAAGGGCGGAAAATGCACGCGCCGACCTCTTATCTCGCCTAGCGACTGCGGACTCAATGGACCTTGAGCAAAAATTTTATTTGGAGGTTTTGGAGAAATCCAGCATCGCTGATTCTGATCAGATGATGCAAGTCGACACCGAGCCATCCTGGGCGGATCACATATATAAATATCTCAAAGAAGGGCTACTACATGCCGACCGAAAAGAGGTAAGGAAACTGAAGATGCAATCCTCCCATTATGTCTTGATTGACTATCGGCTATACAAACAATCCTTCTCTATGCCTCTGCTCAAATGCCTCCGACCTTCGTAGGCTGATTATGCTCTTCGGGAGGTTCATGAAGGCATATGCGAAAACCACCTCAGCGGCAGAGCTTTGTGCTATAAGATACTTCGCCAAGGATACTATTGGCCGACTATGCAGAAAGATGCCAACGACCTTGTCCGAGCCTGCGATTCATGTCAACGACATTCTAACATCCAAAGACTTCCTTCTACTCACTTGACCACTATATCATCCCCCTGGCCCTTCGCCAAGTGGGGAATTGATATCCTCGTCCTTTTCCCCTTGCAACGGGACAAAGGAAGTTCTTATTTGTTGTGATTAATTACTTCACCAAATGGGTTGAAGCCGAAGCAGTCGCCTAGATCACTGAGGCTCGGGCTAACGATTTTGTCTGGAGGTCCATTATTTGTCGTTTTGGTCTTCCCCACACAATCATCACTGATAATGGGAAGCAATTTGATAATCCCAAGTTCTGGAAATTCTGCGAGAATCATGGCATCATTCATCGCCTCACATCGATGGGACATCCCCAAGCTAATGGAGAAGCCGAGGTAACCAACCAAACCCTCTTGCAAGGAATCAAAGCTCGTCTTAATCGAGCACGAGGCAAATGGGCAGAAGAGCTCCAACACATGCTGTGGGCTTACCGAACCACCGAGAGGACGCCCACGGGCCAAACTCCTTTCAAAATGGCCTTCGGCACTGAAACTGTTATTCTTATGGAGGTTGGGCTCCCTTCCCCTCGCGTAGAAGGTTATTCGGAGGAGTCTAATAACGAGCAACTCCGCGCCAACCTCGACCTACTGGATGAGATCAGAGAGAAAGCGTGGATCAGAGTAGCTGCCTATCAGCAAAGAGTAGCTCGCTATCATGCCTCCAGAGTCAGGGGAAAATCTTTCTCGCCTGACGATTTTGTCCTCCGAAAGGCGTCTATCTCCAAACCAACGGAACAAGAAAAGCTGTCTCCGAACTGGGAAGGCCCCTATCAAGTGGCGGAAGTCGTCGGGCCCGGTACCTATAAACTCTAAGAGCTAAGTGGGAAATCAATTCCTCGGACATGGAACTCGGATAATCTCCGTGCATATCATCAATAAAAGTACGCTCTTGCTATCCTCATTTTTTATTCATTGAAATAAGTTTGGTTTTTAAAAGGCCTGCAAAATTCTTATAACTCTCCTTGAAAGCTACGATGAGAAGCGAGTCATATAAATCCTCGGGCTGAGCAATCTTCGGACCTTGGCCGCGCCAAGTAAAATATATCCCAGCTGGGCTGGGAGGACTCCGTACCTTGGTAGTGCCAAGTAAAATATAATCTTTATAAATTCTCGGCCGGGCCGAGCGATCTCCAGACCTTGGCCACGCCAAGTAAAATATATCCCAGCTGGGCTGGGAGGACTCCGTACCTTGGTAGTGCCAAGTAAAATATAATCTTTATAAATCCTCGGCCGGGCCAAGCGATCTCCGGACCTTGGCCACGGCTGGGCTGGGAGAATTCTGTACCTTGTCCACGCCAAGTAAAATATATCCCAGCTGGGCTAGGAGGACTCCGTACCTTGGCTGCGCCAAGTAAAATATATCCCAGCCGGGCTGGAAGGACTCCGTACCTTGGCAACGCCAAGTAAAATATAATCTTTATAAATCCTCGGCTAGGCCGAGCGATCTCCGGACCTTGGCTGCGCCAAGTAAAATATATCCCAGCTGGGCTGGGAGGACTCCGTACCTTGGCAGCGCCAAGTAAAATATAATCTTTATAAATCCTTGGCTGGGCCGAGCGATCTCCGAACCTTGGCCGCGCCAAGTAAAATATATCCCAGCTGGGCTGAAAGGACTTCGTACCTTGGCAGCGCCAAGTAAAATATAATCTTTATAAATCCTTGGCTGGGCCGAGCGATCTTCGGACCTTGGCCATGCCAAGTAAAATATATCCCAGCTGGGCTGGGAGGACTCCGTACCTTGGCAGTGCCAAGTAAAATATAATCTTGAAGGCTCGGCTACAACCGAGTGATACATTTCCGAAGGCTCGGCTACAATCGAGTAATATTATCAAGGCTCAGCTACAACCGAGTAATATTATCATTTTCTGAAAGCTCGGCTACAACCGAGTAATATTATCATTCTCTGAAGGCTCGGCTACAACCGAGTAATATTATCATTCTCTGAAGGCTCGGCTACAACCGAGTGATACGTTTATGAAGCATCGGCTACAACCGAGTAATATTATCGTTCTATGAAGGCTCGGCTACAACTGAGTATTATCATTCTCCGAAGACTCAGCTACAACCAAGTGATATTATCATTCTCTGAAGGCTCGACAACATCGAGTGATATTATTATTTGAAGGCTCGGCAATACCAAGCCGAGTAAAATATAATCTTGAAGCCTCGACCAAACCGAGTGATATATCTCTAAATAATATGAAGCTCAGACAAACCAAGTGATATCTCCATATTATCTAAAGCCTTGGTCGAATCGAGTGACCTCTCAGATGTTCTAAAGATGACGAAAACATCCTGTTATACTTCGGCAGAGGTGAGTGACTTCTTCCTGCCCATTAGCGATACCATGCAATTTATTCCTTGAATGTGGCTAAAGCCACCTAGGCCTCCCTCTGACTTAAATAGAGATAAACACTTCCTCCACAGAGGATTGAATGACATGTTAACAAAAACAAAGTAGCAAAAACGCTGCTGGATTTATAGCTTAGGCTACGAGCCGGAAAGCACAAAACGAGAGCGACAACTCTCAACACAATCACATCAGAAAAGAAACAGATGATAAAAGAAGAAAGAGTAGAAAACTTTCTTTATTAATGAAAGAATTACAGCCTCTTGAGAGGCATTACAAGTGCATCATAACACAGGAAATACAAATAAGATAAAAGCTTGGGTGAGCAGCTTCGATCAGCTTCGGTTAATAATGATGTTCTGGCATCTAACCTAAGAAATCAGAGAAACCAGACAGCTCGGCTGAGCCACTGGTTAATGCGAAAGAACAAAGTAAACCATCCACGGATCCCTCGGATGAATACATGGAGGGATCATAACCAGGCCAAAGGCCCGTGGATGCTTATGCCAATGGAGCATCCCCCCAAGTGGGATGCTACTCTGCTAGCCACTGCCCAAGCACATAGGCAAGGAACTAGCAGACCCACACATCCCTCCTCCCTCTTCACGTGGCGAAAGATTCTCCGGTCGAATGAACTAAGGAATCCAGTCCAAGGGAGAAGGAAAAGTCCATCCTTACCATGGGGATATGCATGCTTTGCATTTCCGACGGTCCCCATGGCAAGTGACAAAGGACACACAGGGAGCGCATACGTGCGCTTTCCATATGGTCTCTATGGTCCTCCCGTGCGCTCTCCATATGATCTCCGAAATTCCTCTCTTAAGGATGGTCTGCTCTTCAGCAGCTTCTCCATTACCCCAGCTATCTGGGGCGAGCCAGCCTTCAAAAAGAAGATTTGAACTCTCCACTTTCAACTTCAATGAAACAGACACCATGAAAACCCTGGCCTAACACGACATGCTCTCACCATTTTATCAAGGATGGATTATCGATGATCATATTGAACAACTTCCGGGGACCGATATACGACCACTCAGAACCCTCCCAGAAACTAGATTGTGGCAGACTCGAAACATGGGAGGGTCGCAGTCACCTCGGCGCAACTACAAAGCGAAATAAACCCGATGAGGTTGTGCCAGCTGTTAGGCGCCACCATTGTTGGACAGATGTTGTAGAACCTCATCACCTCCTATACCAACGGGTGAAGAGGAAATCAAAGGCCGACCCTAAGACTTTCCTCATAGAAGAAAGCTCCCAGACTTAACTCGATCGAAACCCTATCATCGGCCTTCGGCGCATATAGAACTACGTCTCCAGGGACTCTATAAAGCCGGCGGATCCTCTCCAGGTCCCCCAGGGAGATCTCGTAGGCAATATCGTTTGGGCCCTTCATGTTCTCCAGCCAAGGAGCAAAACACAAGCAAATATGTGGAAAGGGAAAGAGAGAAAAGAGAAAGGTCTCTATAGAAGGAACGAAAGAGTATTGCGGGAAGGACGTCGCCCTGGCCTCCTTTCTCCCCTTTTAAACAGTGCTTTGAAAAGTTGCCTTAAGCATTAGGGCTTCCGCAATGGGTATCGTAAATGCGAAGACCCTGCCACGCGAGACTCCCCCAATCACCGCTCATAGAATCCAAAGAGTTTCCTCTTCACGCAACAGCAAATAATGATAGCGAATTGACAGCCTGTCAGTTTCGGAGCCATCATTGCGCCTTTTCAAATCCTTCTGGGTAGGATTATTCTAGACCCTACTCCCTAAATCTAAAGTTATACTTCAGACTAGGGAGTGGGGGGCATATGATGAGGGGTAAAAATATCAGTGCATTAATGTTCGTGCAATCCAAGACATCGGGCTAAGGCTAGCCCATACACCCTGTCGCATAGCTATCCCATCCGAAAGGCAGCAATGAGTAGGCTATCCCCTCCAAATTACTTTCGTGTAACAGTTGGCCGAGCTATTATTATACCTCGGCTGAGCGAGCTATTATTAGTTGGCCGAACTATTATTATACCTCGGCTGATCAAGCTACTATTATACCCCCACATGCCGAGCTATCGCCACCGAACCATCTTGTGCTTTGGTAGGCCGAGCCTCGTTATACTTCGGATAGCTGAGCCATTCTATGTCTCAAGAAGGCCGAACTATCCCGTATCTCGGTAAATTGAGTCTCACCATACTTCGGCAGATTCAGCCATCTTCCATACCTCGGCCCGACCGAGGTACTCAAGCGCCTTTGTGGAATGCACTTAAATTAACAAGATTTCAAATAGAAAATCATGCCTACGCTACCAGAAATGGCCTAGAGCCTATGTAGTCGCTAAATCTTGAAGCACCGTCTGTTCTTCCTGGCCGTTGATCCTCTAACCAACCGGATACGGATCCTATAGGCCTTGAAACAGCCTCTCCCTGGCCGTTAATCCTCTAACCAACTAAATACGGATCCCATCGGCCTTATAACATACTGATTCGAATCAGTTTCGAATCCTAACAACTTTCAGACCCTCTATGACGTATCCAAGGAATCAGGTGATCGCCTATAAATATCACAACCTCAGATCCCCTCAGGTATGGCATTTTACATACTCAAGACACCTCTCTTTCACTCACTCACACTCTGAGAAAAACTCCATTAGAGCTCAGACAGAGCTCCTAGCACCACCCTTAGAGGAACTCTTCCTCGGGGATCCTTCTCCTCATTGTTTGCTTGCTATGAATCTCCACTGACTTGGGCGTCGGAGGGTCTTCCGCAGAGGACACCCCCCAAACTACCCTCTACTCGAGGACTGTTTTGCAGGTCCTAGCCAGGAGTCGAGCCCGGATTCGAAGCCCCAACAGCATCCGAGTCGGAGAACGGAATTTCGCGGCAACACCGATAAATATGCTGAATCTGAGCAGTGTCCACATGATGAAGCATAGACCGAATATCGCAAATCATAGGGTTGGTAGGATAAGGGTCGTCGGGTCCTGTCGGAGCCATCGAACAACCGTAATGGAGTCCCCCTCAATGATAAGCCTGCGAATGCCTAAGCTGCGTATAGCATAGGAGATACCAGCCCATGCAGCGTACAGCTTAGCAGATGGCATAGATAGATCAAGAAGACCAAACCCACCAGCCACCAACATCGACCCTTCAAATCCACGGATCACAAAAGCCGATCCTGCCAAACGATCTTGAACACTACCATCAAAATTGACTTTGACAATTCCTAGTGGAGGGGATGAAGACCATACCCCAGTACATTGGTTATCAGAGTTCATGGTTGACTGATGGATAGTGTACTCAGCAGAAAGGGATATAGCTGTCCTAATAATCCGATGGAAAGGATCAATCACAGTAGTAAAGATATATCAATTCCGAGACAATCAGACCGAATAAGCCATGTAAGCAGCCGTGGTACTCGGCCTACCAGTACGTGAAATAAATTGAAACCTTGGTCGCTTCGTATATGATTCATCATCCCACCGTATTATTTATTAATTAATTCCATCCCGACCTCAAGCAAACGGTCCACTAAACGGCAAATACAAACAAAATACACCGAGCGATGAAAAAATAGATATGACCTTGGGATTTTATAAACTCGTCCTATGCTTCTTTGTTACAGCCGGGCATATACTTTAGCCATGTGCCACACGAACATGCATACATGCATGGCCTGTGACATAAAATTATATGTTGCTATTGCTAACAATGTTAATGAAGCACCGAGATTTTTTATTTTTTATTTTTTCTGGAAGAAACCGAGATGGCAAAAGTTGATGTCACAAAGCGTTGCAAAGCAGAAGGGGCCCGAGCCTTCTGGATTCCAAAGTGGACACCCAGTAGGCGACAAGCAGGCCGCGAGTTTGTTTCCATTGGAGTGAGTGCGCGTGGCGGGCGACCATCACGGTGAACACGACAAAACTTTGCCATGGAGACGGGAAAGGAAAAACCGTCGACCACGCAACCGAGTCAGTAGCCGTTACGCTCGATGAACTCCGCCTGTGCTTTCCCCCCCTGCTCGCCGATGCGGTGCGAAAACAAAGGATTTAGATGATAATTTTAAAAAACAAAAGAGAACCGACTTCGAGGAATGGCCGTGGGTCAGTTCTTCGGTGGTGCGAACACGTCATCCTAAAGAATAATAGGTGGCGCAGAATTTGAAAAATTTTATTTCTGGAATGCTGATGGAGTGGATCGATCGACGTGTAATCCACTGAACCCTTGTGTTCGAATAAATATTGAACCGATCACTTGAAAATATTGATTTCAACTATTGATTTTTATATAATTAAATTTAAAAATCCTATCTGCTGAGGGGTAAAAACTCTATTGTATTGATAATTATGCAAGGTGTTAGAATTAGTTCTGACTCCCACTTATTGCACGGTGCCCACTAGAAATAAGTCAGTCGCTATACATCGGTCCTAGTTGAGCTATTCACCGTGTCTCACCAGCCGAGCTATCCACCGTGCCTTACCAGCCAAGTTATCCTTATACCTCGGTCCTAGTTCGAGTTATTCTTATGCCCCGGCCAGACCCGGGCACTCAAGCACCTCTGCGGAATCCAGAGCGGAAGAGTTTAAATTTGTAAGATTCCAAACAAAAATCACACCCGAGAGTGGCCTAGAGCCCTTGGAGCCTACACAATCACCGAATCTCAAGACATCAACCAACTCTCTCAGCCGTCGATCCTCTAACTAGCAAAATACGAATCTTACTGACCTCATAACAAACTGGATTCGAATCCTAACGGCTTTTGAACCCACGATGCCCCCAAGGAATCAGGTGATCCTCTATAAATAGAAACGCCTTCCGACTTCTCAGGTATGCGCACTTGCTTACTGGCCCACTCTCCTTCTACCTCTACTCACCCCTTACCGCCATTAACGCTCTGCTCAGAGCTCTTGAAAGGCCACCCCTGGAGAGACTCTTCAGCGAGTGCCTTCTCCTCATATTTGTTGATCGCTGATCTCCACTGACTTGAGCATCGACGGGTCTTCCACGGAGGGCCACCCCCAACGCCTCTCGCGTGAGGACTGTTTTACAGGTCCTCCTAGGAGGGAGCCCATCCTGAAGCTCGATCGCGACCGAGTCAGAGGATAGATTTCGGTAGCAACAAATTGGTGCTAGAGGAAGGGCCCTCAAGTCCCATAAACTTGTGATTCAGGAGATAAGGGTCTCGATCTTGAAGAGAACATCTCTCATGGCCAATCGAAGAAAGGCTGCTTCTGAAGCCCAGGACCAGGTCGCCTCCCAAAGACCTGATCCGATGAGCAGTGTAGTGCCGCCACCACCACCAGTTGAGACTCCATTTCCACCGGTGGCCCCGGTGACTCAGGACCAGTTTGCCTCACTGGTCCAGCAGGTCCAAGCTTTGACTCATCTGATTCAGGGGCGCTTTGAAGCTCCCCGTCCAGCTGCTCCTATTCCGCACCTTCCTGAGGAGGACGCGGCCCCCGTTCACCCAGCAATCTCTTCTTCTGGTCTGCATGGGGTTGCGGACCCCCCTCGTCGCCCTAAAGGAGTTGAGCCAGTCCCTCAAGGGGTCTGCGGCAAGGATCTTCCCAGATCTCGACGGGCCCGATCTCTCTCTCCGGTGTTCTCTTGTCACGACTTGACACTATCTCAGGATTCTTCTCGCCCATCTCCTCCTGCTACGCTTGAGGAGGAGATCCGCCGACAACTCCGGGAGATGCGTCAGGAGTTGGATGCCGCCAAGCAAGCCCATCCGCTTCAGCATAAGGCGAAGCAGGGCATCCCCTTTTCCAAGGAGATCATGGAGGGAGTGATCCCTCCCATGTCAAGCTGCCCGCCATCGAGCCTTATCATGGATCCTCCGATCTCGACGACCACCTCACCGATCGATAATGATGTTCCATGGGGCGTCAGATGTGATCCTCTGCCGCGCCTTCCCTTCCACCCTCAAGGGGTCCGCTCGAACCTGGTTTAATGCCTTAAAACCAGGTTCCGTTGGTTCATTCGACGAGCTGAGCCGCCTCTTCATCAGCCAGTTCGTCAGCAGCCGTCGTCACCGGCGGAGATCTGGCTCCCTCTCCGAGGTTAAGCAAAGAGAGGGGGAGTCCTTGAAGAACTATCTCGGCCGTTTCAATACGGCCATGCTGGAAGTGGACCATCTTAATCATGAGGTGGCCATGTCCGCCCTGACGGGCGAAGTGTTGAAGGACAGTAACTTTTATCTGGCGTTGAAGGTCAGTTACCCTCCGAACCTTTTCGACTTAGAACCTCACACATTCTCTGTTAAGTAATTAAAATAAACAAATAAAGCCACACAGAGACTTCCAGTGAGGCAAACAGTAGTGACCTTAATTAGGTGTCATGCAGATGGGAAAGCTTCAAGAACACTACTCCATTGTCATGAAATATTCTTCTTGCTCACCGAACACTTTTAATTAAACCACCCTCAATGGACCATAACAACTCCACAGTCCACGCAGCTACGTTTGACTTTTTCTTAAAAAATAACCATCTTTTCCCAAAATAAACAACAGCCTCCTTAAACATCCAAAGGCAAGTCAGAGCAACTAATATACAACTAAACGTTTGATTCTCGATTAACTCAATAAGACCAGTAGACCACCATATATTAAGAACCTGGTGATAAGCATCATGTACGATAACATAAATGTAATCATACCATCTCTGTTATAATTTACATAGTAATGGCCCTGGCGGACAAGTACGCTAGAGTCGAGAAATCACGGAGAGTTGCCCGCACCGAGCTAACAAGGAAGAAGGAGTCCAAGGGCTCGGACAAGCACCGATCTGTCCGTCAGTTGAGCCCACCTCGCCGCCAAAGTGTTCCTTCGCTTCCGCCAAGGAACCGCACCCAGAGCCCGCCAAGGAGGTTCGATCGGGATACCCGGAACTTATGAGTGGACGAACTTCACCACATCCTATGGGCCTACCGCACCAGCCAGAGAGTTCCCACAGGCGAGACCCCGTTTCGAATGGCTTTCGGCGCAAAAGCTGTCATCCCCATGGAGATAGGACTCCCCTCTCCGCGGGTGCTATCACGCCTCCAGAGTCAAAGGGAAATCTTTCTCGTCCAGTGATCTTGTCCTCCAGAAAGCATCCGTCTCCAAACCACTGGAACAAGGAAAGCTGTCTCCGAGCTGGGAAGGCTCCTATCAAGTAACGGAAGTGGTCAGACCCGGCACCTATAAACTCCAAGAATTGAGTGGAAAGTCTATTTCTCGGATGTGAAACTCGGATAACCTCGGTACATATCATCAGTAAAAATACGCCCTTACTAAACTCATTCTTGTTCGTTGAATTAAATTTAGCTTTTGAAGGCCTGCAAAATTCTTATAACTCTCCTTGAAAGCTACAATGAGAAGCAGGTCATATAAATCCTCGGCCAGGCCGAGCGATCTTCGTACCTTGGCAACACTAAGTAAAATATAATCTTGAAGGCTCGACTACAACCGAGTAACGATCTTAGTACCTTGGCAGCGCCAAGTAAAATATAATCTTGAAGGTCGGCTACAACCGAGTAACGATCTTCGTACCTTGGCAGCGCCAAGTAAAATATAATCTTGAAGGCTCGGCTACAACCGAATAATGATCTCCGTACCTTGGCAGCGCCAAGTAAAATATAATCTTGAAGGCTCGGGTACAACCGAGTAACGATCTCCATACCTTGGCAGTGCCAAGTAAAATATAATCTTGAAGGCTCGGCTACAACCGAGTAACGATCTTCGTACCTTAGCCATGCCAAGTAAAATATAATATTGAAGGCTCAGCAACAACCGAATAATAAATTTCTTGAAGGCTCGGCAACAACCGAGTACTAAATTTCTTGAAGGCTCGGCAACAATGAGTACTAAATTTTCAGAGCCTCAGCAACAACCGAGTAATAAATTTTCTGAAGATTTGGCAACAACCGAGTAATAAATTTTCTGAAGACTCGGCAACAACCGAGTAATAAATTTCTAGAGCTTCGGCAACAACCGAGTAATATATTTTCAGAGCCTCGGCCGAGTGATATATTCCTAAAGCCTCGGCTAAAGACCGAGTGATATATTTCCAAAGCCTCGGCCAAGACCGAGTGGTATGTTTCTGAAAAGACCGAGTGATCTGTCTCTAGATAATCTACGAAGCCTCGGCTGAGACCGAGTGATACATTTTAGAAGCTTCGGCCAATCCGAGTGATACAGCACTAAAGCTTCGTCCCAGCCGGATAATTTCTCGAACACTCTAGCGCAACTAAAGCGCCTTATTTTACTTCAGCAAGCCCGCCCAGGCTCCCCTCTGACCTAAACAGAGATTTACATTTCCTCCACAGAGGACTGAACGACATGCTAACAAAAATAAAGCAGCAAAAACGCTGCTGGGTCCATAGACTGTATTACGGTCTGAAAAACACAAAAAGAGAGTAGCAACTCTCAACACAATCACATCAGAAAAAGAACAAAGACATTGAAAAACAGAAAGAGTAGAAACTTTCTCCTAAGAGACATTACAAGTGCATCATCGCACGAGAGATAAAAACAAATACGAATAAGATAAAAGCTCGGCTGAGCAACTTCGGTCGATAACGATGTCTTCACATCTGACCCGAGAAGTTGAAAGCTCGTCTGAGCAGCTCCGGTCGATAACGAGGTCTTCACATCCGACCCCAAAAATCGAGGAAAACCAGACAAGTCCCGTGGGACCACTAGTTAATCTCAAAGCGCTAAAACCTTCGACATGGGCGCCTGAAATAAAGGAGTCCCGCCACGTGGAGCTCCTCAAATCGCAGCTTACTGGAAACGAGACATTTCCTCCTCGAGGTATGGCGAAAAAATGATGACGAAATAGCGGCCTGTCATTCACGAGATTATCATTGCCCACCTTTACGCATCCTCCGAATAAGATTATTCCAGAATTTTACTCCCTACATCCGAATTTATACTTCGGACTAGGGAGTGGGAGGCATGTGTTGAGGGGTAAAATTACCATTGTGTTGATAACCGTGTAAGGGGTTAGGATTAGTCCTGACTCCCACTCATTGAGCGGTGCCTCTAGAAATGAGTCAGCCGCTATACCTTGGTCCTAGCCGAGCTATTCACCGTGCCTCACCAACCGAGCTATTCACCGTGCCTCGCCAGCCGAGCTATCCACTGTGCCTCGCTAGCCGAGTTATCCTTATACCTCGGTCCTAGTCCGAGTTATTCTTATGCCCCGACCAGACCCAAGCACTCAAGCACCTCTGCGGAATCCAGCGCGAAAGAGTTTAAATTTGTAAGATTCCAAACAAAAATCACACCCGAGAATGGCCTAAAGCCCTGGAGCCTACACAATCACCGAATCTCAAGACATCAACCAGCTCTCCCAGCCGTCGATCCTCTAACTAACAAGATACGAATCTTACTGACCTCATAACAAATTAGATTCGAATCCTAACGGCTTTCGGACCCACGACGCCCCCAAGGAATCAGGTGATCCTCTATAAATAGAACCATCTTCCAACTTCTCAGGTATGCGCACTTGCTTACTGGCCCACTCTCCTTCTACCTCTGCTCACCTCTTACCGTCATTAACGCTCTGCTCATAGCTCTCAAAAGATCATCCTGGAGAGACTCTTCAGCGAGTGTCTTCTCTTCATATTTGTTGATCGTTGATTTCCGCTGACTTGAGCGTCGGATGGTCTTCCGTGGAGGGCCACCCTCAATTCGTCTCGCATGAGGACTGTTTTGCAGGTCCACCTAGGAGGGAGCTCATCCTGAAGCTCGATCACACTTGAATCGGAGGACATATTTCGACAGCAACACTGTCAAATATAAATACATTTTCTCCCTTATATTTTCCCAGCTTAGTGGGGTTTCCTCCTCGGCGTCGCGGCACGCCGGACTACCCCGGAGGACCGGCCCATGGAGAACGTACATCTGGCTAGCGGTGATCTTCACAGTGATCCCCTGGCTGAAAGGGGGCAGCTGCAGGAGTTGCCGAACCTAACCTGGCCGAGATTGCGTCAGGATGACAAGGAGACGGCGGCGTGCCGTTGTTCGGGATAGCAGAACCAACGGCGGGGGGCACGTCGGAGAGGGTTTCAGATTGATGGGGTCGTCCGCGCCGCCGCGAGCGAGGCAACAGTGGAGGAGGAGGAACATGACAACACGAAAGTGGTAATTAATCAAGGGCAAAGGCGATAAGCCCTCGCGCCGAGGGAGAGGTCAGAGGAGATGGCGGTGGTGGGGGCTGGGGAGGGAGAGGAGATGAAGACATGGAACCACATCCATGGGTTAAAAACATAATAATAAAAAGAGAGGCAAAATGTTAAGCCATTGTCAACTGGCCACGTAAATCGTATAAGCTCGGTAGCACGTACGCAAAAAAGCTGGTTCTTGCCGTAACCATATACTTTTCTTTTTCTTTTTTTTATACTGTACATAATAAATATAAATAAGCACAAAATTATTATACACTGAGAATAATCGAAAATTAAAAAGTTCACTAAAGAACCCGCGGACCTCAATTAAGGGCTCATTTTGATGGACTGCTGAAAGACCTTTCAGCGTTCTTTTCGAGCAACCATATATATGCGATAGCTACGTACGAAGAATTACATACCAACTGCTTCCTATTGCATCCCTTAATAAGAAACAGGTAGATCCTTTAGGGTCATCCAATAGTTTTTAAATAAAATCCGTATCAAAATGCGTATCATATATAAGTAAGCACTCTTCTAAGCATTCTCACCCTAGGCATTGATGCGGTCGCATTTGTAAGTATTTCACAAGAACTAAAATATTTCCCACCATGCCGTAGTGATAAAGCCGAACGTAATTTTTTTTTTCTTTTTTCTTTTTTCCTTCGTCCTCATTGCACGTACCCATCGTAAATTTTTCACGTATTATAGAAGAAATAAATTAACAAGAAGACCTAACACATACATGAAACCCGTGACTAAACTTGTCTTGCCTTTGTGTTATGGTACATGTCACGTCAGTCGTTCGTGGATTTAATGATCACAAGGGGAACACGCCCTCCCGTGGAATATGTCTTGCCTTTCTCCATCTTCCAATCTTTATCACTAAAAATAAAAATAAAAATTAAATAAAATGAAATAAAAAGGGTCGTTGGGGTGGGGGAGTACTAGCAAGGGGAAAAGGAAGTTTGATGGTACGCACCGCTTGATTTTCTGACGGTTGGTAGGCTCCCCTTCGACATTCCCATTCCGCCGTACCTCTTTACTCGATCCTGGACTTGTGTGGCTGACCGTAATTAGTGGGCCTTCGCTGTCCGGAGAAAGTACCGGAAAATTGAGGGGCAGTTGGGAATGCAGCGGGACTGATTTGACTTGGCGAACGGTTTGCCGGCGAGATGCGGCGGCCAACGTCACCATTCGCATCGATCACCGCAACGGAGGCTTAACGACCGTTAATTATCTGTTATGATCAATGTTTTGAAAAATCGATCGACAGTAGTCCGGTCTGAAATTTAGGTCATGAATCAATCAATTCGATTAAATAAACTACTTTGATCGGATTAAATAATATCATAATTAATTTTTAATTTAATAATATAATAATAATAAATTATAAACATATATTTTTAAAATGATAGCGCTGATGCTGAATGACAACGTTGGATCAAAATTTAAAAATTTATAAAAAAATTAATTTTAATTTTATTTATTAACATTAAAAATTTAAAAATCATGATTAAATCGATTCTTTAAAATTTGACTAATTCAAAAAAAATAGTTTAAGAAATTATATTAAATGAATATAATTTATAAAAATGAATATGATTGGTTTTAACTGGTTTGATCCTGATTCTATTTGATTTTCAAAATTATGGTTTTAGCCAACTACCCTCCATATCTGGTGGGCTTTATCAATCTTAATTAACAAAATATATATTATTTACTCAGATTGACCGTAATTGGACCGTAAGTTTCAACCTGCTCGTCTCACTCTAGGATTTTTTTTTTTTTTTTGGTAATTCTTTTTTTGGGCAGTAAGGGAAGTGAGTTTCAAAGATAAAATATCTAGCTAATTTTTGAAAAATCCATTTTTTATTATTTTAACTTTCTACCGTCCACATTTTTTAGAAAACTAAAAATATTTTAAATTAGTTTTTCAATGCTTTTTTAGACAGCCGAACATGTTCTTCCATGAATCATTTTCTACACATCACATTCATTATTCGTCAAGCAGGGAATAGTGGGTCCAAAACCCAAATGGCAAGATTGCAAGCTCTTGGGCCCAATCGGGGAAGAACCTCGTTGCATGTTGCTTATGGGCTTCTTGCTTATGGGCTTCATTACGCTGATAGTATTGTTTTTGGTGCTGGTTTTTTCCACGATTATTAGTTGCACGGAGGCAGTGCTAGATTTGTTATTCATTTCACACTAAGCTTGCAAGCCGGTTGGATTGGATAGGAGATGGGTGGAATCCAAATCAAATCCACTTTTTTGGTGGAAAAATTGAATCCAAACATAATCCAATTTGATACTATTTGGACAGAATTAGATATAATACATTCAAATCGGGTCTATGGTAGTCTAACACAAATCATTAATAATACATTCAAGGAGAAATCCTGTAAATTATATTCATGAACAGCAAAGGACCGGCCCAGTTACATGGCTTACTTGAGTTTTGGTTCAGCTGAAAAATACAAAAGCTTTCAAAACTCGGCTTAGATCACATATGAAACAATTGACTGCTTAGCTTGACTTGGCACGTTACGTCTAGCTCGACGCTTAAAGAATCGAATGGCAATAAAACACTAACAAATTCTGGCACAATCGTTTAAGGAAGAAGCTTCAATTCAACTTAACTCAACTCAACTCATCTAAGCTTTTTTCTAACTATATGGATAATGGGATCGGCTACATGAATATACTTCCTCCATTTTACTATATTTAGAACTATATTGATATTTAATTTTTAAAACATATGCAATACGACTTTTAATGGAATGTCATAACCTTTTGCATAGTTTAATTTAATAGATATATTTTAGAAATTTGAAGGAGTCTTATGATGGGTGTCAACTATTTAGGGTATTTTTTTTTTTTAATTCGGATTTGGAATCGGTGTTGGCGGAGTTTAAAAGAAACTTGATTTGTTTAAATATAGAAAATAGAAATTGCTTTTGATCAGGTGTGATTGCTGACTTCCTTGCACCAATCGACGACTGGCCTATTCTTTGACGAAGATCAGAGGCCATCCATGACCTCGATGAAGGGAAACCGGCCTAGTGGCTGCCCCTCGCACGCATGGCCATCGCCAACGCTAGGTCCACATCCTTCCGGCCGGCAAGGAACACCACAAGTGGCCGCGGTCGCCGGCAAAGCGTTTTTGTCGACTCCAGATGAAACAAGAAGAAGAAGAAGAAGAAGAGCAGAAATAGAAGGAAAAAAGAAAATAAGGGCTTAGAATAAGTTGAGAATAGTTATTTCACCTTAGGATAAGTTGAGAATAAGGGCTTAGAATAAGTTGAGAATAAAACTGGAATAAATCTTGAATAGTTGAAATAACTATTACGATACTATTCTAAGTGGACTATTTTTTGAGACAGTAAAATTGGAGCCCTTCTTGATTAATAAATCTGAAACATTCCTCTATTGAAAACGATAAAGCCTTACTTCATCAAAACCTTTCTCTCTTGAACAAATCTTTCTTAACCTAGTACCAACTTGATGAATATATCTATACAGTTCATGAATCAGGACATGGTTGATCGATCCCCTTAAAAATTTGAGCTCAGAGGCACCTAAGTTAGTTAGATCGGTTAATGCCATTGATATTGAAAACCAAATCCGAAAATAAGCTACTGGATAAGCTCAGTGCCCTTCTCATGGATGCTGGTAGATGCTTCAAATATTGTGAGAACTTATATGAGCAAAGGTGCTTATGATCAAAATATGCCAAAGCTAAGCTACCTGATAACTTTGTTCAAAATAGGCTACTTGATAGCTCAATAAAAGTGAGGCTACCAGGATAGCTCATTCATCAATTACAAATCAGCTCAGTCAAAAATAAGCTATTAGATAGCTCGGTCAAAAGAGAAGTTAATAGATAGCTTAATAGAAAATATGCTACAGCACAATCATAGAGTAAAAGGCTAATCAATTAATGATAAATCAGTCGTGCTACAAGTAAAGCTACTTTCATAATTCGATAATGAATTAAGGCTTAACTCCTAAAAGTGGCACAATTAAATATCCAAATCAAGAGAGAAATCCTACTTAGAAAAGAATTTCTCTTTACGATGACCACTCTATTCAAGTTAATCAAGACTTTATTAATATAGGATAAACCCAAAAAGAATCAATAAATTTATTAGGAAAAGGTTCCTATCAAGACTCTTTTATATATGATTAGGATAATTCTATAAGAAAATTTGCTAATTAATTTCTATTAGGATACAACTTCTTTTGGAATAAAGATTCAAAAGGATCATTCAAAGGCAAACTCCAAATAAATCTCCTCTGGATATCTATAAAGCAGTCGAAGACCTTATAGATAGAACAATTTAAGTCTCATAGATAGAACAATTTAAGTTTTCATGGTCAAGCATAGCTCTTAGAGAGGGTATTCTACTATAATCACATCAAAGAAATCTCATCCATCAATACTAAGATCAATTTTATGCAACGGTAATTGCTTATTTTATAAAGCATCATTGGGTATAACTTGTGCATGAATAATAACAATGATTTTTCTTGCCATCAGCATCTTCCATGCAAAAAAACCTAAGCTAGTCTATGATACATATCATAGTAACTAGGTTAAACTCATGTTCGTGATGGATCTCCAAGAGATGTCAGCCTAAATTCATGGTCAAGCATAGCTCTTAGAGTAAATACGTAAATTTTGGCCTAAGAAAATAAAACAGACAAACTAGATAAAGGGGAAATTCAAGAAGAAAATTGACATCTTAGATGCCTGCTGCTAGCGGATGCTGGTGATATTTCTTACTAGAGGGAATTTGAAATCCAACATGATGCTTTCATACATGTGGAATTAGCGATTGATACACTCAATGTGTGGGGCATATATGAATGTTAACGTAGTAACAAAAAAAATTAACATTAAAATATGCTACTAATTTATATATAGTTCCTACTAATTAGTGAACCAAATAATTATCACAAATTCATAATAGAATAAAAAATAACAATCATTCAAATACAGGCTTGCTTCAAGCAAATCAAAATCATTTCTTTTTTTTTTCGATTATCTCAAATTCAAATTCAATTACCAAGTGCCGTTGATGAACCATTCAATATCACAGTATTTCGTGGACTATAGCAACAATGCAATTTCTCATTTTTCTCTTTTCTAATTACATGGATGTAATCAATATTATTAGCTTTAAGTTATTGCGTCTACGTTCATTGATTTCTCTTCCATGCTGATATGGCTGATCACCTTCTCTGGGCGGCATCATAATGCCCTGCATGATTCTTGAAATCAAATGATGAGATAACTCATTTTTGGGACGTCGACACTCTCGCCTCGGCCCCTCCAACCCCGGTCTCTGGCTCTAACTCCAGCCTCCAGCTTCAGCCTCTGGCTCTGGCTCCGGCCTCCAGCTTTGGTCTCTAGTTCCAGCTCCGGCCTTCGGCCTCCAGCTCCAGCCTCCAGCTCCGGCCTCCAGCTTCGGCCTCTGGCTCTGGCTTCGGCCTCCGTCTTGGGCCTCTGGCTCTGGCTCTGGCCTCCAGCTCTGACCTCTGGCTCTGGCTCCGACCTATAGCTCTGGCCTTCGGCTTCGGCCTCTAGCTCTGGCTCCGACCTCCAGCTCCGATCTCCAGCTTCGGCCTCTGGCTCTAGCTCCGGCCTCCAGCTTCGGCCTCTGGTTCCAGCTCCGGCCTCCGGCTTTGGCTTTAACTTTTGTGTTGTGTACTTTCCTTGCATAAGCCAACCTCGGATATCGGACCCTGGGATTCGAGGCATCCACTACCGCATGTCTCGCTCATCTGTTTCGCTGAGATCACGGGCAGTTAACAGCACACCCCACAGTTGCCGACATACACGGCGCCCATTCGGCAACAACTCGCTAACTTGCCGTTCACATAGCTCATCCTAACAAGAAATATTCAACGGTTCCAACGGAACGAGGTATAAAAGGATGACCTCGAGCTAAGGGCGGGGATCCTCTTCTTCTCTAAAAAAAAAGACATACACAACACATTCCTGTTCTACAAGCTCACTGACTTGAGCGTCAGAGGGTCCTCGCCGGAACCACCGGCCCAGGACTTCTTGCAGGTTTTTGGAGGAAGAAGGCAACCTTTCCACATCCTCGAAGGCCCCCGGAGATCTCAGCACGGCGATGCTCATCCCAAGTGACTTGGCAGCATCAGATTGGCGCGCTAGGTAGGGGCACACACTTGGTAGATGAAAGTTCTTCCTATGACCCCACTGCTACTGTAAGGAAGACGATGGTGACAACGCGAGCTCAGGAAGCTTCCACCAGCCATGCCGCTGAACGCCTTCCACAGGCTGAGCAGTCGGAGGCCAACCTCCATGTTCCCCCCTGCACAGATGAACCAGTCTGATCGGCTTGATGTCTAGCTCATCAGGTACAGGACCTGGTGACGGTGGTGCGGGGATTACAGGAACACTGCTTCGCCGCTGCGCCTCAGCCCCCTTCGCCTCACAAAGGGAGGCATGGAGCAAATCAATCTCATCGAAGTGGGACTCCACCTAAGGCCTCCCACCACTCGCCTCCCGAACTTCGTCGCCGGGAGGCTTCAAAGCGACGACGGTCTCCCTCCCGCCATTCAGATCATTCTCACTGGCAGTCGGGTGAGAAGGAGCCAAGACGGGTGTACTCCCTGCACCAGCGGTCTTCCTCGGCTTCATTTTTTGACTCCTCTAAAGACGACACCAAAAGGAGGACCACTTGTCGGGCCGAACAGTGGTTCGATGAGTATCATCAACGGTTGGAGGAGCTCAGTCGCCGGATCGCCAACCTTCACGGGACGGACTACGACCACCGTCCCCTGTTCTCCCACCGCATCATGGAGGAACCGGTTCCGTCCCAGTTCCGACTCCCCCAGTTGGACCTATACTATGGCACGACAGACCCCTGGACCACTTGAAAAGCTATAAGGTTCTCATGCAAGTTCAGGGAGCGACGGACTCCCTCCTGTGTGTCGCCTTTCCTACCACACTTCGTAAGGCAGCGCGTGCATGGAATTCTCGCCTGCCGCCGCACAGCATCAATTCCTTCAAACAAATCGAGCGATCTTTCCTGGCCCACTTTGATGCGTACTGGAAGATCCCTCGAGTAGCCGATAGCTTATTTGCTATCCAGCAAAGGAATGGCGAAACCCTGAAGGACTTCATTGCTCTGTTCAAGGAGGTGGTGCTGGAGGTGTATAACTTGGATGATTCTGTGGCCACTTTGGCCCTAAAGCGAGGACTTTGTCCTTCTAGATTCGCCTATTCCTTGGATAAGAAGCCTCCTAGTTTCTACGCCAAGCTTCTAAACCGAGCGCAGAAGTACATTCGCACCGACGAAGCGGACTCTTCTAGGAGGGAGGCTGATAAAGTTTCAGCAAAAAATCGGCATCCACGGAGCCTGCTGGAGCACGGTCCCGGAAGTCTGAGCCTCCCCACCGCTCAGACCATCGACCTCATATGCTTATTCCCAAGGAGCAGTTCACCCCTCTTGGCTCCGATATCTCACATTCTATTAGAAATCGAGGAGGAGCCCTACTTTCGACGTCCACCTCCCATGAAGTCAGGAACCCCCTGCAGCAAAGAACTTTACTATCGGTATCATCGGGACTACGGTCATGACACTGAGGACTGCCGACATTTGAAAAAGGCATTGAAGAGCTTGTCCAGCAGGGTCACTTGGGCAAGTTCGTTCGAAGAGAAAACCTTCCTGCTCTGGGTTCATCGGCGCCTCCTGCGTTTCAGACCGGCGTCGACAATGCCCCTATAGAAAAGACAATCTCCATGATTTCTTGGGGGGTAGGCAGCAGCTCGAAAAGACGGCAAGAGGGGGTAGATTCTGTAATTCCTTTCTTTAGGAAGGACTTAGATGGGGTAGTTAATAAACATGACGACAACGTCGTCGTGTCCATGACCATAGCCAAACATCCTGTAAAAAGAATTTTAGTGGATAGTAGAAGTTCTGTGGATATTTGAGCTACGAGGCCTTTGTTCGGATGAACCTGTCAAACTCCTCCCTTCGACCCGTCGCCACTCCTTTGATGGGCTTTACTGGTGATTCTGTGAGCGTTGAAGGGGAGATCGCCCTCCCTGTCATGGCTGGGACTCCACCGCATCAAAGTACGGTAGTCATAAATTTCCTAGTGGTCCGGGTCCCGTTGGCTTACAACGCTATCCTGAGAAGGCCGGGCTTGGATTTGCTGGATGCCGTCATCTCCACCAAGAGATTGTTTGTGAGGTTTCCCACCGACGAAGGGGTCAGAGAAATGAAGGGAGAGCAAAGCCCGCCACTGCTTTGCTGCCACTTATCCCCCAGTCCACTGGAGGCGGTGTCGGCAGTAGCCTCTGAGCCACTTGATCCCCGAGAATTAGGAAGGAGAGGAGAGCCAGCCGAGCACCTCCTGACCTTCCCCTTGGGGGAGGACCCGATGAGGACCATCCAGGTTGGAGCGCTGCTCCCGGAAGAGGCACGCGATCGGCTCCTCACCTTCCTGCGTGCTAACGCCGACATCTTTGCATGGTCATCATAAGACATGCCAGGCATCCCTGAGGAGATGATCACCCATCAGCTCAACCTCAAGCCAGAGTGCCGGCCGGTCCGACAGAAGAAGAGGAGCTTTGCTCCGGACAGACAGAAAGCTATCGATGAGAAAGTCCGTAAGCTGATGGCTACATGCCACATTCGGGAAGTTCGCTACCCTGAATGGTTGGCCAACGTTGTGATGGTCCGAAAGACTAATGGGAGCTGGAGGATGTGCGTAGACTTCACCGACCTCAACAAAGCATACGCCAAGGACAGCTTCCCGTTGCCTCAGATCGATCAACTGGTGGACGCTACATCCGGCCATGAGACCCTTAGTTTCATGGACGCCTTCTCCGGGTATAACCAAATCAGGATGAACTCGGTGGATGAGGAAGCTACCTCCTTCATAACTGAGAAGGGATTGTACTGCTACAAGGTAATGCCGTTCGGGCTGAAGAACGCGGGGACCACTTACCAAAGGCTAATGAACAAAGTCTTCGAAGACCAGATAGGATGCAACATGAAAGTGTACGTGGACGATATGCTGACAAAAAGTGTCCATGCCATCAGCCATATCGCCGACCTAACGGAGACCTTCGACAACCTCCGCCGATACCAGATGAGGCTGAACCCATGCAAATGCACCTTTGGGGTGACAGCCGAAAAATTCTTGGGTTTCATGGTAACCCGACGAGGAATCGAGGTGAACCCTGATAAAGTTCAAGCCATCTTGGACATGAGATCTTCCACCAACAAGAAGGAAGTGCAGCGCCTGACGGGAAGGGTGGCGGCCTTGAGCCATTTTCTGTCCAAGTCCGCTGAGAGGTGCTTGCCTTTCTTCAAGATGCTCCACAGGGCCAATGGATTCGAATGGACAAAAGAGTGTCAGAAGGCCTTCGAGGGACTGAAAGAATTCCTATCCACCCCGCACTGCTGTCCAAGCCAACAGATGGAGAAGAACTCCTTCTATACCTCGGCCTCTCTCGAAGCTGTCAGTTCCGTGCTGGTTTGCATAGACACCAACGGCACACAAAAGCCGTTATACTAGCAAGGTGCTCCACGATGTGGAGACCAGGTACTCCAAGATTGAGAAGATTATCTTCGCGCTGATCATGTCCGCCCAGCGCCTCTGACCGTATTTTCAAGCTCATCTGATTGTAGTGGTCATGGACCAACCTCTCAAGGCAATTCTTGCTCGTTCGGACACCTCGGGCCGACTAACAAAGTGGACGCTCAAGCTGGAAGAATTTGACCTATCTTTTCATCCCTGGTCAGCCATGAAATCCCAGGTCCTAGCAGATTTCTTGGTCGAATGCACTTGGGGCAAAGAGCACTCGAAGAGGCCCCTGCAAACCACTCAAACCCTGGAGCTAGAGAGGATGAATGGATCCTTCATGGGGACGGAGCATCAAATTCTCAAGGGAGCGGAGCGGGCCTTATCCTGGCCAACTCGGACGGAGTTGTAACCGAGTGCACACTCCGTTTCTCTTTCCAGCCACCAACAATCATGCGGAGTATGAAGCCCTACTGTCTGGAATAAGATTAGCCCAGGAGCTCGGGGTGAAGCGCCTTAAGGCATTCACTGACTCCCAGCTGGTCACTGGCCAAATCATAGGGGAGTATGAAGCGTGGGATCCTATCATGTCCCGCTACTTGAGCATGGTGCAGTCGCAAGCTTCTCTCTTAACCTACTTCAATGTCAGCTACATTCCTCAAGGGGAGAATGCTAGAGCGGACGCCTTGTCCCTCGCCACCTCATCTGACGGGATGTTGGAAGAGATTACATAGAGCATCTGAAAGCCCCAAGTACCGAAGCAAGAAGAAGCCCTACCAGTTGAGAAGAGCCTTCCTGAATGGATACTTATGTCCGGTACCTTACTAACGGTACCCTCCCTGAAGACCCGGCTAAGGTCAGGCAGCTCAAAAGATGGATCCCGAAGTTTTTTATAATGGAAGGAAAACTCTACCGAAGGTCGTTCTCGTACCCGGTCCTCAGGTGTGTCAGCCCCATAGAGGCAGATTACATCCTGCGGGAAATACATGAAGGTATATGCGGAAGTCATTTGGGGGGCAGAGCTTTGGCATACAAAGCCCTGTGACAAGGATATTATTGGCTAACAATGAAGGAAGATGCGTTCGAGCTTGTCAAGAGATGCGACGTTGCCAACGCCATGCCAATATTCAACGCCGACCAACGTCCCAGCTGACCACCCTGGCCGCACCATGGCCCTTCGCCCAGTGGGGTATGGACATCCTGGGACCATTCCCTCCAGCTTTCGATCAACGTAAATTCCTATTAGTAGCCGTCGACTATTTTACCAAGTGGATTGAGGCCGAAGCACTCGCCAAGGTCACTGAGGGCAAGGTGAAAACCTTCTTTTGGAAGTCTATAGTGTGCCTGTTCGAGTTGCCACACACCCTCGTCACTGACAATGGCCGACAGTTTGATAACGCTGCCTTCCGAGAGTTCTGCATCGGACTGGGTATTCATCAACGGTTCACCTCTATGGGGCACCCTTAAACCAATGGCGCAGCCGAGGTGGCCAATCGCATTATTCTCCAAGGACTTAGGGCCCAGCTAGATGACTGTAAGGACGATGGATGGAAGAGCTCCCCAATGTACTGTGGGCCTACCACATAACGCCACGAACACCCACCGAAGAAACTCCTTTCAGCCTGGTTTTCAGATCTGAAGCCGTCATTCTTGTGGAGATAGTGTTGGCCCAGATGGCAACCCAAGAGGGGGGGGGGGGGGGTGAATTGGGTTCTTTAAAAAATTTTAACCTTTTAAAAACTATTGCTTGGAGATAGATGAAATTAAATGCAATGCGAATATTAAACACAACCAAAGAGATAGAGAAAGAGATAATCAAAGCACGGCAAACACAAAGGTTTTATAGTGGTTCGGTGTATCCAACACCTACGTCCACTCCCAAGATCCACTTGGGTCCACACTATAATCCTCTTGATTACAGTCGAGTTGTTTTACAAGATCACAACTCAAAACTTGTTGTTTCCCAGGGATCACAACGAACCCAGCCGGTTTTCCGGGCTCACCAGCACAAAACCCTAAACTCAAGCTAATCTAGCTTGACCCGAGGTATACTACCTCCACTAGTTCAATCCCCTTGATAGAACTAGCACAAACAAGAAAGAATAATGTTTTTCAATAATACAAAGCTCCTCAAATGAGCAAATATTCAAAATAAAAGAATAAGGTTAGAAAAGCCTGTTTGAAGTAGATTGGATTTGAGCTTTTCTTCTTTTCCTCTTCTCTTTGAAGATGTTGAATCAGGCCTCAGCTTTGATTCGTTGCAAATGTTGCAGATGAGAAGTTGGAAAATCTCAAAAATAGAGCTTTTCTTCTTTTTGGAATCCTCCGATTTTTTCAATATGAGCGCCTTGGATTTCTCTTTGAGCTTTTTGGAGTGGAAGGATTTGAGTTTGAACTCTTTTCTCTTTGATTTCAGGCTCAAGACTTCTCGGATTTTTGATTTGAAAGCACTCTCTTTTTTTCGTTTTTCCTTCGTTTTTTTCAAACGACGTTCTCCCCTTTTATAGATTTCCTTTAATCCATTTTTGGTGAGAAAACTAGCCGTTGGAATGTACCTGGAAAGTTTTTCCAAACAAAATATATCCGTTAGAAGTTAGGTAAAAAGAAAATATTACCGTTAGAGCTGATCTGGCATTTTAAAATTTCGTTCCAGATAGGTTGGAGTCGGCTCCAACTTTTCAGGTGTCGGCTCCAAGTCGTTTATCCAAAAATAGAAAGTTCTGAGTTCGTCGAGGAGTCGGCTCCGAAAAAGTTAGGTGTCGGCTCGCCATGGTCAGGTGTCGGCTCCAAAAGACTGTAAGTGTCGGCTCCAAGGTAGTCAAAAATCAAGCGTTCTGTCCCCGCATCGGAGTCGGCTCCAGACACTGTAAGTGTCGACTCCGAAACTCTAGGTGTCGGCTCCGAACCGTATCAAAAATCAGAAGAATATTTGACTGGCCATGGGGTCGGCTCCAGAATTCCTAGGTGTCGACTCCAGGCTCTGAAACTTTGAAACTTATATTTTGCAATTGATTCAAAACACGTTTCTTAATGCCTTTAAATCAATCAAATATTTTTAAGCCCTGAAACACTTATCAAATCTATTAGTAATCAAATAAATATACTCAATTCCTTTATTAATCATCAAAATCAATAATTGGGTCAACAATCTCCCCCTTTTTGATGATTATAAAAACATTGAGTATATGCATAGGATTCTTAAATCAAAATTTTCAAGGAAGTGATCCTCACAAGTAAGCTCCCCCTGAATAAGGTAGCTCCCCCTATGAAGTTCAAATAACAATTGTTCTTCCTTTTGCTTTACATGTTTGATACTTAGAATTCATTATATCAATTTTCATTGTAAGCTTATTTATGCATATTCAAATAATTTGATACCAATCAAATAAAATTAAACCAATCAAAGCATAACTAATCAATGCATATACGACATAACTTTCTCCCCCTTTTTTGTAATCAACAAAAAGATAAAGAAGAGTTAAGTCAAAAGATAAAATTGATAGATCAAAGATAATTTCATTTCATCAAAGGTCAAGTATTACAAAAAGAAACTGTACTTTCATTACATCAAAAACTAAACTTTCATTTCAAACATCAAACAACATATCTCATTAAGTTAAAAAACTTAGACTTCATTACATGAAAATTACAAATTGGTTCTAATGATTCTTGTTAAATGATCTAAAATCCTTTGCATCCCTTCACTCTGAGTCCCTACAAATTCTTTCAATCTTCTGTCAACAAAAGAGCAAGCAGTCATGATTTTATCTTGAAGCTCGGCATTGCATTTGGAGTAGGTCTCAGAATCTCCACAGATATCTTTAAGTTCTTCAAATATATTTTTCAGATCATTACTTAAGGAATCCGCAGATGAACTAAGAGTTGATTCTATTTTGCCAATGCGATCATCCAGGGAATAAAGGGTTTCTTTAAGATTCATAAACTTATTATCAAACTCAGTCTTCAATTCATCCTTCTGAGCAGCAAGTAAATTTTGAGTTGCTCCAATTGAAGGTCTGAAAAACCAACTGATGAAGTGGATGACTGAACATGAACTTGAGCAGGTGCAGGGGCAGGAACAGGACTGCTAGGCTGCGGAGAGGGAACCCTCACAGATGGTCCAGCCTCAAAAGATGCAGAAGGTCTAGGTTCAGGGGCTCTCTCATCCAAGCTGCCTTTCCTTTCCCATTGCCGTTGACCTTAACAAATCCCATCCGATGCAAGGTGGCCAAACTGTAGTAATCAGTATGCCTGAGATTCTTGGAAGGTTCATTGTCTAATATCACAACACCTTGGCTCCTGAAAACCATAGTTAGCACCATGCCGTAGGGTAAGGATGATCTTCTTTTCCCTCCAGCCTCAGCCATATAAAATATCATCATTGCAGCTAAATTTATGGGTTGACTGGTCAACACACTGTCCATCACAACAATGTCTCGCTCGGAGACATACTCAAATCGATTTTTGGAAATAATATTCTACTGCAAATATTGTGAAGTAATCTTAATTCCAAGGGCAGTTGGTTAGCCCTAATCTCCTCAAATTCTGTAACTTCTCTCCCTAACATCCTTGATAGAGCGGCTGACCTCTCACTGTGGATGTCGGCAACTAATCCAGTAATGGGAATGCTAAGGAGGTTTCCTAATTTCTGAAAAGTGAGATGGATCCTTTTACCTCTGACTGAGCTCACGATTCCACCATCACCTCTCGACAGATTGAAATAGAATTCCTTGACAAGGGCTGGATATGTAGGAACATCTAGAGAACACACTTTATCCCAGCCTAGTTCCTTGATTTGATTCCCAATAGAGAAGCCCTCGGATTGAAAGAACTCGAAATCAACTTTCCTACCCATTGTTATCACTCTCCCTGCTAGGGTATCTACCTGAGGAGATGAAGGGTCTGGATTGTCCGAAGCAGTTGAAGAGGAATCACTCGGAGACGGCTCGCGCACGGGTCGTCTCGCCGTTTTTCGGTTGCACGGGCACTCCAAGCACTGATCCTCTCCTCTTAGGTGCCATTAGATCCTTAGGAAGGCTTGAATAGGGTGGAATTAGAGATGGGGAGGCTTTGAGAGAGTTTGGGAAGAGTTTGGTTAAGGATTTGAAAAGAGATGAAATGACGAGGTGTCGACTCTGCCCTAATAAAGTCGATTTGGGACCCCCAGGTGTCGACTCCCGCAAAGTCGGGTGTCGACTCCAAATCGCTAACACAGTCAGCGCTCGAACTGGAGTCGGCTCCACTTATACGGGTGTCGGCTCCAAGGTCAGGGACCGAGAGCGACACAGACAAGGTGTCGACTCCTCAAACTGAGGTGTCGACTCCACTGACAGTTTCAGAGAAAAATAACTGAGATTCAAACAACTGAAACTTGTCAAAATAGGTTCAATAAAATTTTGAAAAAATCTTTGGATATGAGGAACAAATTGCTCAGATGACTAGATAATTTGTCCTTAAAATTATGAAAGAATATCAAGAAATTAATAGAAATCTAGATAGTCATTCCTTAGAGTTTCAAAATCATTCCAAAGGGTCACAAATCCCTAATTCACCTCTAAGATAACAAAATCTTCTTCACTCAAAGGTTTTGTAAATATATCAGCTAATTGTTCTTCAGTATTAACATAATCAAGACAAATTTCATTATTAGCTACATGTTCTCTTATAAAGTGATATCTAATTTCAATGTGTTTTGTTCTTGAATGTTGAATTGGATTTTTAGTTAAATTATTGCACTTGTGTTATCACATCTAATTGGAGTTTTATCAAGTGTTATGCCATAATCTTCAAGTTGTCTCTTAATCCAAAGGATTTGAGCACAGCAACTTCCAGCTGCAACATATTCTGCTTCAGCAGTTGATAATGCAACCGAATTTTGCTTTTTGCTAAACCAAGAGATTAAGTTACATCCTAAAAATTGACATGCACCACTTGTGCTTTTTCTATCTAATTTACATCCAGCATAGTCGAATCAGAATATGCAATCAAGTTTAATGTTGAGTCTCTAGAATACCATAAACCTACATTTTTAGTTCCACTTAAATATCTTAAGATTCTTTTTACAGCAATTAAGTGAGATTCTTTAGGTTCAGATTGAAATCTAGCGCATAGACAAACAGCAAACATGATATCTGGTCTACTAGCTGTTAAGTAAAGAAGAGATCCGATCATACCTCTGTAATATTTTTGATCTACTTTCTTACCATCTTCATCTTTGTCCAATTTGCATGAAGGGCTCATAGGTGTTCCAAGTGGTTTGATTGACTCCATTCCAAACTTCTTGAGAAGTTCTTTTGTGTATTTTGCTTGATTGATGAAAATTCCCTCTTTGCTTTGCTTGATTTGAAGTCCTAGGAAGAAATTGAGTTCTCCCATCATGCTCATCTCAAACTCACCCTGCATTAACTTAGCAAATTCTTGACATAACAGATTGTTAGTAGCACCGAATACAATATCATCAACATATATTTGTACTACTAATAAATCCTTGTCTTTTCTTTTCAAAAATAGTGTTTTATCAACATTTCCTCTTATAAATCATTTTCAATCAAAAATTTACTTAATCTTTCATACCAAGCTCTAGGTGCTTGTTTTAAACCATATAGTGCTTTGTGCAATTTAAAAACATGATTTGGAAATTCATGATCTTCAAAACCAGGAGGTTGTTCAACAAAAACTTCCTCATTTATAAATCCATTTAAAAATGCACTTTTAACATCCATTTGAAATAAATTGATATGCATATGACATGCAAATGCGAGTAATAATCTAATTGCTTCTAGTCTAGCTACAGGTGCAAAAGTTTCATCAAAATCAATTCCTTCTTCTTGATTATATCCTTTTGCGACTAATCTAGCTTTGTTTCTAATTACTATGCCATTTTCATCTAATTTATTTCTAAATACCCATTTTGATCCTATAACAGAATGATCTTTAGGTCTATCTACAAGAGTCCAGACATTATTCTAGTAAATTGATTTAATTTTCTTGCATAGCTAACATCCAATTATTATCTTTTTCTGCCTCTTCAATAGTTTTAGGTTCAATTTGAGATACAAATGCAAGATGATTATTGATGTTTCTCATTGATGATCTAGTTCTTACTCCTTGAGATGGATCACCTATAATTAATTCTTTTGGATGACCATAGGCATATCTCCAATCTCTAGGAAGATCTACATCATTATGATTTGCATCAACAACATCAACACTAGGAGAATCATTATCTTTAGCTTCTTGTTCATGATCTGAAGATACATCAATATTTAATTTTTCAATGTCTCTTTCTAGAATGTTTGTATCTTCCTCATCATCAATCTTTCCTGAACTAGATGCTAAAGATTCATCAAAAATTACATGAATAGATTCTTCTACAATTAAGTTTCTCTTGTTAAACACTCTATAGGCTTTACTAGATGTTGAATATCCTAAGAAAATGCCTTCATCAGATTTTGCATCAAATTTTCCTAGATTATCTTTACCATTATTATGAATGAAACATTTACAACCAAATGCATGAAAGTACTTATGTTTGGTTTTCTATTGTTCCATAGTTCATAAGGAGTTTTCTTAATGATTGGCCTAATTAAAGCTCTATTAAGAATGTAACATGCCGTGTTTATAGCTTCCGCCCAAAAGTATTTTGGTAGGTTGCTTTCACATAGCATGGTACGGGCCATGTCTTCTAAGGTTCTATTTTTTCTTTCAACTACTCCATTTTGTTGTGGTGTTCTAGGTGCTGAAAAATTATGATGGATGCCATTTTCTATGCAAAAGTTTTCAAATAAATGATTTTCAAATTTTCAAATTCAGTGCCATGATCACTTCTAAGAGACACTATGGTGTTTTTTCTCATTTGTGACCTTCTTGAAGAATTTCAAAAATAATGGAAAGGTCTCATCTTTATGAGCTAAAAACAATACCCAAGTGTATCTAGAGTAATCATCTACAATCACAAGACCATATTTCTTTCCTCCTAGACTTGTGGTTCTAGTAGGTCCAAAAAGATCCATGTGAAGTAGTTCAAGTGGCCTAGAAGTGGAAACAATATTTTTAGTTTTGAAAGAGTTTCTAGTTTGTTTTCCAAATTGACATGCATCGCAAATTTTGTTATTTTCAAAATCTAGTTGTGGAAGTCCTTTTACTAAATCCATTCTAATTAATTTTGAAATTAGGTGTGTGCTTGCATGACCTAATCTACGATGCCATAACCAACCAATCTCATTCATATTAGCATTATTAGCAACTAAGCAATGATTACTAGTAGACAAATTGTCTAAATCAATCAAGTATACATTGCCATTTCTATTTCCAATAAAAATAATGCTATTATCAATGGGATTAGAAACAGTGCAGATAGAGCTTCAAATGATACTTTAAAACCTTTATCACATAATTGGCTAATACTAATTAGATTATGTTTTAAACCATTGACATATAAAACATTTTCAATATATGTGGAGGGAGTTATTTGAATATTACCAAACCCCATGATTTGGCCTTTGCCATTGTCACCAAACGTAACAACTCCTCCTCTTTTGCTTTCAAGGGTGATGAATTGATCCTTGTCACCCGTCATGTGTCTTGAGCAGCCACTATCGAGATACCACTTTCGCTTTGATCTTTTGGCCGCAAGACACTCCTGCAAAAATAATTAAGTCTTATATTTAGGTACCCAAGCCTTCTTGGGTCCTTCATGGTTAGTAGCATAAAAGATTGTTCCTTTGGGAACCCATATTTTCTTTCCTTTACTACTTAAATTTTGTTACTGTTTCTTCACATTACATTCATAGGATTTATGGCCTTTCTTGTTACAATAATGACATGTAACACTATCTTATTTGTTCTTTTCTAAAGAAGTTTTTGACAAATTTTTGTTTTATGTTAGGTCTATATCCTAATCCAGCCTTATCAAATATAGCTCTTTGATTACCTAATAATAAATTAAGTTTTTCAGAACTATAAGTAAATTTATCAACAATATTCTTATATTTATCAACTTCCTTCTTTAATTTATCATTTTCATTGGAAATTGACTCTTTTTCTTTTGTCAAATTTTCATTTTCAGATTTCAGCATCTTAATCTCATTAGTAAGATTATCTTTTTCTTTAATGAGAATTGAATTATCATTTTTCAGAAATTTGTATTTTTTTTAAAACTTTAAAATCATCAACTAGTTCATTAAAAGCTTCAAACAATTCATCAAATGCAAATCATCACAAGGGTTTTCAGAACTTACCTCGTTGTCGTCGTTTGCCATAAAGCAAATGTTTGCAACTTCTTTTTGATCTTCCTCTGAAGAGGATTCATCGCTGTCACTCCAGGTTGCAACATAGGCTTTCTTCTTTCTTGTAGGCTTTCTTTAGTGAGGACAATCATATCTAAAGTGCCCCGGTTTCTTACACTCATAGCAAATTAAGGGTCTTTCTCTTTGTCCTTGTCTTTGTCCTTTTCTCTTTCTCCTTCCATCTTAATTCCAGATTTCTTCTTGTGGAAGGGTCTCTTTCTTCTCATGAATTTTTTGAATTTTCTAGCTAGAAGAGCTGTCTCATCATCATCATTATCACTGCAGCTCTCCTCACTTTCTGCAGCCTTAAGAGCTATAGTCTTCTTCTTTTTAACATCTTCCTCTATGTGCTGCTTCATGGTTAACTCATGGGTCATTAGTGATCCAAGTAGCTCCTCCAAGGGTAAAGTGTTGAGGTCCTTGGCTTCTTGGATTGCTGTCACCTTTGCTTCCCAAGTCTTGGAAGTGACCTAAGAATTTTGCGAACAAGTTCAGAATTAGTATAAATCTTACCTAGACTTTTCAAACCATTTACAATATCAGTGAATCTAGTATACATGCATGCTATAGTTTCAGTTTGTTCCATGCTGAATAATTCATACTTATGAACAAGAATATTTATCTTAGATTCTTTAACTTGATTTGTACCCTCATGGGTAACCTCTAATCTATCCCATATCTCTTTTGCGGAATTACATGTAGAGATACGATTAAATTCATTTGCATCTAATGAACAATATAACATTCATGGCCTTAGCATTAAGCTGAGCCATTTTCCTATCATTATCATTCCAATCCCTTTCGGGCTTAGGAACAATAGACCATCAACTATGTGTGTGGGTGTGCTAGGTCCATTAATTATAACACTCCATAATTCATAATCTGAAGCTTGAATGAATATCCTCATTCTTGCTTTCCAATATGAATAGTTGGAACCATTAAACAAGGGAGGTCTATTTGTAGAATGACCTTCAGCAAATGAAGATCCAACTTGAGCTGCCATTTGGATCTTTAGCTCTTGATCGTGTGATCAAATAAAAATGAGCACTTGCTCTGATACCAATTGTTGGCCCAGATGGCAACCCAAGAGGGGGGGTGAATTGGGTTCTTTAAAAAATTTAACCTTTTAAAACTATTGCTTGGAGATAATGAAATTAAATGCAATGCGAATATTAAACACAACCAAAGAGATAGAGAAAGAGATAATCAAAGCACGGCAAACACAAAGGTTTTATAGTGGTTCGGTGTATCCAACACCTACGTCCACTCCCAAGATCCACTTGGGTCCACACTATAATCCTCTTGATTACAGTCGAGTTGTTTTACAAGATCACAACTCAAAACTTGTTGTTTCCCAGGGATCACAACGAACCCAGCCGGTTTTTCGGGCTCACCAGCACAAAACCCTAAACTCAAGCTAATCTAGCTTGACCGAGGTATACTACCTCCACTAGTTCAATCCCCTTGATTGAACTAGCACAAACAAGAAAGAATAATGTTTTTCAATAATACAAGCTCCTCAAATGAGCAAATATTCAAATAAAAGAACAAGGTTAGAAAAGCCTGTTTGAAGTGATTGGATTTGAGCTTTTCTTCTTTTCCTCTTCTCTTTGAGATGTTGAATCAGGCCTCAGCTTTGATTCTTGCAAATGTTGCAGATGAGAAGTTGAAAATCAAAAACAGAGCTTTTCTTCTTTTGGAATCCTCCGATTTTTCAATATTGAAGCGCCTTGGATTTCTCTTTGAGCTTTTTGGAGTGGAAGGATTTGAGTTTGAACTCTTTTCTCTTTGATTTCAGGCTCAAGACTTCTCGGATTTTTGATTTCACTCTTTTTTTTTTTTTTTCTTTTTTTTCAAACGGCGTTCTCCCCTTTTATAGATTTCCTTTAATCCATTTTTGGTGAGAAAACTAGCCGTTGGAATGTACCTGGAAAGTTTTTCCAAACAAAATATATCCGTTAGAAGTTAGGTAAAAAGAAAATATTACCGTTAGAGCTGATCTGGCATTTTAAAATTTCGTTCCAGATAGGTTGGAGTCGGCTCCAACTTTTCAGGTGTCGGCTCCAAGTCGTTTATCCAAAAATAGAAAGTTCTGAGTTCGTCGAGGAGTCGGCTCCGAAAAAGTTAGGTGTCGGCTCGCCATGGTCAGGTGTCGGCTCCAAAAGACTGTAAGTGTCGGCTCCAAGGTAGTCAAAAATCAAGCGTTCTGTCCCCGCATCGGAGTCGGCTCCAGACACTGTAAGTGTCGACTCCGAAACTCTGGGTGTCGGCTCCGAAACTCTAGGTGTCGGCTCCGACCGTATCAAAAATCAGAAGAATATTTGACTGGCCATGGGGTCGGCTCCAGAATTCCTAGGTGTCGACTCCAGGCTCTGAAACTTTGAAACTTATATTTTGCAATTGATTCAAAACACGTTTCTTAATGCCTTTAAATCAATCAAATATTTTTAAGCCCTGAAACACTTATAAATCTATTAGTAATCAAATAAATATACTCAATTCCTTTATTAATCATCAAAATCAATAATTGGGTCAACAGATAGGTGTCCCAAGCCCCCAGACAGAGTTATACAGCGAAGAGGACAACCCCAGTCAACTGCGGGCCGACCTCGACTTAGTGGAAGAATTGCGAGACCAAGCGCGGCTCCGCATGACGGCCTTCCGACAGCGGGCGGTCAGATACTACAATGCTCGGGTACGGTCTAAGACATTCCACCCTGGAGACCTAGTCCTGCGACGAGCTGAAATATCGAAGCCGACAGACGGAGGCAAGCTAGCACCAAAATGGGAAGGACCCTATCGTGTCACGGAGGTGCTTCATCACGGAGCATACAAAGTTGAGGGGCTAGACGGGAAACCTCTCCCCCGCACTTGGAACGCGGACAACTTGCGTCGATATTATTAGTAATTTGCTAACTCCCTTAGCTTGAACCTGCTTGCTAGAGTGCTACTCAAAATATTCTCATTGCTATGTTTTCGAATAATCTTACTTCTCACTCAAAGCCCGGCTCCTCATCGGCACTCAAAGCCCGGCTTCGCGTCGGCACTCAAAGCCCAGCTTCGCGTCGGCACTCTAAACCCGGCTCCGCGTCGGCACTCAGAGCCCGGCTTCGCGTCGGCACTCTTAAAGCCCAGCTCCGCATCGGCATTCAAAGCCCGGCTCCGCGTCGGTACATTCAAAGCTCGGCTCCGCATCGGCACACTTAAAGCCAGGCTCTGCATCGGCACTCTTAAAGCCTGGCTCCGCGTCGACACTTTAAGCCCAGCTCCGCATCGGCACTCTAGGCCCGGCTTCACATCGGTGCTCTACTCAACCTCGCGTTGGTATTTAGCGACTCCGTATCGGCGCGAGTGTGGCCCTACACTAGCGCTTGTTCGACCTTCATGTCAGCAACTAAGACTGATCCCACATCAGCTCTCTAATTGATTTTCTAACCATGTCCCTGGACAAAGAATCGTATTGTAGTTCTTCAGTCATAGGTTTTTGGTTCGTTTCAACTCACTCGCTAGAAGACTCGAATATGATCCAAGACAAGCATTATGGGTCAAAGGTTTCATTAATAGCAAAAGTCTACAAAACTGCCGATTTAAATCAGACTTGGTGCAATACAATAAAAGTAAAAGAAACTAGGGGTCATTCGGAGCTAAGTCGTCATCCTCGGGGACTTCGTCTGGCTCCAACCCCTCGATCCCTTCGAGGCCATAGAGCTTTTGGATTTTCTCCTTACAGTCATGGAAGCCGCCTTCGTATGCAAATGCCGTCGACTCGGCCAATTACTTGCTAAAGGCATTAGACTTCCTGAAGTCCTCTACGGCCTCAGTGGCTCGCCTTTCCGCCTCGGAGGCTTTCCGCTCGGCTTCGGCATTTTTCTCAGCCTCGGCGATCTTCTCTTCGGCTTCGGTCACCGCGGCCTTCAGGTCTGCAATCTTGGCATCCAATTGGTGGGCGATTTCCTCCGCGTTCTCAGCTCTCCTCGGCAGCACTTATTTCAATGGTGGCGGAGTGTAGTCGGTTCTTCAACATGTACACTTCCGACTCCGCCACCTTCAATTTCTCCTCTACCATTCTCTGTTTCTCTTCGGCCACCTGAACATTATCCAGCTCATTGGCCACCTGACCCTGGGCCACTTCCAATGCCTCTTCTACCCTTAGCCGGAGGGCTTCGGCTTTGCCACGGTCTTTTGCGCCCGAGCAGTCTACGCTCGGGCATCCTCCAGGGCCATCTCCGCCTTCTCTGCCCTAGACCGGATTTCTCAAATTTCCTCCACCGAGTGATCGAGAGCGGCTTCGGCATGGGACCAAAGGCCCTTCATGGCGGTCCTAGAATCAATGCATGGGCAGATTGTTTGGGTTAGACAAAGAGACAATCTAAAAAAAATAATAAAAATAATACAATCGAGAATAGAATAGTGCTTACCGAAAGATGTGCCACGGACGCTTCTCGGAAGAATGTGGCCTTCCCCTGATGTCGGAGAAATCCCTGCAGCTCAGGCACGAACGCTTGGTCCAATGTCTGCTCAGCCCAGCGGATGTAGCTCGTCAAAATTGACTGGAAAGAAGGATCGACGCCACTCCCCTCCGCTAACTTGATGGCCGCGGGTGAGGACTCCGCCTCCGATTCTGCTCCCCCCAGCACCTCTGCTGGTGGAGGTGCCTCGGTTGTTGCCCCTTTAGGATGTAGGGCGGCTTCTGGAGTCGGCTTTGTAGTTGAATGGGTCGGCTCCGCTTCGACAGCTTCGGGCGGGGGTGATGGTACTTTAACACCTTGCTCCGGAGAGGGATCGAGCAGAATAATGGGAGGGGGAGCCGGCGTTGGTGAGGGAAATCCCTTTCTCCCGCCTCGGTTCGCCCTAATTCCTCACCGGTCTCGGCCCTTACCGCTTCACTCAGTGCGGCCTCGTCGGCTTGGGCTCCTGCCGCTTCGCGCCTGCGTGAGGGCTCCAAGACCTCGACCCTTCCAGCCTCGGCCCTCCTGGCAATCTTGATGATGGCCCTCCTCTCGTCAGGAGCCCCGTTCCCCTTGACTTTCCTCTTCCTTATAACAGCTTGTCTTATTCGCGATGTGATGGTGCCATTCCTGTATCAAAAAATAGGAAGGAAGAGTGTTAAAAAAAAAAGAAAAAAAAAGAAGAAAAAGAGAAGAAGAGAGGAAAGAGGTGAGTAATCAACTGCTCATCGCTGGATGGAATAAGGCCGGCGAGACGAAGGTTTTCTTCGGCCAAGAGCTGATTGCACCGAGGGATATCGGTAGTCAGAAGCTGTCCAAATGTCATTCGATCACTCGGGAGGATGGAAGAATCCCTATTGGCATCGATATTTGGTGTTCCCCAGCTTCTGCTCACCCCCTCGACATTGGCAAAAAAGAACTTATCTTTCCATCCTTTGATGGAAGTGGGGAGATACAGTCTGAGAATCCTAGTGGGTCTAGGGGTAAAGGACCATCAACCCGCCTGTTTGCGGAGGGTATAGAAACTACGGAATAAGGAGATGTTGGCCTCTATACCTTGAAGGTGGCAAAGTACCGTAAAGCCAACAATGGTTTGGATGGAATTAGGGACTAACTGGGAGGGCGTCAAAGAGTACTTGTCCAAGAGGTTGAGGATGAAGGGATGGATGGGTAATCGAAGTCCGGCCTTAAAGAAAGCCCCGTACAAGGCAACCCTCCCGGAACGGGAAGAAGTTACCCTGTCATCGGGAGCGGGGTAGGATAGACGCATGTTAGAAGGAAAATTGTACTTGGCTCCGAGGTTCACTATGTCTTGAGCTGACATGGTGGAGGCAGTCCATTCGGGGGACTCCTTGACAGCGCTAGAGGGACCGTCGATGGTCGGACGGTTCCCAGCTACGGGATGTCCGGTCGTTCGCCGCCGTTCTAAGGAAACATGGTCGAAAGATGAGGTGGTCCACTGTGTCAGTGAGGAAGCAGAAGGTTGGGAAGGAACAGGGGAACGATCCCTAAAATCAGAAATAGAGCAAGAAGGTGAAGAAGCCATGTGAACTAACCTGAAAAGCTCGAATTGGATGGAAGGAGAAAGAGCACCGGGGGGGGAACGGAAACAGGAGATGAACGGGTGCTTGCGGATTCAAGGTAGGAAGTTGCAACGCAAGAAAAGATGAAGATTGGGGGATAAGGACGATCTTTTCCTTTTATAACCCAATTTCAAATCATCCCGCGGCTGTCCAATCTGGCCATGTGTCTGCTTTCTACTGGAAACTGCTTCGACAGCCGCTCGGTGCGAGAAACATGAAAAACACCACCAATAAAAAGGTGGCGGTGACATTACCGCAATGATGACGCTCACCTTTTACAACTCCACGTCCGAGAAAAATCTTTCACAATCCCAACAGCCTGAATGAACAAAATAATGGCACGGAGATCAGCCACATGGTGGATATTAACACCCCTTTCGCTGGCAACTGTACGCCCATCCATCTCAGGGGTGGGGGGCATCTGATATGGCTGATCACCTCCTCTGGGTGGCATCATAATGCCCTGCACGATTTTGGAATCAAATGATGAGATAACTCGTTTTTGGGACGTCGGCACTCTCGCCTCGGCCCTCCGGCCCCGGCCTCTGGCTCTGACTCCGGCCTCTAGCTTCGGCCTTTGGCTCTGGCTCCGGCCTCCAGCTTCGGCCTCTGGTTCTAGTTCGGCCTCTGGCTCCAGCCTCCAGCTTTGGCCTCTGGCTCTGGCTCCGACCTCCAGCTCCGGCCTCTAGCTTCGGCCTCTAGCTCTGGCCTACAGCTTTGGCCTTTGGCCTCGGCCTCTGGCTCCAGCCTCCAGCTTCGGCCTTTGGCTCTGGCTCCGGCCTCCAGCTTCGGCCTCTGGTTCCAGCTCCGACCTCCGGCTTCGGCTTTAACTTTTGTGTTGAGTGCTTTCCTTGCATAAGCCAACCTTGGATATCGGACCCTAGGATTCGAGGCATCCACTACCGCATATCTCGCTCGTCTGTTTTGCTGAGATCACGAGCAATTAACAACACACCCCTTAGTTGCCGACATACACGGCGCCCATTCGGCAACAGCTCGCCCATCTTCCATTCACAGAGCTCATCCTAACAAGAAATATTCGACGGTTCCAACGGAACGATGTATAAAAGGAAGACCCGAGCTCAGGGCGGGGGATCCTCTTCTTCTCTAAAAAAAGAGACACACAATACATTCCTGTTCTACAAGCTCACTGACTTGAACATCGGAGGGTCCTCGCCGAAACCACCGGCCCAGGACTTCTTGCAGATTTTTGAAGAAAAAAGACAACCTTTCCACCTTCTCAAAGGTTCTCGAAAATCTCAGCACGCTCGGCGCTCATCTCAACTGACTTGGCAGCATTAGATGCCAATATATCTGGATTATGTTCTTCACCATCTATTTGCAAAGAGGACCGATGCTTGTCCTTTGGAACGTGAAAGATTTTTTTATTAAATAAAATATTTTTTTAAAAGAAATATTATTTGGCAAAACGGCCTTTCATTCAGCGTTCTCGTTTTAGGAGAAAGAAAAAGCTTATATATATATAGCCTAACGTGATAATTCATTTGCACCATAAAATTTATTTGCGAGTCTTATACCACTGATGAATGAATTATCGCATCCTATGCAAATCACGTTACACCAAAGCTACGTAGAAAAGATCTGCGGCCAGTCCGAGTGTCGGTCCATTTTCTCACTGAACTACGTGTTAGTTCTTCTTTCATCAGCATAGTTTACCTAATTTCTTCCTACCGTGTGATTCACATCAGACGACTACCATCCAAATACAATTAAAAAGTAGAAAATTGTCACACAAGCGTTGTCTTGTTCCGCATGTCCTTTGTTTCTTCTTACTTTTTTCTAAACTTTACAAAGCTTCCTATGGAATTTAAAAAAGAAAAAAACACACCAAGGAGAGGCGACCGAAAGGTCCATCAGACGGCCGGCACAGATTCCACCTGGCACGAGAAATCAGACGGCCCGCAGAAGAATACGTCGGCATAATCAAACGGAATGTCGTCAAAAACCATGCCGTTCTCCTCCTCCGGCCGGATTCCAAAGAATCCGAGCCCATCGTAGAGTCCCGAAATCTCGTCATCAAAACCCAGATCTGCCCGAACCCCGCACCCTCCGCCTCCTCCTTATCGGCCACAGCCGGTGCCGCTGGCGGGAGGCCGAGCTCGTCGTCCGACGCCTCCAGAAGATACCCGAGTTCGGCCAGGAGCGGAGGATCGCTCAGATCCAACGCCGCCTCCGGAGGAGGTGGGGGAAGTGGGAGGGAAATCTCCTCCTCGAGGCTCTTCATGACTGAGGCCAGGTCGTGGGTGGCCGGATCCGATCGCCGGAGTCGGCATCATCCTCATTGTCGTCAAGGATATCGAGAAGGAATCAGCGTGGAGGCGCTTCACCTCCGGCGAAGCCTCCGACTCCAACGACGACTCCTCTCGGCACCTCTTGCTGTTGCCGGGGAGAGAAACATCCTCCATGATGTAAACGAAACAAGAATGAAAGAGAGAAATTACAAGTGTCTTTAGGGAAGAAAAGCGAGGATGAAAGAGTGAGAGAGCGTCCCTAGAGAGAGAGGAGAAAGGAATCAGGGGCGTTTTGGGATGAAGGGGGGATTGGCTCGGGGATTATATAGGGACAGCGAGTTTTGGCCAGGTTTGGGGTTGAAAATTTTAAACGATCTAATGATATTAATTGAAGGGTGAGAAAAAGATAAGGGGAAGACGTCAGAGGCGTGGAGATCGGGATGCCACCACGACAAACGACCGGCTTCAATTAAAATTTTTCTCCGGTGGTGCGTCACAGCCTGATAACCGACGGGTTTTGAATTGAATTCTCGGGGGTTGGAGTTCGATCCGGGGACTCCGACCGACCGCGTCAAAGCGGCTGGCTCGGCTGGCTTTCATCGGTGGGAAACGTTTTTGGCGGTTCGTAGCCAGGGGATAAAACATTAGGCTATGTTTGAAATAGGCGACAAAGAAATATTTTTTAAATATTTTTTATTTTTAAAATTATAATTACAAAAAAAATAAATTTTAAAAAAATTAGTTAAAAATAATTTATGTTTAATTTTTGAATTTATTTTTTTAAATAAAAAATAACTGAAGCTATTCTTTAAGGATAAAATTATTATTTAAAAAATATAATTAATTTTTTTTTAGGATAAACTTTTTTCTGTACATTTATTTAAGAATAATATTTTGAAAATCAAATACTGCCTAAAAAAATTCTTCAAAGTTTTTGTTTGACGGAATAATCTGACCACGATGTCACATATTTTGTTTGAATTTTGACCGTTCCGATCGGCAAGGTCCAGGAGACTGTGCTCCCAATGCGGTTCGTCAAAAGAGGAAGGTGGATTCTTTTTTTTTTTTTTTTTTTTTTAAGAATCGGAAATTTTGAAGATTTCCAGAAGTTCAGGAGCCTGATTCAAAGAAAGACCGAGTGGGAGTGGTTTGGTGGCCCCTCTTTGAAGAAATTCTCGGTGAAAATAAATGCTGTTGAATGCGTGACACTAACAACGCAAATTATGTGATACGCATGACTTGAGACATTATTAAGCCTTCGATCAAGAGCAATTATTATAAATAAATTGGCATTGAATTTAAAACGATCATTCTCGAGTAATTAACGGGTCTGAGTGTATCAGATAATTCTAAATACTTATCGGATTGGAATTGTCGAACAAATTCTGTGGCTAATTCTTAATTCACAGGCTCATTCCAAATTCTTCACCACAACAATAAAAATTGAGATAGCGAGCATGATATTTTTATAATATAAATCTTTTTATAGCAAGTGAAGGAATCAACTTACATGTATGAGGTGCAAGCTAAATATACGTTTAGTAGATCGTTTCATTGCCGGCCCTCGTATAAAATTCAGAAATTAAGATTGATTTTGTAAAAGAATCAAAATTTTGAAACAAAAATGCTTTAAAATCTTTAGAAAAAAAAAATTATAAGAAGCCAAGGATAAACACTCATAATGCAAAATAATCTTGAACAACTATAAGCGATACGTTAACTTTGTTGTTTAATTTTATTGGATCACTGTAGCCTTTAGTTTCTCTTTGCTGATCTAGATCAATCCAATCTCAATTCAATTTTAACCTAACCGGTTGCCACACTCCCAAATCAAACCTTCTCTTCATTGCCTAATCTAATCTAATCCAATCAATACAACTGAATTGAACTCGATCATACTTATATCCATGCCTCATCGTATCTAAACATAACCTTAGTCAGCCCATTCAGTTCCATCCTACTCTATCCAGGCTAATCCTAACTTTTTAGTTGGTATATTTGATTAGTACTGTTGAGGGTAAAATCGCTGTATGTCAATAATCGTGCACATAGCTAGGACTAGCCCTGATTCCTGTCCACTATGCGACGTTCGTCCGAGATAGGTCAGCCTCGATAGATCGAGGCGTCTTAGCCCCTCGCCAAACCAAGAACTTCCAAGACGCGAACCACCTCTCTCGGCCCTAGTCGAGCTATATCATCTCTCGGCCCCAGCCAAGCTATGTCGTCTCTCGGTCCCAACGAGATATATCCCTCTCGGTCTAGCCCGAGCGATATCTGCGCCTTTGCGGAGTTCGACACGGAAGAACCCGAATTCGTGAGATTCCAAACAGAAATCATATCCGAGAGTGACCTATGACCCGCAAGAGTGGCCTAGGCCCTGGAGCCTATCTCTTCACCACATCTCGAGACATCAACGAGTTCTCCTAACCGTCGATCCTCTAACCAACAAGATACTAATCCTACCGGCCTTATAACAAACTGGATTCAGATCCTAACGACTTTCGGACCCACGACGCTCCCAGGGAATCAGGTGATCCTCTATAAATAGAGTCATCTGTCGACTCCTCAGGTATGCACACACTAACTCACTGGAACCCCTCTCACTCCTTCTACCTTAGCTTCCGCCATTAGTGCTCTTATCCGCTCAGAGCCTTGGAGGGACTCTTCAGTGAGAGCCTTCTCCCCATTTCTGTTGATTGTTGATCTCCACTGACTTGAGTATCGGAGGATCTTTCGCAGAGGGCCACTCCCAATGCCTCTTGCATGAGGACTATTTTGCAGGTCCACCAAGATGAAGAGTCCGCGCTGTAGCCCGACCACACCTGAATCGGAGGACAGATTCCGTCAGCAACAAGTACTCAATCAGAAGATTACATCAAATTATACGTAATACTTTCCTGTAGCAAAATGAGCATGCTTATGAATTGCTTCTAAGATGCTTACCTTATAATGTTTTATTTTTCTTCTCTTCCTCTTCTATCTTATCACCATTCAAAGATAAAATGGATTGCAAAAATTAATCAATCATCAAGAAATGAATCGGTTGAAAGAATAGACCCATTTGACTTTGATTTTTCTTACTTGCTTAATCTCCACTAGGATTTAATTTTTGTGGACAGCATTTTACTGCATTGCTGGCCACCAAGACTTCAGGCATTTCCAATCTTACACAAGGAGGAACAATTATTCCTTGAATTTATGTTCTTTTAAGAAAATATTAATGAGTACACTTTACCATGATAAACACATGCATGATTAATTAAAATCATCCCGGCCGACCCCGCCTGATCTAAGTCGGCCCCGGCGCTTCCGTTCCGGCCGGCCAAGTCGGCCCCGGCACTCTTCCCAGCCAGCCCCGCCTGATCCAAGTTGGCCCCTTGTGTCTCGGCACCTACCTCCGCCGAGCCTCCGCCAACCATGATGACTGAACCACAGCGTTCAAAACATCTCTGCGGAATCTGGCGCGGGAGAGTTCAAATTCACTATAACAGAATAAGATTTCAAACAAGAAATCATACCAGATATGGCCTATGATCTACAATAGTGGCCTAGGGACCACGCAGCCACTGAGTCTCGGCCAGCTCTCCCTGCCTCCCAGTCGTCGATCCACTAACTAACCGGATATGGATCCTACCAGACTCGTAATAAACTGGATTCGAATCCCAACGGCCTTCGGGCCCACGATGCTCCTCCCTGACGATCAGGTGATCCTCTATAAATACTACAGTTCCAGACCCCTGAGGTTCGGACATTCTCAGACGCTATTCTCCTTCTTTTTCTCTCTGCGCACTTGCTCACTCGACCGCTCTTAGCCCTCTATTCCGTCATTGCTGCTCTGTCCAGAGCTCTCTGAAGGAACTCTCCGGCGAGAGCTTCTTCTCTCATCTTATTGCCCGTCGGTCCTTACTGACTTGAGCGTCGGAGGGTCTTCCATGAAGGGCCACCCCCAGCGTCTCCCACGTATAGGCTTCCTTGCAGGTCCGCCCAGGAGGGAGCTCGATCAAGAGACCGGACGCATCCGAGTCGAAGAGTGAATTCCGACGATAACAGATTAAAAAAAAGAATCACAATATTTAAGTTAATAAAAAGATACTCGTGTATAAATTTGTAAGACTGAATATTATTATTTTTACATTTTGGTTATCTACTTGTCGAAACCTATCTTCAATTCATACCATATTCATTTTACAGAACTTAAGTACCTTCTGTTTTAGCTGAAAATTAGTGCAGATGGTCAGTTAAAATCTGGATTCAAATTAAACCCATCATGTTGTGCTTGGTACTAGTTTGAATAATTTAAATGCATGGTATGAATTTAGTTACGAACTATTAAATTAGTACCTCTAATCAAATTATATTAAAGGCATTCCATTCACATGCTAAATAAAATTATTCTTGTAGGGTAGGTTCCTTCGAACGACCAGAAGGTGCCATTGCGATGCTCTCAGATGCAAGATAAAAACGACCCTTCGTTTCTCAACGAAAGCAGCCGATTCAACTCCTTGATTTGCCGTAACCCCTGACACAATAAAAAGAAGGTGGCCTAACGCCGAGCTGATGATCGCCAGAGCCAAGCCGACCCTCCCCGCTAACGTTATCGCGCCTCCTCGTGTTTCCCACTCCCAACGGAGCGACGTGTCGGCCCGCCTCTCTCGCCACGTCGGCGATGGCGACGCGTGGAAACGCCGCTCGGTACGTTCCTTGCCCACCGATTTATCCGCTCGAGGGCTACCGTCGTGGCGGACGTGATGGCACGCGAGGGTCGGTCGGGGGCACGTGGAATCAGCGAACGTGGTGGTGGGTGGGGCGGGCCGGGTCACGCATTTATGGTACCACGAGTCGCGAGTCGCGACCGCGGCGAAATATAAATTAATATTTAATTTGAGACGTGAGAACAACCGCGAAGGGCGACGAGATTTCAGTCACCTGTGGCCCACGTTGTTTTACTTCTACGACGGAATCAAATGAAAAAATATAAAAACAAAAAAAAATAATATTACGGGCCCAACCCTGGTATACGGAAAAGTACGATTCAAGGCTCGTTTTGTTTTCAATAATATTTTAATAATCGGATCGATCAATGAGCTATCTTAACCTTTGGATCGTCCCGTTAATCGGTTCAATCAAATAAATTAATTTAATTAAATCAATTATATATAATAAAATTTTAATTTAATAATATAAAATAATAAATATAAATATAATTTAAAAAATTTAAAAATAAAAATTAAATTAAATCATTTCGAAATCCAATTTATTTATTCAGTTTTTTTATTTTTATTAAATTATTTAAAAATAAATTTTTATAATAAAATTAGATCAAATTAATTATCAATTTTGATTGAATTGATTAAATTGATCGATTCGATTCTATTTTTAAAATATTAATTATAATAAAATTATATATATATTAAATTATATAAAATATAAAAAATTATGTATTATTTTTAATATATGAAAACGTGTATCAACGTTTATTATCGTGCATTAATGCAGATACTCATACAAAGCGCATCATAATTCATTAATTCATAGTATGCATGTTTATACAAGCGTTCGGTCAATCATAAAAAAGAATGATTAATCATCATGCCCCATGCATAAGGACGTTTCGAAAGCATAATCCTACTAGGCTCTGACATTGGATTTGGAGTTCCCAAAGTAGATTGAAATATTATTAAATTATATTTAGATTCGGATGCATCCGCTCCTAGAAGTTTGAAAGCCAGTTCATTGTCTGTACGCACCTGTCCAGCAAACTCATTATTTTTTTCATTATTAAAAAAATTTATAGAACGAAGCCACCGTCCATCTTGTCCCATCAATCTCCTATATAATAATTTAGGATAAAAGTATAGCAAAATAACACGTTAAATATCTGATTTCAGCCTGATACTAGAACTCATAGTAAATTCATTCTTCGACTCAAATATACTTTATGAATAATATTTTAACCTTCGAAATACTATCGATTTTGAACTTTATGATCAGTGTTTTCACCTCTTGGACATCCTCGGTCTCAAATTTTATAGACAGTATCTTAACTTTCGAGACTCTATCAATCTTGGACTTTATGGATAGTATCTTCACCTTTCGGACACCTTCGATCTCGGACTTTATGAACAGTATCTCAACCTTCGAGACACTAGCGATCTTGGACTTTATGGACGGTGTCTCCACCTCTCGGGCACCCTTGGTCTCGAACTTTATGGACTATCTCAACCTCCAAGACACTATCAGTCTCGAACTTTATGAACAGTGTCTCCACCTCCCGGGCACCCTCGGTCTCATACTTTATGAACAGTGCTCGATGAATGGTCTGGCCCTTGAGCCCAGTAACCTATAGCCTCGGGCCACCTGGCATGATCACGTGGTCCGCTGCACATCCGTAGCAACGTGTGGCCATACCTTATAACGACGTATGGTCCATCACACATCCCCGAATGTGCATGATTATACCCAGTTACAGCGTACGATTCACTACCCGCCTGCAACTGCGCATGATCATATCCTACAACGGCGCGCAACAGGCACAACTACGGCCGCCAGACCTATAGAGCCGTACTGATAGATAATGCAGACACCTCCAGCATGCACGGTGACAGTACGACCCGTCACTATCAGCCTCACCTTTTTGTCCGTCATTGGATGAGGTGCCTCGAAATCAACGATCTTCTGGAATGAAAGGGCGGATCTTCGAACAGGTATAAAAGCGCACACTCTCGCTGTAAGTAAGGATCCAAGAACTCGGGTTTTCTAGCTTCTTCCCATTAGTTAAACCCCAACTTTCTAGCTCCTTTCTGCTAGTTAGTTCTTGTCTGTTTCCGGGTGACTAACTTGAGCATCGGAGGGTCCCCACCGGAGCATCCGGTCTCCGAGGACTTTTCTTGCAGGAGTCCAGCGAGGAGGACGTCTGTTTCCCCGGCGTCTGAAGGAAGTGATCCGGCGTCAACAGATTGGCGCGCCAGATAGGGGGGTGAAGGGTAAGAAAAAGATCTCGAACCAGCAATCTACAACCTCTCTCTCTGAGCTCTTGAGCCATGGTGATGACCCGTGCGAAAGGGGTCTCCGCCAGCTACGCTGGGGTGCAGCATCAAGGAGCTGACCCACTGGCGGTTGGCCCATCAGTTCCCACAGCCGGTGTTCCTGCACCGTCGCATCCTCAGGCGGCTGAACCTTTTGCTTTTCCGATCGATGTCTCTGCGCCTCCTCCGCAGCAGCTCCAGGAAGACCGGCTTGCCGCTCTAGCCACGCAAGTCCAGTCCCTGGCAGCGGCTGTTCAAGGTCTACAGCACCAGCAAGCAGTCGTGCGGCAGCCGAAGCCATTCCCATCGGTTCCATTGGTGGTGCAACCCAGCCAGCATTCCTCTTGGAGGAGGTCGCCGGTCCCGGAAGTTCATCACCGCCATGCTTCACCTAAATCTCACCACCGGGGAGCCTCCAAGAGACCCCGGTCGCCTTCTCATCACGCCAGTGTTTCTCCCAAGCGGTGGCACGAGAAGGAGGCGAAGCACCCTCATCGGCATCGCCATCATTCTTCCCCATCCTCAGAGTCATCGGGAGAGGGGTCCTTCGATGGCAGGATAGCCCATCGAGCCAAGCGCCGACTCGACGAGTACGACCAGCAGTTAGAGGAATTCAACCGCCGGATCACTCACCTACCAGAGGAGGACTATGATAGCTGACATCCGCTGTCCCACCGTATCATGGAAGAGCCCATATCCAACCGGTTCGTCTCCCCCAGCTGGATCCATATGATAGGACCACGGATCCCTGGACCACCTAGAAAGTTACAAGATTCTTATGCAGGTCCAAGGGGCAACCAATTCGCTCATGTGTATCGCTTCCCTGCCACCCTGAAGAAAGCTGCCTGAGCCTGGTACTCTCGCCTGCCGCCGCGGAGTATCGATTCTTTTCATCAGCTGAAAGGGCCTTCTTGGCCCATTTTGATGCCTGCCGGAAGATTCCAAGGGTAGCTGATAGCCTCTTCTCTGTCCAGCAGAAGAGCGGCGAGTCCCTGCGAGATTATGTCGCTCAGTTCAAGGAGGTAGCCCTTAAGGTCTACAATCTTGAAGACTCATTGGCCACTTTGGCCTTGAAGCAAACGCTCCGTTCGTCTCGCTTCACATACTCCCTTGACAAGAAGCCGCCCAGCTCCTACACCGAACTCTTGACCCAGGCCCAGAAGTACATCCGCGCCGACGAGGCTGATTCCTCTCAGCGCGAGGCAAGTGGGAGTGTCCTCAAGAAGCTGACTCGCCCTGAGCTTGCTGAAGTCCGACCCAGGAGGCCCGAGCCTCCCCGCCGACCAGACAACCATCCTCGAGCTCCCGCACAGAGAGACGGTCCTTACACCCCTCTGCTCGCTCCCATCTCTCACATCTTGCTGGAGATAGAGGGCGAGTCGTACTTACCATGCCCTCCCCACTGAACCCAAAGATTCCCCGCAACAAGAATTTGTACTGCCACTGCCACCAAGATCACGACCACAACACTGATAACTATCGCCAGCTGAAGAAGGCGATAGAGGATCTTATCCAGCGTGGCCACCTGGGGAAGTTCATTCGAAGGAACAACCCGGATGCTCCTGGTCCGTTGGCGTCTCCGCCACCGGTGATCGACATACTCTAACTGAGAAGACGGTGGCGATGATTTCCTGGGGTGTAGGTGGCCCGCCCAAGAGGCCGAGAGGAGAGGGGGAGTTAGATCCTGTAATCCCTTTTTCCAAAAGGGACTTAGAGGGGATGGTAAATAAAAATGATGATAGTGTCGTCGTGTCCATGACGATCGCTAAACATCCTGTAAAAGAATTCTGGTTGATAGTGGGAGCTCGGTAGATGTTTTGAGTTATGATGCTTTTGTCCGCATGAACCTGTCACCCGACCTCCTTCGGCCTATCGCCACGCCCCTGATGGGGTTCACTAGAGATTTCGTGAAGATCGAGGGGGAGATCACTCTTCCTGTCATGGCTGGCACGGCCCCGTGCCAAAGTACAGTCTTCATGAGCTTTCTGGTAGTCCAAGTACCACTCGCCTATAATGCTATCCTCGGAAGACCTGGGCTTAATCTTTTGGATGCTGTTACCTCCACCAAGAGGCTCCTCGTGAGGTTCCCCACCAGTGAAGGAGTCGGGGAGATGCGGGGAGAACAGAACCCGCCCCTACTTTGCTGCCACGTGGCCCCTAGTCCATAGGGGATGATGCCTGCACCTGCACCAGAAACGCTGGACCCCTGGGACCTGGAGAGAAAAGGAGAACCGGCCGAGCACTTGCTGGCCTTTCCTCTTGGGGAGGACCCAGCAAGGACAATCCAGATCAGAGCCCTGCTCCTGGAGGAAGCCCGCAGCTAGCTCCTCGCTTTCTTGCGAGCCAACGCCGATGTCTTTGCCTGGTCGGCGTCCGATATGCCAGGCATTCTGGAAGAAGTGATCATCTACCAGCTCAACGTCAAGCCAGAGTGCCGACCAATTCAGCAGAAGAAGAGGAGCTTCGCCCCTGACAGACAGAAGGCCATGGACGAGGAGGTGTGAAAGCTGTTGGCAGCCAGTCACATCCGTGAGGTGCATTACCCCGACTGGCTGGTAAATGTCGTGATGGTTCGCAAGGCCAGTGGGAGCTGGAGGATGTGCGTGGACTTCACCGATCTCAACAAAGCGTGCCCCAAGGACAGCTTCCCACTGCCCCGGATCGACCAGCTAGTGGACGCTATGTCCGGGCATGAAACTCTTAGCTTCATGGACGCATTCTCAGGATACAACCAGATAAGGATGAACTCGGCCGATGAAGAGGCCACCTCCTTTGTTACTGAAAAAGGGATTTACCACTACAAGGTGATGTCATTCGGGCTAAAGAATGCTGGGGCCACCTATCAGAGGCTGATGAATAAGGTCTTTGAGGACCAAATCGGGCGCAATATGAAGGGGTATGTGGATGATATGCCGATAAATAAGGTCTTTGAGGACCATGTTGCCGATCTCGCGAAGACCTTCAACAACCTGCGCCAGTACCGGATGAGGATGAACCCCCGCAAGTGTGCCTTCGGAGTTGCAGCAGGCAAGTTTTTGGGCTTTATGGTAACTCAACGGGGGATTGAAGCCAATCTCAATAAGATCCGGGCCATTTTGGATATGAGGCCCCCAGCTAATAAAAAGGAGGTGCAGCGCCTAACTGGAAGGGTGGCGGCCTTGAGTTGCTTCATGTCAAGGTCGGCAGAAAGGTGCTTGCCCTTCTTTAAGGTGCTACGCAAGGTCAACAGCTTCGAGTGGACAAAGGAGTGTCAGAATGCCTTCGAGGAGTTGAAGCAATTTTTATCCACTCCCTCGCTGTTCTCCAAGCCGAGGGGCGGGGAGGAGCTCTTTCTGTATCTTGCAGCCTTCCCCGAGGCCGTCAGTTCCGTGCTTGTGCGTATGGACGCCGATGAAGTGCAGAAGCCGGCCTACTATACCAACAAGGTGCTTCATGATGCCGAGACAGATATTCTAGAATTGAGAAGATCATCTTCGTCCTGGTGGTCTCTGCCCAGCGCTTCCGACCCTACTTCCAAGCTCTCCTATCATGGTGCTCACGGACCAACCCCTCGGACCATCTTATCCCATCCTGACACCTCTGGTTGGCTAGCCAAGTGGGCCATCAAGCTGAGCGAGTTTGACTTATATATCTGGCCAAGGTCTGCCATGAAGTTCCAAGTGTTAGCTGACTTATTGGTCGAGTGCACTTGGATCGAGGAGTGTTCGGAGGAAATGCGTCCGAGGCGCGCATGGAGTCCTCCTCGGTCGAAGAAGCAGGAAAGGAAGACTGGATCTTGCATGTGGATGGAGCAGCAAATTCTCAGGGAAGCGGAGCCGGGCTTATCCTTGCGAGTCCCGGGGGGAGGTGGTGGAGTACGCCCTTCGGTTTCTGTTCCCATCCACTAATAACCAGGCGGAGTATGAAGCCCTGTTGGTGGGGATGAAGCTGGCCGAGGAGCTCGGTGCAGAGCGTCTGAGGGCCTTCATGGACTCCCAGCTTGTCTCCGGGCAGGTTGCGGTGGAGTATGAAGCTAGAGACCTGACTATGTCTCGTTACTTGAGCAAGGTGCAATCTCGAGCCTCTCGGTTCACTTACTTCCGCGTCAGCTATATCCCTCGGGCGGAGAATGCTAGGGCTGACGCGCTCTCCCGTTTGGCCACCTCGGCTGACGGAACCCTGGGAAGGACGTATGTGGAGCACCTGCAGACCCCAAGCATTGAAGCTGCGGATGAGGTACTATCGGTCGAGCAAGGACCCTCTTGGATGGATGCCTACGTCCGGTGTTTGACCGACGGCACTCTCCCTGAGGACCCTGCTGAGCCAGGCTGCTCAAGCGGCGGGCCCCTAAGTTCCTGATGATGGACGGAAAGCTTTATCGAAGATCATTTTCATACCAGGTCCTCAAGTGCGTCGGACCAGCTGAAGCTGACTATATTTTGCAGAAAATCCATGAGGGCATCTGCGGGAGTCATCTAGGGGGTAGAGCCCTAGCTTACAAGGCCCTGCAATAGGGTACTACTGGTTGACCATGAGGGAAGACGCGGCTGAGTTTGTTAAGAAGTGTGATAGCTGCCAGCGCCACGCCAATATTCAGCGGCAGTCGACATCTCAGCTGACTCCCCTGGCGGCGCCTTGGCCCTTCCCTAGTGGGGTATGGACATCTTGGGACCATTCCCTCCAGCCTTTGGACAGCGCAAGTTCCTCCTGGTAGCCATCGATCACTTCACCAAGTGGATTGAGGCCGAAGCCCTTGCTAAGATCACTGAGAGCAAGGTGAGATCCTTCCTTTGGAAGTCTATCATATGCCGATTCGGGCTACCACACACTTTGGTCACCGACAACGGCCGGCAGTTTGACAACGCACCCTTCCGAGGATTTTGCACCGAACTTGGCATCCATCAGAGATTCACCTCTGTCGGGCACCCTCAAACCAATGGAGCGGCCAAGGTGACCAATCGCATCATTCTCCAAGGCCTGAGGACCCAACTAGATGATTGCAAGGGACGGTGGGTAGAGGAGCTCCACAATGTGCTATGGGCCTACCATACAACGCCACGAGCCCCCACCGGAGAGACCCATTTAGCCTGGTCTTTGGGTCTGAGGCTGTCATCCTAGTGGAGATAGGCTCCCCGAGTCCTTGGGTGGAGTCGTATAGTGAGGAAGACAACCCGAACTGGCTATGAGCCAACCTCGACCTGGTAGAGGAGGCGCGAGACCGAGCACGGCTCCGGAAGGCGGTTATCGGCAATGAGCTACCAAGTATTACAATGCCCGCATGCACCCCAAGACTTTCCTGTCGGGAGACCTAATCCTCCGACGAGCTGAAGTCTCAAAGCCGACGGAAGGAGGCAAGCTAGCTCCGAACTGGAAGGGGCCCTATCGGGTCACCGAAGCACTTCGTCACGGAGCGTACAAAATTGAAGAGCTGGATGGGAAGCCGCTCCCTCGGACGTAGAATGCTGACAACCTTCGTCGGTATTATCACTAGTGCATTTCCTTCTTATTAAATGCCATGTCTGTATTCTTCTGGGCATTTGCCCCTCATTTCATATTAATAAACTTGAGTTCTAGTATCTCAGTTTTTCAACCGAAAGCTCTGGGCCAGCCAGGTACAAAGCCCAGTGTACCAGTGGCTGGGTGATATACCATCGGCTCTCAACAACAAGCCCGACCCTGGTCGGCACCAAAAGCCCGAGGCCAGCTCGGCATTGAAAGCCTTGGGCCAGCCAGGCACAAAGCCCAGTGTACCACCGGCAGAGCGATGTACCATCGGCTCTCAACAACAAGCCCGATCTCGGTCGACACCAAAAGCCCAAGGCCATCTTGGCATTGAAAGCCCTGGGCCAGCCAGGCACAAAGCCCAGTGTACTACTGGCAGAGCGATGTACCATTGGCTCTCAACAATAAGCCCGACCCTGGTCGGCACCAAAAGCCCGAGGCCAACTCGGCATTGAAAGCCCAGGGCCAGCTAGGCACGAAGCCCAGTGTACACTGGCAGAGCGATGTACCATCAGCTCTCAACAATAAGTCCGACCCCGGTCGGCACCAAAAGCCCGAGGCCAGCTTGTCATTGAAAGCCCTGGGCCAGCCAGGCACAAAGCCCAGTATACCACTGGCAGAGCGATGTACCATTGGCTCTCAACAACAAGCCCCACCCCAGTCAGGACCAAAAGCCCGAGGTCAGCTCGGCATTGAAAGCCCTGAGCTAGCCAGGCACAAAGCCCAATGTACCACTAGCAGAGCAATGTACCATCGGCTCTCAACAACAAGCCCGACCCCGGTCGGCACCAAAAGCCCGATGCCAGCTCGGCATTGAAAGCCCTGGGCCAGCCAGGCACAAAGCCCAGTGTACCACTGATAGAGCGATGTACCATCGACTCTCAACAACAAGCCCAACCTCGATCGGCACCAAAAGCCCGAGGCCAGCTCGGCATTGAAAGCCCTGGGCTAGCCATGCACAAAGCCCAGTATACCACTGACAGAGCGATGTACCATTGGCTCTCAACAACAAGCCGACCTCGGTCGGCACCAAAAGCCCGAGGTCAGCTCGGCATTGAAAGCCCTGGGCCAGCCAGGCACAAAGCCCAGTATACCATCGACAGAGCGATGTACCATCGGCGTACAATTGGCTCCTAGAAGCCCGAGTCTACCTCGACCCTTCGAGTCCGATGTTCCATCGATCCTCGGAAGTCCATCTCCCTTGGCTCCAGGATCCGGTCCTACGAGGCTAAGTCGAGGTTATTCGAGAATGAATTAAACGGTTGCTCCTCGATGCTGATGAAGCCCCTAAGTGTCCCACGTCGGCAACCAAAGGACTTGAGATAGAAGTTACAGTTGGATAAAGATAATTTTCATTGAAGGTAAGGTTGTACTTCATTAATTGGAAGTGTTTACAAAACGCCGACCAAATCGGACTTGCAAAAAGTAAAAGAGTACAACTTAAAGCTCACGGTTCGGTCGGCACAGGCTCGTCGTCAGATGAGAAAACTTTGGAAAGACGCTCCGGCTCAACCTCAAGGGCCTAGGGGAGGTTTAGGTCTCGGGCGACTTTTTCCTTTCCGCACTGGAATCCTCGAAGATACGCGTCCGCCGAAGCTTCGGCCATCTCATCTTCATAGCGCTCGGACGCCCTGAACTCTTCTATGGCCCTGGCAGCCCTGGCCTCGACAACTGCCTCTACCTCAGCGGCTCGAGCCCCTGCCTCCGCAGCTAGAGATGCTACCGCTGCCCTCTCGGCCTCCTGGGCACGTCCCGCTTCCTCCTCGGCCTTCTTTGCCCTCTCCTCGGCCTTGTCCGCCTGATTTTTGGCTGCCTGAATGGCCGCGGTCAGTTCGGCAATATGCAGGTCTCTTGTTGCGATGGTGCCTTTGGCCTCCATCAACTGGCTGAGCGCCACCCACAAACGGTTGGCGTTAGCCTCTGCCCAGCTCTCGGCCACCTTTATCTCATCGGCCCGGGCACCCTGGCTGACTCCAGGGCCCTCTCGGCTGCCTCGGCTCGAGCATGAGCCTCCTCGGCCTCCTGCTGGGCCTCCCACAGGAGAGTCTTTCCACCATGGATGACCTCCCTTGTAGCCGCCAAGGAGTTCACAAGCTGCATGCAAGCCTCATGTCAAAAAAAATAAAAATAAAAAAAAGAAAAGGGAAAAAGGAGGGGTAGTAGAGGAGAAGAGAAATCTAAAGGAAAGGGGCTGCAAGACCACTCACTTTGACCAGGGCCGCGTAGGACTCTCGGAAGAACGTAGCTGCCTTCAAATGGCTAAGTTCTTCCTGGACCTCGGGCACGATGACTGGTGAAATAAGCCGTTCCGCCCAGCGCCCATCGTTCAAAATGGAGTCCCGGGACGGCCTCGGTCTGACTCCATTTCCTCCAGCAACCTCGGCGTTTTCGAACTCGGCATGTGGAGGGCTGCTTGTTGGCATCTGCTCGGGGGGCGGACTTGCTGCTCCTGACGGTCCCTCCCCCAGCTCCTTATTGCCTCGGCGAGGGCTGGTCCGAGGGGGTAATGATGGAGGAGCCGGCCACGGAGGGGTATCGGCCGTCAGATCAATCTCTGGGGCGGCCGAAGGCTCTTGCGGAGCGGGCGGCTCGGGCACCCGCACTGTCGGACGTTTTGGGGCTGGTGTTTGCTGTCCCTCGCTCGGCCCCTCCTGGGCCCTTCTTTTGCGGCGGCCTTCTTGAGTTTACGGGTCAAGACCTTCATCGCTGTACAGTATCGGCCCGGGTTAGTAAAAAAAAATGGGTGAAACAAGAAGACTACTTGACTAAGTATGGAGGTAACTTACTCACCACGGTGGGAGATGAGACCCACCGACTAGAGGTTCTCCTCGGTTAGAAGCAGGTTGTACCGAGGGATGTCGGTAGTTAACTACCGCCCCAACGCTTCTTTGTCTCCAGAAGGACGGTGAATTCATATTACCTCGGAGGTCGGGGTTCCCCACCGGGACTTAACCTGGTCCAGATTGACAAAGAAAAATCGGGATTTTCATCCCTTGACGGAAGTAGAAAGGAGAAGTTTGAGGACTCGACCGGGTCGGGGCTGGAACAACCACCAACCCTTCTGAGCCGGAGGATGTAGAAAGACTGAAAGAGGGAGATTCGTAGGGTAATGGAGGTGATGGCAGAGGACGACGAAGGCACTAACAGTCTGAAGGGAGCTCGGGACCAGCTGGGAAGGGGTCAAGGAGTAGTAGTCAAGGAGGCTGATGAAAAAAGGAGGAAAGGGTAGACGAAGGCCCACCCTCAGAGACATTTCATAAATGGCCACTCGGTCGGGTCGAGAAGAAATCACTCTATCATCGGGAGTCAGAAGAAAGAGCCCGACTTCCTGGGGGATTTGGTAACAGCCCGGATGTTCGCCAAATCCTGGCCTGTTACCATGGAAGCGGTCCCCTCCGGGGATTCCGCCCTACCCTCGAGGAGGTGCTGACCTCTGTCGGCATCTCCTCGATGGGGCCCTACCAGCCGCCACCGGGCATTTCCCTGCAGGAGCCCCACCGGCGACCTGTCGCCGACCCAGAGGGACACGGTCCTCGAATTAGAGGACCACTCAAGAGAGGTGAAGAGAAGGGGGAGGAGAAGGAGAAGCATGAAGCCTCGCAAAAGAAGAACGATCCTCTGAGTCGTCCTCCGAGGTCCAGGATCGGAAACTCATTGCTAGAAAAAAGGAACGGAGAGGTCTAAAAGAGACGAAGAGCTGACCTGAGGAAGAAAATAGCGTACGCAGGCTCTCAGGAGGCAGGGGTTCAGAGGAAGAAACAACGATAGCAGAGTAGTGTGACCAGATTCAACCCACTTCTGGGTTTTTATTAAGTTTCAAATCATCCACCTCTCATCAGCCACGTGGACCCCACTATAGGCTGGGTTGCCTGGCGATCGCCCAGCGCGTGATACGATCGCCTCAGCCAATGATGGGATGCCTCTGACGTCATCGTTATGATGGGCAATGATGGCGCCACTTTTCTCACGGGTTCCGAAAGATCAACCTCACCTTGAGGACGATTGCGGCAAATCGGGTGGACGGTAGTGGCCGCCCTTTGCATTCCCCAAGTCACCCGCATAAAGTCATTGCATCGCCCAGAGACACGTGTCTAGGGGCAGTTCGCAAAGGATGGGGATCAGCCACTTAGGAGGTGACACCCTTTCGCCTTGCTGGGTGGGCCCACTTCGCCTCAGGGGTGAGGGGGCATCTGATATGGCTGATCCAATGCCGCCAGAATAAATGGTAACGGCGATTGACGGAGGCCCCCTCAGCCTCTGGGGCCCCCTCGGCATCGGATATCAACATCGGCCTCGCCAGGCACCAGACTTGAAGACTCACTCTCCGCATCTCCAAAATGTCATTCAGCTTGCCAGCCTCACCTTGTATCGGGTCAACTCTGACCATTGAATTCCACCTTCCGAGCACCCTCGGTCTCAGACTTTATGGACAGTGTCTCCACCTCCCGGGCACCCTCGATCTCGGACTTTATGGACAGTATTTCAACTTTCGAGACACTTCGGTCTCGGACTTTATGGACAGTGTCTTCACCTCTCGGGCACCCTCGGTCTTGGACTTTATGGACAGTATCTCAACCTTCGAGACACTATCGGTCTCAGACTTTATGGACAGTGTCTCCACCTCCCGGATACCCTCGGTCTCAGACTTATGGACAGTATCTCAACCTCGAGACACTAGCGGTCTTGGACTTTATGGACGGTGTCTCCACCTCCCGGCACCCTCGGTCTCGGACTTTATGGACAGTATCTCAACCTCGAGACACTATCGGTCTCGGACTTTATGGACAGTGTCTCCACCACCCGGGCACCCTCGGTCTCGGACTTTATGAACAGTGCTCGGTGCATGGTCTGGCCCTTGAGCCCACAACCTATAACCTCGGGCACTGGCATGACCACGTGGTCCGCTGCACATCTTTAGCAACGTGTGGCATACCTCATAACGACGTATGGTCCATCACACGTCCCTGAATGTGCATGACATACTCCGTTACAGCGTACAATTCACTACCCGCCTGCAACGGCGCGCGGTCACATCCTACAACGGTGCGCACCAGGTACAACTGCGGCCGCCAGACACCTGTAAGCCGTACTGACAGATAATGCATGACACCTCCGATATGCACGGGATGGTACGACCCGTCACTGTTAGCCTCACCTTTTTGTCCGTCATTGGATGAGGTGCCTCGAAATCAATGATCTTCTGGAACGAAAGGGCGGATCTTCGAATAGGTATAAAAGCGCACACTCTTGCTGTAAGTAAGGATCCAAGAACTCGAGTTTTCTAGCTTCTTCCCACTAGCTAAACCTCAACTTTCTAGCTCCCTTCTGCTAGTTAGTTCTTGTCTGTTCCTAGGTGATTAATTTGAGCATCGGAGGTCCCATCAGAGCATCCGGTCTTCAAAAACTTTTCTTGTAGGAGTCCAACGAGAAGGACATCCATTTTTTCGTATCTGAAGGAAGTAATCCGGCGTCAACATCTAACATTTGTCAAAATCTACTATAACAAGGCAGGAGACTGAGCAAATACCAAGAATATACTTTTTTTCCTAATGTTTTTTTTCGTTGTCTTGTTTTTTCCATGTATCGATCCTAGCATTAAAGAGCAATGGACGTGTCGACTTGGAAATCTTTTTTGTGAGCAAAGCATTGAAAGAGCAATGGATGTGTCGATCTTGGAAATCTTTTGGTGATCAAAGCATTGGAAATGGAGGCCTCCTGGATAATTAGCAGGTCAAGATGAAATTTTCTAGATGATTAGGTTCTAAAGATGAAAGGCAACAACGCTTTCAATTCTGGGAGCAGACCAGCAGGCACCGTGCCATCCCGGCCGGGCTAGCTGTATGGCCCATCGATTCTGACGCTTGGGAATGGGATGGAAACGACGGAAAAAAAAAAAAAAGTTTCAAAGCACTACGGAACATGGTTGCCAGACTTCGGTCAAGGATTCGGATTAATGGGTTACTAGTTCAACCGTTGGATCACTTTTTAATTATAAATTAATTATTTTAATATAAAAAATATATTTATATTAATAAAAAATTAAAATTAATATGATTATAAAATGATGATGCCATTTGATTCGGACTGAATTGATCGATTTTAGATGAATCAAATGAGTTGATTAGGTTATTTTAAATCATTTACATATTTGATTTTATAGTAGAATGGATTAGCTTGATCTTCGAGTTTTGATTCAATCGGTTCAACTGGTTCGGTTCAATTCTATAACTATGCTAGGGGAATCCTTGTAAAGAAAGTAGTTGGCTCTTTAATTTGGGTAGGACGGTCAACAAACTTGTTAGCCCATTCCAGTATTCTCACAGCCGGACCAAGAGGCAGATGTACACCAATCGAATCTAGTGTTAAAGGCTGCCAACATTTTCTTTTTCTAAAGCCACCGATCCAGAGCCTCGAGATGCTTTCGGCGATCCAAATTATGCCTGTGGAATCTTCACCTGCCCTTCAAATCGCGTGTTCGAGCTTCAAACCATAGCACCTACGCTCGTTTGAATTAGCTTTCCAAATAAAAACATCAGTTTTCACTAAATATAAAATCATATTTCAACAAGATTTTGGTCATGTCTTAGTTTTAATACATTTTTTTTTTCTTGTTTGGTGATGTTTCGTCTTTGGTTTACCATTCCAGTTTATTTGGCAATTACGTTAACGTTGAATTGAAACCATTGTTCTAGATGTCGCCATTTCATGTCAATCACGTCTTATTTTTAAATCTTTGACCAAATTTACTATAGAAAAGAGTGACATAGAAGAACTTTGTTTCATTGTCTTAAACTTCACTAAGCTTCTAAGGATATCCTAATTTTATACGCTGTGCAGAATATGTCGTCTTTGGCTTTAGCCTCATGTTTCGTTTTTATGGCTTGAGGCCATGATGATAGCTTGTCCTCTAGCTTACAGAAAATATTTAGCTGTCTCGAAGTGCATGGATTTGTGCTTTTTCTTTTTCCTCTTTTTTATGGTTTAAAGTTTTAAACTATGACATTGATGGCTCACCTTGTTCTTGGTGATCTCGAGCAAAAGCTAAGATTGGATCGATGCTAATTAGTAGGTAGAACAAGCGTTTTGATTACATCTTCTGAAGGCGAACCCATCCCATGCCTTGGACTTTCCTGGAATGGTTGAAGGTTTTTATTCAAGAAGTGGATAAAAACTTCAGAAAGGGCCGTATCCGCTCTGCACGCTGTTGTAGATGAAGGACCATATCCTCAGGGAAACGTGGTCTCAAGTTTCAAGTCTTTAATTGATGGACGATCTTAAGGAACATTTAGCCAGATTTTAGTCTCATTCCCGATTGCATTGCTCACACCTGGGCGAGTTACTAAACAAAAATTTCGATAATCTAATTCAATAGCTTGGCTGAGTTTTTAGCTGACTCGTGATCCAATTTGATCAAATCTTCTCATGAACAAATGCCCACCCAAAAGTTTGCATTATGGGCCCCATCATTACCAAAGAATGGTGCTAAAGCATGAGCAAAAGGTGCAGCGAGCATTTAACCTTTGCCTCCTCTTTCGGTCCACTATAACATTTTTAAGAGTTAGCGGCCATTTTAGCTATGCGCCAATAGTCTCTAAGAAGATACGATAAGTCTCGTGCGATGAATAGTCGGGCATGGACCCTTTCTTTACTAATGGTTATGTGATATGAGAGGTTTGAGATAATATCTCGTTCATACATGCCTGCAACGAATATATATCAAATATAATGTAACTCATATCGAAGGTATAAATATATGAATAAACACATCATATTTTAAATGATTTACTTACTCAAATACGCTAGAATGACTATCAACCCAAGACCCATCCTTTCTCATATGGATCGCCTTGAACAGCCACCAGCGCCCTAGATCGACGCCTTCCTTCAACCTCTGAAAAATAACGTTTTTAGTTATGCTTATTTAAAAAAATTATCGTTAATATGTATACAAAATAAATAATTTATTATACATCGATGCTCCTCAATCGAAATGGATCCTACTATGTGACAGGAAAGACCAGGGTCAGGACTATCTTTCTTAGATCGGCGGCTCGAGCTAGCTGTGGCCAACCTCTTACATCACTCAGGATCCGCCCACTTCTGCTGCCAGCCATCCCATATTGAATCGAAGATATGAGCAGGATGTTTCGATGCCCACCGTTAGTGATATAAATTATCAAAGTATAGGCAGCACGCGAATGAAGTTCAAGCCCTTCTAACAAAAGGAGTTAAGACTGGATTCCACTCAAATTCTGTTATGTAAGCAAAATAATTATGAATATAAAGAAAGTAACAAATAAATTGTACGGATAAATGTTGATAATATGACATTATGAATGCAATTAAGAACCATGCAATTCATGTATACAACCTTGTATGTATAATTATTTATCAAAACCGAAATAGAAATATAATAATAAACTATAAATGTAAATAAAATAATCTAAATATATTTATAATAATAAACACAGCTAGCTAATATAATAAATGAATAAGTTTTAAATTGTATCAACACAAGGATAATTATAAGTTACATACCTGAAACTCTGTTCAGAAAACTCCCTTATCTTCTCGACTGGCATCGCTAATTAGCAATGCATTAGCGATGCTATTTGCATTGTTAATTTTGTTCGCCACTAATTCATTGCTAATTTATCGCTAAATTTTGTGTCCCTGTTTTATCGCTATTTAGCGACACGTATTCATAGCATCAGCGTCATTAAAATCAAAAACTCTTGTAGTGGTCTTAAATTCTTCTTCCGTCTCTTCTCCACGCTGATCATCTCATCCTACTTAAATTCATCTTCCATCCCCAACTCTATCCGTTCATATTACAAGCTTCTTCGAATCAGGGATGGTTTTCGTGGCTTGATGACCAAGAGATGACATTTAATGGTCAAAGAAATGGGCTCTTGCGATGAATGAAATGAAGATTATGACAAGAAGAGAGAAAGAGATGGGCACGGGAGAAGGTGGAACCTTGGAAAATAAATTGTTGTATGGATTTAAGGGCAAGATTGGAAGATTATTGATATTTATCAAAGGAGACGGCAAGACAATAACATTACAGGACGTGGCAACCCCGTGTTAAAAGAGCTAAGCATGTTTCCTAGATTGCTATTTCCTATAATATTCAAGTTTAATACATGTGATGCACCGGATGGCCTACAGGAATATTTTTATTTATTGAACATAAAAATGTTTACCAGGGCTAGACTCCTCCTCCTCCATGCTTTGAATTTATTTTGTTTCAAATAGTTTTAGAGCACTGATGAAAAATGGCATCATGATCTTCTTTCAACTCATCCCAGGTAGGAATATATAAATTTAACACCAACAAGGTTGTAACTTGCATTGTGGTTGCTGCTGCGGGCAAGTTACTCGATCATCATCGAGTCTATTTTCTGACATTTTATGGTGATTTTTCATATATTTGTGACCATAAAAACTTTTGATATATTTGTGACCATAAAATTTGAATACACAATTCCTTACAAATAATCAATGGAGGAGGATCTAAGTTTGTTAGATCTTCTACAAAGTTTTAGAAGCTAACCTAAATATGATTAATGCCTACTTAATTAGGTATTATTCACTCATTGATCTCTTATCTTAGGTGGTATGGTTGGATGCTTTTATTTGATTTTCACATACGGTACCAATTTATTAACATCCAAGAGTAGTTTTTGAACATCAATGAATGAGATGAATCTTTGTTTAGATGATAGAGCACCTTCCTAATTAATCTACGCACAGTTGTACAGGAGAAATAGAGAGAGAGAGAGAGAGAGAGAGAGAGCATAAAGAGCCTCAACATAATTTACAAAGGGCTAAAGTAGTTTGATGAAGGCCTAAAGTTCTTTAAGGTAGTGTTTGATAGGAAAATTATTATCCATAGATAAGTGTACAGGATAGAGTTTATCCCCTGGCTATCCCTAGAGATATGCTTTGGCTATCCCATTGATCATATCAAATGCAAAAAGGTAAATCCATAGGATAACCTTTTTTTACTCTTATTTGGAGGGATAATCAATTATTCCTGCATTCTCTAGGGAATAAATTGAGGGGATATCCCATGGTTAACCATGGTTAACCATGGATTATCCATTTGGTTAAGTTTATTCTCTGCTATCCCTTAGGTAGTGTTTGAAATAGGGGATAAGAGGGGATATCCAGGGGATATCCCCTCTTATCCCCAAAAGCCATAACTATAAGGGATAGCTGGGAATAAAGTTAACCAAAGGGATAATCCATGGTTAACCATGGTTAACCATGGGATATCCCCTCAATTTATTCCCTAGAGAATGCAGGAATAGCTGGTTATCCCTCCAAATAAGAGTAAAAAAAAGTTATCCTATGGATTTATCTTTTTGCATTTGATATGATCAATGGGATAGCCAAAGGATATCCCTAGGGATAGCTAGGGAACAAACTCTATCCCCTACACTTATCCATGGATAATATTTTTTCTATCAAACACTACCTTATAGTTATGGCTTTTGGGAATAAGAGGGGATACCCAAGGGATATCCCCTCTTATCCTCTATTTCAAACACTACCTAAATGAGCACTCTAAATTTAAGAGCTAAGACTTAAATCATGCTTATATATGAGGTCTAAAGCTACTTTTATAGGTGTTTAGAAGAGTTCTTTTGGAATTGGTCACTTACTAATGAATTGCTCTAATAAACTTAATTTTTGGGAAAAATGGTAACTAATAGAGTCCTTCTTAAATAGGGTAGTAGACTTCTAATTAAACTGGTTTGCACAGTTTTAAAAAAAAAAATTCATGAATAGAACAGCTCTTTTAGTAAATTTTTTTGTTTAGATTTTCTTCTTTGAGAAAACATACACAGCACATACCTTTATCAAATTAAATATATATTTTAAAAAAATAAAAAGAAATCATCAGACTGCTATTTAAAAAGTATTTCTTTAGGTAGTGTTTGAAATTGGGGATAAGAGGGGATATCCAGAGGATATCCTCTCTTATTCCCAAAAGCCATAACTATAAGGGATAGCTGGGAATAAAGTTAATCATGGGATATCCCCTCAATTTATTCCCTAGAGAATGCAGGAATAGCTGGTTATCCCTTCAAATAAAAGTAAAAAAAAGTTATCCCATGGATTTACCTTTTTGCATTTGATATGATCAATGGGATAGTCAAAGGATATCCCTAGGGATAACCAGGGGATAAACTCTATCCCGTACACTTATCCATGAATAATATTTTTTTTATCAAACACTACCTTAATCTCTAGAGCTCTGTCTATTCTTTCGAAGGGACCCCCTCCCTCTTACTTCCCGTCTCCCACTTGGCAAATTGTCTATAGACTCTTTCTTTCATTTTTACTAGCACCAAGCATGGAGTTTACAATAGAAGGCCAAGGTGATGTCTGATGGCATGCTTGGATTTTTTTTTTCTTCTTTTTAATACTCTTTTGAATACTTATAAGTTCGGGAACGATTAGAAATCAAAAATCTAAGTTAAAAGAATAGTAAATCCTGGAAAGCTTTTGACTGAAATCCATTAACGAAGACCGGTAAAGTATGAATGGCTGTGACCTATGTTAGATTAACCCTTCAATACAAAACCTTTCTTTAATGCAAGATTGTTACAAAGGCGAGTCGTTCTTTTCTCAATCGTGCCTCGAAAGGTGAAGGGCCACCCACTTTATGCGTGTCCAGAAGATGAAGGGTTATCGGTTAATGGTTCGAAAGATTAAGCCATTAGCATTAAGCTAAGGTATTAAGAGAAATTAAAGACATTAATTGGTGTTTGATGGACATACCAATTGATCGTTATATATATAAATAATTGGTAAGCAAGAATCCATCGTTCTCTGTTACCGAAAGGAATGAGGCTAAGGGAGAGAAACTAATTATTCTTCAGAAGAGGCTCTCTGAAGACATTCTAAGTATTAAGTCTACATATTATCATGATGAACTCCGCATCCGCATCCGCATCAGGTAAATAATATTAGGATGAATTCTGCATCAGGTAAGTATGTTATTTTATATGTAACAAATTAATTTATTGAAGATCCTTTATTGCTCACAAGTGGTATCAGAGCCAAGGTTCTAAAATAAATAATTTGTTCGTATATTATTATTGATTAATTTTTTATCATCATGAATTGATGATGAATATTTAATCTTTTAAGTTATAATTAGTTGTATTATTAGCCATTAATTTATGCTATGAAAAGGTTCATCGCCAGGAGAACCCCGGATCCTGTTACAAATTAATGGCATGCATAGATTAGATCATTGTGTTATACTAGTATGTATGGCAAAACTGATATTTATAAATTGAAGTAGATTGATAATCTATGATGTTTTATGTTGGCTAATGCATGCAGCAATGTTATTATATTTATCATTATCAAAATTGAATGTTGGATTTTTTATAATACTAGTATTATTGTATAGTTATATGACATTAAGATAAATTAGTTAGTTAGTCACCAAAGTGGCCAAACTAATTTATATTCGGTCATATAATTTATGAAATTTTGATATCAGTATTATTGTATAGTTATATGACATTAAGATAAATTAGTTAGTTAGTCACCAAAGTGGCCAAACTAATTTATATTCGGTCATATAATTTATAAAATTTTGATATCAGTATTATTGTATAGCTATATGACATTAAGAATAAATTAGTTAGTTAGTCACCAAAGTGGCCAAACTAATTTATATTTAGTCATATAAGATATAAAATTTTAATAATATGACATCAAGATTAAATTAGTTAGTTAGTCACCAAAGTGGCCAAACTAATTTATATTCAGTCATATAATTTATGAAATTTTATAGAATGCTGTTAATGATTTGATTGGTTGTTAGAAATTAAGAATTCACCCAAATGTGGATTATTATTCTATAACCAACAAACCTAAAGAAGAAAATCTAATATTCTCTTATTAAATTTATATCGATATCCAAAGATACTATATATATATATTTGATAAGATTTATTAATTTCGTTAAAAGTTTAAATAGCATTCTAATTATGATATATATATTGTTGTATTTACCCAAAGGAAATCTAATATATTTTGTGTTTAATTATCTGAATTTGAATATTTATGGTGAGCATTTATGTTTTTGCAGTTGTTTCTCTTCATTCACATGCTTCTATTGTTACTATATTTAATGGCTTAAACTTCTCTGAATGGCATGAGCAAGTCAATTTCCATTTAGGTGTCTTGGATCTTAACTTGGCACTATTAGAAGAAAAGCCTAATGACATTACAGATACGAGCAGTGAGGTAGAGAAGTTAAAACATAAAGCATGAGACAGATCTAATAGATTATGTCCAAGTTTCATGCGAATGACAATAGCCAACAATATTAAATCAACTCTTTCAGAAAGTGTAACAGCTAAATAATATCTTAAGCTTATGGAAGAGCGCTTTCGTTCCGCTGATAAGTCACTTGCAAGGACACTGATGGCTAAACTCACGATCATGAAATATGATGGGTCGCAAAGTATGCAGCAACATGTCCTAGATATGACTAATATTGCAGCAAGACTTAAGACTCTAGGAATGGTTGTGGATGACTCCTTTCTGGTATAATTTATTATGAACTCATTACCTCAGGAGTATGGGCCTTTTCAAATTAACTATAACACTATTAAAAAGATAAATGAGATGTTAATGAATTGGCCAGTAAGCTTACTTAGGAGAAAAGGAGATTGAAAGCACAAGGGAATCACTCCATAAACCTAATGGGTCAAGGAGCTGGTAAAGTTATCAAGCCAAAATCCAAGAAATTTAAGAAGAAAGCATCTACTAAAGTATCACAGGTTGCTGATAATAATAAGAAGGAAAGAAAGAAAGATAAATGTCACTTTTGTAAGAAAGAAGGACATTATCAGAAAGATTGTCTAAAATGGAAAGCTTGGTTCGAAAAGAAAGGTATCTTTCATTATGCTTCTCCAATTTATGAATCAAACTTATCTAAAGTTCCTTCTAACACTTGGTGGTTGGATTCTGGTGCCACTACTCATGCTTCCAATGTAATGCAGGGATTCCTTACAATCCAGAGCATAAACCCAAATGAGAACTTCTTGTTCATGGGGAACCGACAAAAGGCCCTAATTGAAGGCATAGGGACTTATCGTCTTACTTTAGATACTGGGCATCACCTGAATCTACTGCAAACTCTCTATGTTCCTTTACTTTCTAGAAATTTAGTTTCTGTTTCGAAACTTGATGTTAATGTGTTTAGTTTTAAGATTGGAAAAGGATGTTTCAGTTTATTTAATAAAGATGGTTCATTTATTGGTTCTGGAATTCTTATGGATGAATTATATAAATTGAAACTTGATGATGAATTTTCTGCATCCCTGATGTGTGTCTATCAAAATATTGGAATTAAGCTTAGTATGGCTAATGACAACTCTGCTTTCTTGTGGCATAAACGTTTGGGTCATATATCCAAAGAACGACTACAAAGATTAGTAAAGAATGAGATTTTACCAAATCTAGATTTTACTGATCTTTGTTTATGTGTAGATTGCATTAAGGGAAAGCAAACCAAACATAACAAGAAAGGAGCTACAAGAAGTACTCAGCTTCTTGAAATTATACACACTGATGTATGTGGACCTTTTGACACTCCATCCTTTGGTGGAGAAAAGTTCTTTATCACCTTTATAGATGATTTTTCTCGTTATGGATATGTCTATTTGCTTAAAGAGAAATCTGAAGCTGTAAATGCTCTTGAGACATTTACTAAAGAGGTTGAAAGACAATTAGACAGAAAAGTAAAAATAGTAATATCTGATAGAGGTGGTGAGTATTATAGAAAGTATAATGAATTAGGGCAAAATCCAGGTCCATTTGAAAAATTCCTCGAAAGACATGGCATATATGCATAATATACTATGCCAGGCACACCTCAACAAAATGGTGTGGCAAAAAGGCGAAATAGAACATTAATGGATATGGTTAGGAGTATGATAAGTAATTCCTCATTACCCAAATCTTTGTGGACATATGCACTTAGAACTGCAGTATATTTACTGAATAAGATTCCTAGTAAGGCAGTTTCTAAAACTCCTTTTGAGTTATGGACTGGAAGAAAACCTAGTTTAAGATACCTGCATGTTTGAGGTTGTCCAGTAGAAGAACGACTGTATAATTCACATGAAAAGAAATTGGATTCTCGAACTGTCAGTGGTTACTTTATAGGTTACCCAGAGAAATCCAAAGGGTACAAGTTTTATTGTCCAAACTATAGTTCTAGAATTATTGAGACAGGCAATGCCAAATTTATTGAGAATGGTGAGGTTAGTGGGAGTGCTGACAAACAGATTGTGGATATCAATGAAGTAAGGGCTAATGTTTCATTACCCATAAATGTTTTTGAACCTACAATCATTCCATGCATTGTTCCAGAATTATAGAAACAAAACAATAATGAACAATGTTTGAATGAAAAAGCACCCCATGAAGAGTCTAACCTACTAATAGCTGACAAAAATGAACCATATGGAATAGCATTAAGTAAACCTGTAAGGATACAAAAATCAGCTATTTCAGATGATTATTTGGTTTATTTGCAAGAGTCAGATTTTAATTGTGGCATTTATGAAAATCCTGTTTCATTTTCACAAGCCATTAACAGTGATAAGTCTGATAAATGGATTAATGCTATGAAAGATGAATTAAAATCCATGGCTGAAAATAATGTTTGGGATCTTGTCGAATTGCCAGAAGGTTCTAAACAAGTTGGATGTAAATGGGTTTTTAAAACCAAACGTGACTTGCATGGCAATATCGAATGTTTTAAAGCTAGACTTGTTACCAAGGGTTATACTCAGAAGGATGGCATTGATTATAAAGAGTCATTTTCACCCGTTTCAAAGAAAGATTCATTAAGAATCATTATGGCTTTGATAGCTCAATATGATTTAGAGTTACATCAAATGGATGTGAAAACAGCCTTTCTTAATGGGGAAATAGAGGAAGAAATTTATATGGATCAACTTGAAGGTTTTTCATGGAAAGAAAGGATCATATTGTGTGTAAACTTAAGAAATCAATATATGGACTTAAACAAGCTTCCAGACAATGGTATATTAAGTTCAATGATACTATTACATCTTTTGGTTTTCATGAAATTATTGTTGATCGATGCATTTACCGAAAGATTTGTGGAAGTAAGTTTATATTTTTGGTTCTATATGTTGATGATATTTTGCTTGCTGCTAATGATTTAGGTATCTTGTATGAGGCTAAACATTCTCTCTAAGAATTTTGAGATGAAAGATATGGGAGAGGCATCTTATGTGATAGGAATTTTCATATTCAGAAAGAGATCACATGGATTGTTAGGGTTGTCTCAGAAAACTTATATCGAGAAAATTCTTGAGAAATTTAATATGAACAACTGTTCAGCAGGAATTGTTCCAATACAAAAAGGAGATAAATTTAGTCTAATGCAATGTTCAAAGAATGATGTGGAACGTAAGCAAATGGAATCTATTCCATATGCTTCAATTGTGGGTAGCTTGATGTATTTGCAAACTTGCACAAGACCATATATCAGCTTCGCGGTTGGGATGTTGGGCCGCTATCAGAGTAATCCTGGTATTGATCATTGGAAAGCTGCAAAGAAAGTGATGAGATATCTTCAAGGAACTAAGGATTATATGCTCACATTTAGAAGATCTGATCAGTTGAAAGTGATTGGATATTCATATTCAGATTTTGCTGATTGTGTTGACGGTAGAAAGTCAACTTTTGGCTATGTGTTCCTATTGGGAGAAGGAGCAATTTCATGGAAAAGTGCCAAACAATCAATTATTGCCTCATCCACTATGGAAGCAGAATTTGTAGCATGTTATGAAGCTACAATTCAAGCATTATGGCTACGGAACTTTATTTCAGGACTTGTCGACACCATTACTAAGCCGCTGCAAATTTATTATGATAATTCCGCAGCAGTTTTCTTCTCCAAGAATGTCAAATATTCCAGAGGTGCTAAACATATGGAATTAAAGTACTTTACTGTCAAGGAGGAGGTCCAGAAACAAAGAGTGTGCATTGAACATATTAGAACGGATCTTATGATAGCAGATCCTTTAACTAAAGGTTTACAACCAAAAACATTTAAAGAACATGTACATAGAATGGGTCTTGGTTGTATTAAAGATTGATTATGATGATGTTATGTATTAAAGATTGATTATGATGATATTAGGTTGTGCCACTCTTGAGCTCATTAATATGAAATGTTTCTAGTTTTATTTCTTATTTCTTGTTCCTTATGCTTGTATACACTTACTGTTTTGAACAAGAAATTTACTGTGTCTTTTAGACAATTAAGTGGATATCAAGTTATTTATATATAAATTATGTGACCTAACATAATAAGTTGCTAATACAGTAGTATATGAAAGGGAGTATGCAAATTGGATGTGTATGACCGCCATAACTCTTATTATGTGATTTATTTTGTTAAAGTCAATCATAATGAAAAAATGACATTATGAAATTTAATTTTGCGCGCCTAATGTTTACATTATTAAATATTAATGTCATAAACTTTTGGGCCAAGTGGGAGAATGTTAGATTAACCCTTCATAAACTTTTGGGCCAAGTGGGAGAATGTTAGATTGCAAAACCTTTCTTTAATGCAAGATTGTTATAAAGGCAAAGAGTCGCTCTTTTCTCAATCGTACCTCAAAAGATGAAGGGCCACTCACTTTTCTGCGTGTCCAGAAGATGAAAGGTTACCGGTTAATGGTCAGCATTAAGCTGAGATATTAAGAGAAATTAAAGATATTAATTGGTGTTTGATACCCTCTCTCTGCTTGAGGAAGTAAACAAGAATCCATCGTTCTCTGCTACATAAAGGAATGAGGCTAAAAGAGAGAAACTAATTATTCTTCAGAAGAGGCTATCTGAAGACATTCTAAGTCTCAAGTCTATATATTATTATGATAAACTCCGCATCCGCATCAGGTAAATAATATTAGGATGAATTCCGTATTAGATAAGTATATTATTTTATATGTAATAAATTAATTTATTGAAGATCCTTTATTACTCACAACCTACTCCTCAAAATCTACAAACGCCATTAGATAGGCTTCTAATAAAGAATCTAATGGACAATCTCGAAAAAGTTAATTACTTTAGCATTCTGTACCAGGCCTTTACCACGAGTCCAGAGGGAATATTATAGAGATAAACAACCCTATTCCTTTTTCACGTGGATAGACGATCCCTTTCCCTTTATATATATATATATATATATAAATGGATGATCATATTACTCTAATGCGAGTCTAACTCAGATAGATCAAAATATAAGATTTACTTAAGTACTAAAGGATAGAGGTCATTCTAGTTTTATATCCAAAATTCAGTATGATGGGCCATAAAAATCATCATCCAATCAGCTACAAAATTGGCTTTACGATAGATTTGTTAGAGCTGAGTTCCGTAAACTTTTCGTAAGATAGACTAAATATTATGAAGCAGTAATAGATGTAGGCACTGGGCCGTGCCACCCATGGGCCGGCATGGGTGTCGGGCTTAGAATTTTTTTTTCTGGTCCGATACGGCATGGCATGGCCCATGACAAGCACGGCCCATGCCCATGTGGCCCTGAGCCGTGCCTGGCATGGCATGGCACAGGCTCATGTGGGGCTAGGCTGTGCTAGGCACAACCGTCCATAAAAAATATTTTTGATAAATTAAAAAATTATTGAAAATAAAAAAATTTATTAATATAAAACCACCTTAATGGAGGGTTTGATATAGACCCCTACCAATTTATTAATTTAAAATCAAAATGGTATGGGAAGGGAGGGGGCTAGGCCTGACCTCCAGAATAGAATACAATAAGAAAGGAGAAAAAAATAGAGAGAAAAAAATAAAGTTGACTCACTTTAACAATTAAAAAAATTAAAATATAAAATTATAAAAATAGAGATGACTCACTCATCAGTCATCAGTAGTATTTTTGTCATCTTCATCTTCACTGGTTAAGTCATGTCCACCTTTATCTTTAAGCCTCGCCTCAGCATCCAACCAATCTTTGAAGCAGATAAGCATCTCAATTGTCTCACAAGTCATCCTACTTCTCTTTACATCCAGAATACGTCGACCTCCACTTAAAGCGAATTCCGATGCTACCGTGGATATCGGCACAGATAAAATATCTCGTGCAATGGCAGACATAACAAGATATTGATTTCTAACACTCTTTCACCAAGTTAATACATCTAAACTTTCTATTTGATATTCATCATATGCAGAATAAAGATCGTTTTGAAAATAAAATTCTAATACATTACTTAAAGATGAAGAAGATGAAGAAAATGAAGCATGTGTATGTCTTCTAATGAATAAAAAAATAGATGACGAACGAGATCTAGAAGAAGAAGCAAAGCTTTGAGTAGGTATTTTAGATTCATAAATTTTATCATTTTATAAACCATAAATATCATTAAGAAGTCGTATTATCTCATTTTTAGCAGGGTCAGGATTTTGATTCATATTTTCACAATATTAATCAATTAAAAAATTTACACCATTTAATTTAATTCTAAAATAAAAAACAGCAGCTAAGTTATGCAATGGACATTTTCTATTCCAATATTCATTCCATTTAGTTTCCATATTACATATAATAGGCATTAAAACTTCATGATATCTATATTCTTTAAATTTTTCACTAATTACATATGCTTTTTGTAAAAATGAACAAGAAGTTGGATAATAAGTACCTGAAAGAATATTTGTAGCATCATAAAAAGTAATCAAAAAATCTTCTAAAATTTTACCTTGATGCCAATCAAGTTCAATCAATGTAAATCCTAATCCACGATCATTAATATAAGCACTTAATAAGTTCTTATATGGATATGCATCATGTATCATGGTATAGGTACTATTCCAACGAGTTATTACATCAAGTTTAAATTTTTAAAAACGTTTACCATGATCTACACATAATTGATTAAATTCTTGAAGTCTTGACCTTGAAGCATAAATAAAAGAAATTGCATTTCTATTTTTTGAAATAACCTCTTAAATTATGTTCATGTCAGATTGAGCAGAAAGATTTAATATATAACATGCACATCTAATATAAAATAATTGTCCATCTAAAATGGGATGCAAAGAGTTATTTAATATTGCAACAGCAGAATTATTATTAGATGCATTATCAAAAGTAATTGATATTATTTTATTATTAATATTATATGAGTATGCGGTTTGATAAATAATATTTGAAATTTGTTGTTCCGAATCCGGAAAATCAAAAGCACGAAAAACAATAATTCATTTATTTAGTTGCCAATCATTATCAATATAATGAGCAATAATAGCAATAAAATAATTACTACCTACATATGCCGATCAAATATCAGAAGTTAAAGAAATTTTAGCATTTAAATTTGAAAGACTTTCAGTTAAACTTTGTTTCATTACTAAAAAGTTTGTCATAGCCACTCTTCTAAAGGTACGGCTACTAGTTCTTCTATAAGCAGGTTGTTTGCCTAATTAAACATATCTTTCAAAATTATAAGATTCAGACAAACTAAAAGGTAATTCATCCTGAACTATCTATCTTATAAGTAATTTTCTCTGATTTTCGTGGTTATATGCAAAATTACCTATAAGTGATCCCTCTTGTATATTAAGAATACATTGCTGACGGAAATCATGCATCTTATGAGTCTCTTGATGTCTTTTTAAATGCCATGTTTCCCAAGTACTAGAACAACTATAAAGTTTTGCACATTTTTTACATTTTGCTTTATAGACTCCATCAACCATAATTCTATCGAAATCATTTCTAGAGGGAACTTGGGGTTGGTGTTGGGGTTGAGGTTGGGGATTAGTTTTCTCACCCTCAGAAAAAGGATGCATGTTAAAATTACTTTCGTTAAAAGATGTTATATCTAAAATTTTTAATTAATAAATGCAAAAAAATAAAAACTAACCTACAAAAAGGAATTGAGAAGAGGATTAGAGGTAGAGGCGTGGAGCCGAGATTTGTGAGCTTCCTCTTGCGCTCTCGCCTCTCAACAAGAAGTAACCTTCTAGCACTTGAACACTTGCTAGAGCATTTGCCACTTGTAAGAACACTTGCAAACTAAAAATTAAATTGCTAATCTACTTGCTAGAAGAGAGAAATAATAGTAATAGAGAAGAGTTGGTTTGGTGTGGTAAGAATGAGGGAGAAATGAGCTATTTATAGAAGTCTTATATGGCTATTGAGATGGATAAAATGGTCTTAAACCCCTCTTAAACGGCTATATAGCCGTTTCTAGCCGTTAAAAAATAGTTATCGTTAGGGTCCGTGCCTGGCACGACCCATGGTGGGTGTGCTAAGTACAGCCCCAGCCGTGCTGGCATGATCTGAGGCACGTCTTAGGCCATGCCAGCATGGCTTGAGCTGTGCCAAATACGGTAATTTTTGAGGCATGGTGGGCTTGGGCCATGCTGTACCAAGTATGATCCTGTGCTCATTTTTAGCAGTAAATTAATAGAGACTTGATCGCAGCTTGTCCATTGGCTTTAGTTGATCATGTCCATGGAATGGGGCGCTTTGAGGTCATGGGTTGGCATCATTCCGGCCTGGAGCCTTTTCCATGGTGGAATACTGTAGTCCATCATCGCGACTTTAGGCTTTGAGTCACTCCACCTTGAATTCAAGACAAACGTGTTCGATGGCCTGTAGGTTATAGGTCCTCCCTAAAAGTAATCTTTATTAAAAGAATATAGCATTTTTAAAATATAAATAATTAAATTATAATAATTAAAAACTTAAGAATTTAAATGAATTTAGATTGAAAGTTTGAGGACCAAAAATATATTGTTAATCTTTTTTTATTATCTTAAACATTTCCGTATAGAGTGATAATTAAGTTTTAGTTTGATAGAAAAAATATTATCCATGGATAAGTGTACGGGATAGAATTTGTTCTCTGGCTATCCCTAGGGATATCCTTTTGCTATCCCATTGATTCTATCAAATGCAAAAAAGTAAATTCATAGGATAACTTTTTTTTACTCTTATTTGGAGGGATAACCAGCTATTCCTGCATTTTTTAGGTAGTGTTTGATAGAAAAAATATTATCCATGGATAAGTGTACGGAATAGAGTTTATCCCCTGGATATCCCTAGGGATATCCCTTGGCTATCCCATTGATCATATCAAATGCAAAAAGGTAAATACATAGGATAATTTTTTTTTACTCTTATTTGGAGGGATAACAAGCTATTCCTGCATTCTCTAGGGAATAAGTTGAGGGGATATCCCATGGTTAACCATGGTTAATCATGGGATATCCCTTTGGTTAACTTTATTCCCAGCTATCCCTTATAGTTATGATTTTTGGGAATAAGAAGGGATATCCAGGGGATATCCCCTCTTATCCCCTATTTCAAACACTACCTTAGGGAATAAATTGAGGGGATATCCCATAGTTAACCATGGATTATCCCTTTGGTTAACTTTATTCCCAGCTATCCCTTATAGTTATGACTTTTGAGGATAAGAGGGGATATCTGGATATCCCCTATTTCAAACACTACCTTAGTATCGGTAGGAAGAAAAACAAAAAACAAAAAAAATCAACTGTCAAAAATATAATGTATGATTTTTATGTCAAAAATATATTGCTGTATTACTACATTACGGATTAAAGATATGCATGGTAATGTTGATTTTACCGTCTTCTCCATAATAAAATTATTAACCCGTCATTATTGAAGAATGTGTACTTAATGGCATGCTTCTTACGTTCCAAGTTATATGTCAGGATTGCACTTTTGAGCTTGACTCTCAAATTATGGACAATACGATAGCTCAAACTCTATTCTGGCCCAAATGACCAATATGCTACTTTGTTTCAGCCATGTTTTTGTATCCTAAGATGATAATTATGAACAATGGCACGCTGACATTCTACGGTTCATTTCTTCCTATCTTTGCTTTATGTCATTTCAACTTTAAGACTTTATGATCTACAAATAGCCTGCATCAGGTGCGATGATTTGCTTATGTATTTGTACTGCAAGACCCACGAGTGAACTCTTCGGTGTAGGCTCATGCATGAATGAATCATCATATCTGATGTAGATCATTTTTCATCAAAATGATGTACAAAGATTTTTTCAAGGGCCGTTACTGGGATGTCTCAGAACAATGGAGCCCAGCTATAGACGCCTGGACTTACGTTTCGTTTCAGCCCAAACTTGGACGGCCCAATCGTTCTCTCTCCCGCCACGACACAAGCACGGATTCTCGGCATTCCGGCTGTTGGGTTTTGCCGAAGAATGACGGAGAGCCGATGCAATGTATTTGGAGCCTGCGAAGAGCGAAATTAGACTCGGCAGAAAGCACGTTGCCGCGAGCCGAGTGACGGCTTTTCAAAAGTAGTCGGCAATTGGGTCGTGCATCAAAACGAGAAAAACGCTGGGCCTCGCAATTGCTATCCCTGCTTCGTTTTCAGCCAAAGCGTCTTAATCCATCGTGAATCACAGCACTGCATAAAGGACAAAAAAAAAAAAAAAAATCATCTTTAACGCCCTTTGAGTTGGCACGTTCACCGTTCGGTCAAATTATTTAAGATTTAGTCCTAATTATGCTTCACGCAATTGGCGGGCAAATTTCATATGCATCAGTGCTAGAACAGTATAATATATTGAATTTATCAATGATAAAAAATCGCAATTAAAGTCGTGAAAGAAAGACTAACAAAATAGATCAAAGGAAAGATGCATGCTATTACTTAGGGGTTTGTAAGGAAATAGGCTAAACCATAAAATTAATTTACATCATAATTTTAATTTATTTTAAAACCAAAAAATCGATGTGGTCACTATTTAGAATTTTAAAAAAGTGAATATAAATTAAATTAGACCTTGTAAGTATATATATATATATACAAATTAATCTCATTGCTATTTAAAGTAGATACATGTTGTGATGTCCCTCTCAATAATTTCACATCAAAAAATTGGGAGTTGCTAGTATGGTTTATAACTAGTTAAGGAAGATGGATAAATACCAATTGAATCCCTTTTGGACCGTGATGGTCCAAATTAGTGTGGATACCTTATTCGTCTTGCTTTCTTGTAATGAAACGAGCTTTGGATGCTGCAGGTCCGGGGTCCCGATCGTTACAATATGGTATCAGAGTACTACATCCATAGAATGAGAGCTACCGCTTTAACCTATAGAGGCCACCTCTAGAATCCTGCTTGCCTGATAGTGGTTGCGATCATGTACCTCTGGCGACGAGGATATTGCCTTTGTAAGGTCGGAGCTACATCTTTAACCTGTAGGAGCCACCTCTAAAATATCACATGCCACATCTGGCGACGAGGACGTTGCCTCTGTAAGGGAGGTAGATTGTGATGCCCCTCCTAATAGTCCCACATCGAAAAATTGAGAATTTGTTGTATGGTTTATTACCAATTGGAGTCAACATTGAAAAATTGGGAGTTTGTTGTATGGTTTATAACCAGTTAAGGAAGATGGACAAGTACCAATTGGATTCTTTTTAAGCTGATGATCCAAATTGGTGTGGACCTTGTCCATCTTGCTTTTTGTAATGAAATGAGTGCGGGCCCGGATCCCGAGTTGTTATACATGTAAACCAATAAATTAAAATAAATTCTCAACTCAAGTCATCTAAGCTTTTTTTTTTTTTTACTACATGGGATCGGTTACATGAATAAATTAAATAAAAAATTTTAATTTGAATTGATTAATTTGATTTATTGAAACAGATATTATGATTTCAGTTTCGAATTTAAAAAATTGATTCATGCTTGTTAATTTTAAAAATATTTTAAATTGATCCAATCTAATTAGTACGTATAAACCTCTCTTTGTATTGATTGAGATAATAAACAAATAGGAGGGCATAGAAAAAAAAAATCATGATTTTAAAGGTAACACAAAGCAAGCTCAAAATGTAGGATTCAGCTATTATATATTTTTTAATATTTTTTGAACATCAAATTTTAATCCAATTTTTTCAAAGTCATTATTCAGTATCTTTAAATTTTTATTATTTTTTTATATCCTTAAATTTTTTATTATTTATGGTACCATCCATATAAATATTCTTAGTATACAGACCTTGCCATATTGTACTCAAGCCATGCTGTTCAAGCCACCTAAGCAAGAAACCCAAATGGCTGAAGGGGACTGGTTGTATCCTTATGCTGTGTTTGATATGGTGGATAAGGAAGGATATCCCCTGAATATCCTTTCTTATCTTCAAATGCTATAGCTATAGGGAATGGTGCTGAAAAAGTTTAACTAGAAGAGATAACCCATGTTTAACCATGGGTTATCCCCTGAACTTATTCCCTGAAGAATCCACGAATAACTAAAGTTATCCCTTGATGGCAGAATGGTAATTTTAAAAAGGTACTTATCCCCTCAGCTATTCTTTGGATAAATGCTATCCTATACATTTATCCAGAAATAGCAGCTATCAAACCCAGCCTTAGATCTCTGCCCAGCTTGATTCAGGACAGCACTCAGGCCAAAAAAAAAAAAAGACTTGTTTAGCGCTACTACAGGATCAGTAGCAGTGGTTGTAAGCTTTACTCTAAAACAACGCTTGAAATGGGAACGAATCCTTTGTACCAACTAATCAGTCAGCAGTCTGAGTGTGGCACAAGGAATATAATAATGATGAAGTGCTTCATGCTTCGATTGGAAGAGATGAGACTCGCCAGCCATCGTAGATAGATAGAGAGAACAGCAGGCTTGGGCGGACTCACGTCATCTATAGATAATAATTTATCAGTTTGATTGCAATCACAACATATCTCATTCATGAGTTTGATTGCAATCACAACATATTGTGACCTAAACCGATCCTTTTTAGTATTGGATTTGTTTTGGTTTCGAATCCTTATATCAATATTTAATAACCATACCATAAAATTGAAGAATTATTATTTTATTAAAATCTATACAAATGAAACAATGGGATTATCTCGTATTATCTCAGATCTTGTATCTCCCAAGAAGCAATGAAATTTCAAGATTTATTTCTTTTTGGCCAAGCCCAGGATCACAATGTTAAGCAAACCTCAGATCAATTTTTTTTAGGTTCTTTTATTTTATGAAAGTAGGCTACAGCAAACAACATATCGAAATGGATTCACCCCACATGGAACTCTCAAAATTTTTTAAAGAATAATGATTTAAATATACCAAGAATAATATCCTTCCAACCTATGGGATTATTGGGGTTTCTTTATTTCTCTCCTCAAGTAAACGCTCTCTTCCAAGAGAATTGAAGGGTTTCCCACCCAACATTTGACACCAGCATTCTTTAATTTCTCCTCTCTTTTTTTTTTCAAAAAAATTCTTGTAAGAGAGGACATCATCTGGAATGAACTTTATTTATATGCTCTCCTATTCCAAGCAACGCCCAAAAAAAAAAAAAAAAAAAAAAACATAACGAGGGACCATCTGCGTAGATTTGAAAGTTCCCCATTCATTTCAGGGTCTAACTCTTCTTATGGAACATACATATTTCCTACTCTTTGGTAAGGGACTGTTCATTCAGACTACTTGTCATTTGTGTGATTAGGAGGAGAAGACTTCAGATCACGCCATCTTTACTTGCTCCTGAGTGAGGTGGATTTGGTAGAGGGTTGGCTACTGCTATAGAACGAATGAGTTGGGTTCTTGAGGTCCCTTTTCCTGCATGATCTTCAGAGGGGCAATCAATAGAAGAGTGGCCTTTGGACTGTGACAGCCCACCAGATCTGGCTATCGCGAAATCTTCTGATCTTCACCGACGAGACTATATCTTCCCTTAGGGTTGTGAAAAGCCAGATTTTTATCGGTCGAATTCTTTCACCATCGAATTCTTTCACCATCGAAATGCTCCTGTGATTGATAGCTGGCCACTGGGGATCCCTGCTACTACGGCAGCGGACCGGCATACAGTCTTCATCTCTTGGGAGCCCCCTCCAGGGTTTGTTAAGATCAACTTTAATGGGAGTGTTTGAGGAAGGCTTGATGGCTTCGCTTTTACTATTCGTGGGTTTGACGGAGCTTTGCTGGCGGTGGGTGCGTTGGGAGTCTTGACTCCTCGGTCCATTGGCTGAATTTTATGCAACTTGGGCCGGTATTTTCTATGCTATTTGGATTCTACATGTTCATCCTTATTGATAAGGACTCTCTATTGTTATCCGATGGCTTCGAAATGAGAGCTGCTATTAAACCTCAATCAATCCACTGCTCCTCGATATATGGTTCAACCTTTGAAATGTTTACAGTATCCAGATTCGTTATTATATCTATCGTGAAGCTAAATCTGAGGTGGACTGGGTGACGGCATCTGTGGCGGGTTTTTGGATTTGGAAACAGAATGATTCATGTCCTTTTATATTTAAATAAAAACTGAAATAGCTAACTTGCACTAGAGTAGTATGATCATCCATCTATAAAAAAAAAAAAAATTGAAACAGGGAACGTGGCTTATCTACCTTATTCTCGTGATATTGGGATATGGGTGGATGACATAAACTGAAGCATTTCCTTCAGCGAAAAATGGGAGTGGTTGGAAGTTCCTACCACATTAACTGGACTGGTATTCATCCGAATAGCTTGCCGAGAATATCCCCTGACCGCACATGTGATCTACTTCGAAACAAATACGCAAGCGTCCAAACCAACCTCCAAAACAAACCTCTTTTATGAGATTGGAGAAGATGATCTGAATAAAATTATACCCTGAATCTAATTACTAAAAACAAGTGCTAATCCACTTGATGGGGATACAAGTGCTTGATGTGTTCTAGGCTGGACAAGCTATAAACCTACAGATTTTAAACATAATATGAATTTTCTTTTTAATTCTCGTGATTATTCCAGAGAGTAGTAATATATATCAAACACGATAGCTGATTCAGAACAATTTTTAATCCATGTTTATGCTTGCACTAATAATTAATTCATCCCAAAAATTAAATTCATTCAGGATTAGGAATAGATTCTTGATTTGCGGATATGATCCACAGGGTATTGGAGTAGGAGAGAAATTCAAGGCTTCAAGCAAAGGTCATCCCTATCTCTCTCTCTCTCTCTCTCTATATATATATATTCTTTGGGAAGTTGTACCCAATCTGACGACGATCTGAGTTGGAATAAGACGTCTCCTGCCAAAATCTTTTGAGTGCCACAAGGCTCATTAACGATTAAACAAAGGTGTCGTTCCTTTTAAATCCTAAGATTGATACGAGCATGCGTGTTTGGCAATCATGCTTAAAAAAGAGGAGCATTTTTTTCATAAAAACAGGTCAAACAGAAGGGGAGGGAGAAGACAAACAAAAATAGCGAGAGAAGTTGAATGTCGTCTCAAAAAAATCTAATTTTTTGAGACATATTCCGCCACAAATGATTGTGGATTGGTTTACTAGAGGGCAAGGCTGAGATCCAAACTGCTCTCCTCTTCTCCTTTCTTTTCCTTCTCTTTCCCCTTCCTTCTCTCTCCCTCCTTGGAAGGAGAGTCCAATTCACCTTCCGTGCTCTCAGCGGCTTCGTTGCGGTCGTTGAAGTCCTCCCGCACGAACCTCGGCTGCCAGAGTGGTTCCTCCCTTCTCGGTCTCTTGTTTGCTGGGTTGGTTCTCCAGAGGTCTCTCATGGCTTTGATGTTTCCCAGCAGAGCATAGAACTTCTCCATCTGTTCTTCCTCCTCACTTTCCTCGGCGGCGGCGGCGGCGGCGGTGGGAGACAGCAATCGGTGGCCTCTTTCCTCCCCTGTTCCCTTCCATTATTGTCTCAGCTCAAGAGAGGCAAGAAAGCGAAGTTGAAAGGGCCTCTGGTAGTTCTATACTTTCGCTCTCTAGATGTAGGTGGTGCTGGTGGTGGTGGGGGAGGAGGAAAGTGAGACGCGCATCGTTCTTATCGCAGTCTAACGAGGCTTCACAGATCCGGCGAATAGCAAGCTTTAAAGAAACATCGAGGGTATTTTCGGGCTCCGAGAGAGATGGTAATTTCAGCAAAGCTATTTCACACTTTCCTGCAAGACTAAATTGACTTAAAGGAATTAATAATTAACAAAATCAGAGAAGTCGTGTCACTCCCTCCATTTTCTCTTCTTTTTTTAAGAAAGAAAGAAAAAAAAAAAAACCCAGAGAGCTGTTATTAATGTCTCACAGAAAAATTAAAAAAAAAATTAAAAATAGTAGATGCAGCTTTCATCATCATCATCAAAGGGACCAATATGCTACCGACTTGACTAATTTGATATTTATATATTTCTTGACTAACATGAATTAATATAATTTGAAATATCAATTGATACATGTTCAAATAGCAATCTAGCATATTGTCCAAGGTCTTAGCGTTTTTTTATTTTTTATTTTTAACTTCCTGCTATAAATTTATTTTTTTGATTAAGATGAATTGTTTTAAAATTTTAAAATTTTGATTCTAATTATTTCATTATTTATTTGAGTGAGAGTGATTGGAAAATTTCAGCAGAGATAGTAATAATATTTTTTCAGATGTATTGATCCAAATCACCCGGGATTTCGAATGCTAAGATTTCACGGGTCTCATGTTTTAGGTTTAAAAAAAAAAAAAAAACTTGCGGGAGATGTTAGGTGGGGTGTCAGTCAGTACTCAGTACTGTGGAAACTTTGAAGGCTATGCCGGTGGGTCGGCGGGTCTTTGTTTAGCAGAAAATCGACGAATCTCCGATGTCACCCCAATTGCGTCAGTCCAGCCGGAGCAGCTCCTGAGCGGTGACATCGTGGCCGTGACGTTGGCCGCTGACGATTTCCGTCCGCAGGAGGCAAATCTTAATGCCAGCAGGTGGCTGACGCCACTGTTGCGGTCACCGGACGGTGGCAGGGAGAAGGTGGCCGGTCCTTGTTTTGCGCTCTGGCCCGTCTGCTTGCATGGTCCCGAGGCTTATCTTTTTCAAAAAAGATTTTTTTGCGTTCGAATCCGATGCAAAATATAAGCATTGATTATTGATCATGCGTGCATAAATATGCTCATGCCATAATTTATTGAATCATAGCGTGCATTATACATGTATTTGCATGCGTTCGCAATGAATGATCGCATGCATTACGCATTTTCGACATATGAGTCTTATGTAGAAGGCTTTTTTTTTTTTTTTTTAATCCCTTTCTCAAAGCCTACACCGGCGCTAGAGCAAGACCCCGTGCCTAAACTCCCTACTTCAAATGTTTCATGTCCGTTGTTGAATTCTATTTCTATCTATCCTTCCTTGTCGGCAATTGTGTGTGTGTGTGTGAAATCCAAACAATTATCATAAATAATATTTATGTTTCTATGCTTTTTAATATTAAAAAATATTTTTAAAAAATTTGAGAAAAATTCCTAATGAGCATTCAAGAACATGATGGATATGCAAGGCAAACCATATATATAGATTCCTTCTTATCTACCTTTAGAAAGATTTTTGTTTTAGATTCGATATTTTTGACTCTATTCAAATATAGCATGTTATTGGGGTGAGTCAAGACGCAACCAAAGATTTTGGAAAACATAATTTCTTTTTTAATTGGTAAAAAATGATTTAATTTTTCATTTCCATCATTTGTTTTATATACTACAAAACCAAACCCCATGCATTGCTGCTAAAGGAAAGAAAAACGGTTATGAGTCAAATATCAATTTCTAATAATCAAACCTCATGAAGTAACTATAACTCCAAATTAAAATCTATGAAATGCATTTTCACAATAACGTAATATATTAAAAGTAAATTCATTTTTTTTTACATAACTAGAAATTTCATGAGTTGTACCATGATGAATCAAAATATATAGTATTTCTCTAAAATATATAAAATGAAGGAATTAATTTAAATATCAATTAATTAAAAACATGTATATGACTAAAATGTGAATGAGTAGGCTAGGCAACATAATATCTAAATCTTTGACATCAGTGACTCTCCAAAAATGCTATGTATAAATTTTTTTTATATGAACAAAAATGCTAATTTACTTGGCTAGTTTTATAATTTTGCCTATGGATAACAATCAAATAGTTTAGCATGGAGGTTTATATTTATTTGAGGGTTTAAGTTTAAAAGTTTTTATTTATACAAATTTCTTTATTATACTTAAAAATCAAGAGTCCTTCCTATTATATTCATATGAGTTCTCTTTATATAATTTAACTTTAGCACTATAGTAAAGAAGGAAGTGTCTTTATTGTCTCTTTTTTAATGATTTTGTAAAATTATAAGAATATTTTGTAATAATATGTGACATGGTTTCATGTACAATGTTTTCTTAAAATTTTATGAATTTTTTTAAAAAAAAACTCTTTATAATTTTAATCACATATTTGTCAATGATTATTATGATAGCATTTGTGCTTGCATGAAATGGAAATGAATGTAATAAGATATATATAGAAATATTATTACACTGGGTGTGTGTCTTGGGAGAGTTAGATTTTTATTTTAGCCAACTTAATCTTATTAGACTAGAAGGAGCTCAAACTATGGACAATTGTTAGGTATGGGATTAAAAATTAAAACAAATTTCCTATAATTGGTTTTAAAATCATATTACAAAAAATTAAGTGTATCTTTTCTTTTATTTTATAAGGCAGAGATAGGTAAAGTTCATGTTACAAAACTTAGCATTACTTCAAAATTATATTATGAATTTGCAAAGTAAACTTTGCATATGTTGCCTTATATTTTAGTTGGACTTAGACTACATTAGTATGTAGTTAAACTTAGAATTCGATCGCCTTTGAAATACGTAAAAATTTAAGAATGAAGAAGGTGACATAATTTAGGCTTGGTTTCATTAGAATATATGAGCTGGACTTGGCTACATTCAAATATAGTCAATTATAGGATCTGATCATCATAGATATTCCCTTTTTTTATCTTTAGGATCCATTAATTATATAGATTTAATAATAGAAAAGGTGAACAGATTTATATTTGACTAAGTTTAAACATAGTCAAATCTACCTCATATATAAGCTGAATTTAGCTATATTTGAATGTAGCCAATTTTGATATCTAATTACTTTTCTTATCCTTAGATTTATATGAATTTCGACAACATCTTATCTTTTTCATCTTTGAAATTCGTAAATTTTATGGATCGTACGTTTGATAGCAGGTAATCTATCCAGATTATCGGTAATTTAAAGAGGGCTCACCAGATAACTATGTTTGGTACGTATTTTGGATGGCAATCTATCTTGCAATGGTAATTTGAGGCAATCCAAATTACCTTAGGAATGGATGGTTATCCACGTTATCAAACATGTGGTAATCTAATAAATTACTTTTTGATAAAATTACTCTTTTTTCTTTAGATCGCTCTCTATTCGCATTCTCTTATATCGATCTTGCTTGAACCTCTATATCGAAGGTTATGAGCCACATCCTCTTTTGTGGAGTCAGACCGCAGATCTCCGCCACCCAACCGCCCTACGGCATGCCGCAAAATTTTCTTTCAATAGCTTCGTCGAATATCATTTATAATATTTTTTTTAAATATTATCATTTATAAATACAATTTTTTAAAATATATAATAATATATTTTAATAAATTTAATTTAAAGGTATTTTGAGAATTTGATGTTATATGACTGATAATCTGTTTGTCATGCCAAACACAGTAATCAATATTACTATTGCATTACCTATATATCCAAACATAGTAATCAACATTAGGTAATCTATCAAGTGGTAATTTATCTTGTAGGTAATCTACATTACCATTTAGAATTGCTGGTGATACACTAAACTCAACCTAAGGATGGTAAGATAAGAGATTCAGGTTTGATTATATTCCAATGTAACAAATTCTCTCTCTCTTTATATATATATATTATCAAGATAATTGGACAAAAGAGAAATCTAGAAGTTAAGGAATAATTTTTTATTTTGGATAATTCACTCTGTAAATATTTGTTAGATAACAATTGGCATACACTGCATTATAAAGCTATGGATTTGAAATGTTAGATGTAATTTATTGGATAAAAAAAATCTGATTAACTTTTCTTTCCAAAATCTAAATTTATTTCACAAAGTGTGCGCTTTGTGAGATGTCATGTCGGCGTGCAAGGCGAAAGGTATGACCATGTGGGATGCATGTAAAGATTCGAACAAACGGCAGAAATAAACTCTTACGGTTTTGATTAATAAATTAGCCCCACCCACATGATAAAGGAGATATTAATTTAAAAATAAATGCGACGTGGAAAAGAGAGGTCTGCTTGACAATAATGGAACTTAGTCAAATGTCAACAGGTGGCGGAAATGTGTTCCCATGGCAAGGAAATATTATTATTATTTTGGCTATGTTTGATTAAATTCTATCTTCTAAGCTATATTTGAATTTTTGATATTATTTTTTTATTAAATATGTTAAGGCACTATTTGATACATGAGATAAAAGAGGATATTCCTTATATATTCTCTTTTATTCTCAAAAGCTATAGTTGCAGGAGTTATCTCTGAAAAAGTTTAATCAGAGAGCTGAACTTATTTTCCTAGGGAACTCAGGAATAACTAAAGTTATCCCTTGATGGTAGAGTGGTAATTTTAAAAAGGTGCTTATCCCCTCAGCTATCCTCTGAATAAATGCTATCTTATACATTTATTCAGAAATAGTCAGAAAACTATCAAACACAGCATAACTGTTCGTCCAACATCCTCTTCGATTCGATGGGATAGATCGAGAGATGAAAAGAGGGAGTGAAAGCTGAAGGGTTGCGAAGAGGGCTCCAGCGATCGAGCGCATGCTCGCCTCCACGCATTCTTCTTCACCCCTCGTTGGATCGGGCATGACCATTTTATTCAAGATTTTTTTATTATTCAATTAGATTTTAATTAAAAAATATTTTATACATCATTTTTGATGCTTAAAGACATGCATTGAGCATGCATATTAGCCGTATGAACGTATGTGCCATAATTTATTAGACCGTGGTGCATTGCTCGTATAAATGCACGATCAATATGTGCATTCAGTAATTAGTATACATCTTAATATGCGCGTTCAATATATATTTTTATATATTAAAAATGATGCATCAAAGATCGTGCACAAACACTTTTCGTTCGCACTTTCTTTCAAGTGGGCCCCGGACCATGGTGCACCACGCCGCAACTGTGCATCGGCCAGCACCAGCTCACAACCGCTGGCGTGGACGATACGATTCGCACTGTTGACACCAATTTAGTCAGCTCTCTTTGGAAAATAGGACATGTCCATTGATTGCAACTCAGAAAGTCTCCACGACCTTTTAAAAAGATGGATTATTTTTTTAAAGTCAAAAAAACATTTTCGATCCAACCGAGCCCATTCATAGGCATGAATTACACTATTAAAACTGAGCCAACTTATTATTTGATTAGAATATTTGATTAAAAGATACTAAAACTCATCTGTTACTATCATGGCTTTGTTTATAATTCTTTGTGAAAGTTAATTATGGATTGAAGAATATGCAAACACTAATTATCATCACCTATCAAAATCTTATATTCCTAATAACCTTTTTATATTTAGTAATCAATTCTTAGCAATGAAAGATTACTGTGTTTAACTTATAATAATAAAATATAGTAATTAATTTACCATATTTTAATGTTTTTGAATTTTTTAAATTTTTTAATCCTTTAAATGGCTTCCTCTTTTTTCTTGTGCTAGAATATGAAATGTTTTAAAAAAATCAAATTCTTTGTAAACCAATTTAAAAATTATATATTATAATATTATAAAATATGCTATTGTATAATATATTATTATATAATACATAAATATTTATTAATATAGTATATAATAATTTAATATGTAAGAAAGTCATAAATATTAATAATTTAAATTTAATATATATTAATATATAAATTATAATAATATTTAAATATTATATTATACTATATTAAATTTAATATAAATATAAAATATATTATATTATATATTTAATATTTAAATATTTTTAGTATAAATTAAATATACAATTAAATTAATATTATTAAATATTTATATGAAAGTCAAGAGCATAATTTAAGATTATCGAATTTTGGTAATCTTAAGTACCCACCTTTTAAATGAAAATTGGATTATCATGATTTATGGTAATCTTATATTATTGAGAATCAAATATTACTACTCAGATTATTATCTCTATCTTTAAATATGATAATTTACATGGTAATCTCAAATTATTGTGATAGTTTACCATGAACCAAAAAGCCACTAATTCTCTATTACTTTCTCTCCAAGGATTCCAAGGACTACCATCAACCTAAAGCATTGAATTTCTTCATTATTGGATGTTAAGAGGGTTAAAAATTTAAAGAACATACTTTTACACTTACCATCATTCACTACCATCACTATCATTACTATACCTATGGTACGTAACACCACGATCATCCACCGCCATTCGTGTACCTATTACCATCGCCATCATCTATCGCCATTCCTTCACCTTTTATCATACCTCCATCACTATTATCATCCATAACTACTGCTACCATAATACTATTATATATCTATCATTCATCGTTGTTATTACCATACCTACACCACTCACTACTAACACCAATTATCTCCATCACCCATCATTATAACTCTACCATTAACCACCCTTCATGACATATTTTTCTTAAAATTTTAAATTTAAAAATAATTTCTTATTTTTAGTAAATAAACTTTTTTTAAAATTTTTTAATTAAAAAGGGAAACTAGAAATGAAAAAAAGAACGGGAGATAGGAAAAAAAAAATACAACTAAATAGGCCCTTATCATCCGTTGCAGCTTCACATTGATAAAATTAGTTGTTACACGCAACTCATGTTCATCACTTTTCAAACAACCCTATCCTACAAAGCTTCATTTCTTAGTTCGAGCAAGCCATAACTAGCTTTCCATATAGACATTCAATAGCATTCAATAGATAAGAAATAACTATATGAATTATCCATTGACATTCAAATCCAATCTTTGCACACTAATGACTAATCTATCTTCACTCAGACGATAAGAGTACCTCTCAATCGAACTATCTATTCACTTGTGAAAGATAAAGAACAAGCATAAAGTGGCTCACAATTTTCTTTAGAGAAAATCCTCCATGCTCAAGTCAACGGAAATGAACAAAAAGGACCCCAGGACTCTTAGACCAAGCTATTAAGGATGGACGGTTGAGAATTAATCTCTTTACTTATAAGGTTACGGGCTACTTTTATAAATAAATAAAGAAGTTCTAATTGGAGTCAAACTCTTGTGACATACAGTTCTAATAAGCTTAATCCTCGAGTGATGCGGCAACTCAGAAGAAACCCCTTCCAAAGAGATTTTTTTTTTTTTCTTTGATAAAGATGATCATACTAGTCTAGTGTAAATCAGCCCAGATACATCAGATTCCAAAATTTGTACAATACAGGGGGACATGGTTCACCCATCATTCATATCCTATATCCTAAATGCTGAGCCACGGTCGTCGCTGCCCAGTTAACTGTCGTATTGGCTTCACGGAAAACATGATGAATCTGGGCAGTTACAACCTCCTGAAGCATGATCCAAATATCTCTCAAAATCGGATTGATGGATACATCAGGAGCACTCTCTTTCCGCATCCACTGTATGACAATCATAGAGTCTCTCTCAATAAACCCCTTCCAAAGAGATTAGTATACTCCTACTTTAATTGGCCTTACATCATGCAGGAAAGTCCTAAGTGAAGTAGGATAAGTTAGTGGCTTTGAAGAAGGAAATCCTTCCTAATAGGACTATCTTTCTCCATGAAGACACATATGCAATCTGATTGGCCTTGCCATGTTTATTTGTAATTTTGCTTTCTCTAACATCCTGTTTTGCAAGCAGATAATCATGCCTATAGTGGCTGAGGCAACATCTTCATATGAGGTTTTCATCTCATCCTTTTATATGTTGATACTTCTTAGTGTCATGATCATAATCTGGATTTAACTAATAATACTTGCTTTCATCATGCTTGGTGGGCTTTTGTCTTCATCTTATTGGCCATCAAATATAGCTTTTGTGGCTAATTTGCATCAAAATCTAGCTCCAAGGAGCATTAAGGGAAGTGTACTTCTCAAACATCCAAGGAAGGGCCTTTGGTCAATGTAGCATTTTCTGCTCTCAACTAAGATTTCTTATGAAATTCTCTGATAGCTTTTTTCTACCTCACCCTTCATCTTCTTTTCAAGTGAAGTGATGAGGGTTTCTTTGATATTGATGTATTTTCAGCTTGGTTCAATAACTTACTAAGATCCTTCAGGAGGTATTTAGCTAAGAAAAAGTTAAACTTAAAATTTTTTAGCCCACGTATAGTGTTGCTATAGCTATTGAAGGGTCTAGGTTTTGAATTTCCAATGCTTCGGAATTTAAGTATTGGATGTAGTCTATCAGCATTCATATTTCTTTTGCTTGACTATAGCTTATAGAAACCTTGTGATACTTTTTACTACTAACAAAGTGACTGATGAATTATGGACTCAACTATTTAAAGGAGTTGATGTAGGGTAGCCTAAAAACTAGAATAGTATGTCCAAGTTACTTTCTTTAATATTGTTACAAAATCTCTACATATGATGGCATCAAGTATGCTGTATAACAACATAAGTACTTTGAAGTTCTCTAAATAGTTGACAAGATCTAAAGTTCGTTGTATGGCTCCTACTACAGCATGTTAAACTTATGAAGTAAAGGCTTAGCCATCACTTCTTTACTGAGTTGAGGTCCATTGGAGAAGTCGAGATCGTTTAGAAGACTTGCCCTTCTGCTGTTGACATGTTGTATAACCATTATAATCCTTTGATTCATCTGTTCAAGCTACCAATCTATTTAATTAAACAATCAATCTTACAATTCCTCCTTGAGTTGGCCTGGGGAATGCACCATTAGCCCTTCGATTCTAAGGGTTGTATTGGTGGTCAGTGAGCTCAAGCTTAGGTTGGTCGGTGCCAACTTCTTGATGAGTTCTTTGATCGATATCAGGTTGGTCTTTAGAACTAGACCCTTAAGTTTTCAAGTTTTGGATCAAACTCATCAATAGCTCAACACATTAAAATAGGGTGTTGAATTGTTCTTGGGATAGGCGGTGCCTAGGTTTCGAGGTGTTGCTAAAGTGAAATTAGTCAAAGCTCTCATAGAATCTTGAAAACTGACTTAGGTAGTGTTTGATAGGAAAAAATGTTATCCATGGATAAATGTACGGGATAGAATTTATCCCCTGGCTATCCCTAGGGATATCCCTTGGCTATCCCATTGATCATATCAAATGCAAAAAGGTAAATCCATGGGATAACCTTTTTTACTCTTATTTGGAGGGATAACTAGCTATTCCTGCATTCTCTAGGAAATAAATTGAGGGGATATCTCATGGTTAACCATGGTTAACCATGGATTATCCCTTTGGTTAACTTTATTCCCTGCTATCCCTTATAGTTATGGCTTTTGGGAATAAGAGGGGATATCCTCTGGATATCCCCTCTTATCCCCTATTTCAAACACTACCTTAGAGTATGGCCTATTCCTATTTGGACATTTCTTATCTTTTGCTCTCTCCACTTCGATGAATGGTTAGGTCCCTTTACTCGTCGCTTCCTACATATGGTGCTAATTTATTTCATGTTCAAATCTAGTTTTCATATGCCAATGGATAATCTATCTATATTTAGATGAGGCAAAGAAAGAGAGAGTGCAAGGAAGTCCATAGTTTTTCTATAAGAAAAATTGTTCAAGTAAGTTAGAAGTAACAGAAAGGATCTTAATTAGGACTCTTGGTACGAGCTACCAAAAATTAAACACTAAGGTTGAGAATATCTTTACCTATAAGCTTTAGGCTATTTTTACATATGCCTAGACGAGTTTTAATTGGAGTTGAACTCTTATGATGGATTATTTTGATAAGCTTAGTCCTTTGATAATTTAGCAGCTAAAAAGGAATCCCTTTCAAATTGATTGGTAAACTTTTATTTGAATTAGTCTTACGTTTTGCAAGAAAGTCCCAAGTAAAGTTGAATAGGTTAGTTGATACGCTACGCTTGCCAATAGGATTGCCTTTCTCTACGAAGACACGTCTATTCGCTTCTAATTTTGCCACGTGTTACAAACCAGAAATTAATTTGTTGGCCGAGGAAGAGCCGAGGGCTAATTCAGTCTGTTGATGCCCGATCACTTTGAGTCGATGTCCTTGAGCGTCGGCCGTTCCTCATAGAAATATCGGAGCCCTTCCTTTGTCTTCAAAGCCTGCAAGAAGTCCCACGGCCGGGTATTCCACGGGGACCCTCAACGCTCAAGTTAGTGCTCTGGGCAACAGCCGTGAGCTTGAGAAAGCTTGAAAGAGAAAGAGAGAGGCTCAGAATGAGCGTGTTGAGTTTTTTGGAGTTACCTCTTCTTACCTAATTTATTTACCTTTATACTCTGTGAAACTTGCTTGAGAAGTTTGGGTTCTTGTCCTCTAGTGGGAAGGAGTCACGTGGAGCCTTATGATGGACCATGACTTTTGGGGGCTCATTTAGTCTGAGTGGCTGAAGTGTCATGATGACTAAGGACTTTTGATGGGTGAAATGTCAGGGTGACATCTGCGAGGCTCAAAATACTGCCACTTGTCAAGACTTTTATGATAAATGATATCTTTCAATGAAGCTTACCTCTTAGTGGAATGTCAGAGCTAACTTTTCTCTTTTTTTATTTTGAGACTTGTGTTCACCTTGACTCGGCGAATCTGATGCCGAATTATGGTAATCCGTTGAAGATACTCGGCTGATCCGTAGTTCCGAATCAATCTATCGCCAGCTGTCGTTTATAATTATGAACTGTGGCGGTGCCCTGTCCTTTGACAAGCTCCTGAGGGCCCTATAAATACTTTAGATCATGATGCCAGCGTCCCTCCTTTCTTTTTATAGGGTCTTTGAGTCATCTTGGAAGGACCATGACTGGTCCTTCACCTCCCTGTTATCCTTCACGTCACTTTTCATTATTTTGTGGCTGGAGTCCTTCTCCCTCCCAGAGCCATCCATGCAGCATGGAGTCCGAACCAGGGGAGCCCCGGATGCTCGAAGTCATGAAGTTCAGAGAGTTAGAAGTCCGTGGAAGACCTGGGGCCGCCGTGGGATTCGCTCGGACCACCAGGGGCCGCCTAGGATGGACGGAAGGCCGCTATGACAGAGGCTGTTACAGAAAGGCCGAAGCTGCCATGGAAGGGCTGGAGGCCGCCTAGGATTTGCCAGGGGCCGCCTAGGATGGACGGAAGGCGGCTGTGACAGGGGCCATTGCAGAAAGGCCGGAAGCTGTCATGGAAGGGCTGGAGACCGCCTAGGATTTGCCAGGGGCTGCCTAGGATGGACAGAAGGCCGCTGTGACAGGGGCCGTTGCAGAAAGGCCGGAAGCTGTTATGGAAGGGTTGGAGGCCGCCTAGGATTTGCCAGGGGCCACTTAGGATGGACGGAAGGCCGCCGTCATGGGGTATCGGGGGCGACTTGGATGAGGCGAGGCCGCCTTGAATGAGGTCATTAAATGTGCCAAGGCCAACTTGAGGGAGAGTGCCGGGGCCGACTCGAAAGAGAGTGCCGGGGCCGACTTGAATGAGGTGGGGCCGACTTGAATGAGGCGGGGCTGACTTGAATGAGGCCATTAAATGTGCAAGGCCAACTTGAGGGAGAGTGTCGGGGCCGACTCAAAAGAGAGTGCCGGGGCGACTTGGATGAGGCGGGGCCGACTTGAATGAGGCAGGGCCGACTTGAATGAGGCCATTAAATGTGCTAAGGCCGACTTGAGGGAGAGTGCCGGGCCAACTCGAAAGAGAGTGTCGGGGCCAACTTGGATGAGGCGAGGCCGACTTGAATGAGGCCATTAAATGTGCCAAGGCCGACTTAGGGAGAGTGTCGGGGCCGACTCGAAAGAGAGTGCCGGGGCCGACTTGGATGAGGTGAAGTTGATTTGAATGAGGCCGACTTGAATGAGGCCATTAAATGTGCCAAGGCCGACTTGAGAGAGAGTGCCGTGTTGACTCGAAAGAGAGTGTCGGGCCGACTTGGATGAGGCGATTAAATGTGCCGAGGCAGGGCTGACTGACTTGAATGAGAGCGAGAGGAGGCTGATTTGGACTTCTTCTTTCCTTTCGTGATGCTCCATTCCATGGCCAACTGGCAGCCATAAATGCCTTTATATATGAGAGAGAAAAAGGCAATAAATGCGGTGGATGCACGTGGCCTTTATGAGGCCATAAATATTTTTGTGTGAAAGATATAATATGGGTGTGAAGCCGAACGGAAGTTCTTGGGCAAAGCTATCGAGCGGGAGTGCTGCGGCGAAGCTATCAAGCGGTCGAGCGAGTGCCGCGGCGTGATTTCCGTGGCCGAGCAGAGTGCCGGGGCGGGGCCGACTAGGACTTTTTTCTCTTCCCATTCCAATAAATGCTAGCCAAGTCATTGTGACACCATTAAATGCTCTCATTCTGCATCATTAAATTAAATTGACTACCGGCCATTAATGAATGAAGGTGGCCTTTCGGAGAACCACCGCACGTGAAGTGGCCCTTTTTCCTTTCTATTTTCTTTCTTTGACGAGATACTTGTTGCAGTTGGAAGCAAAGCTGCTGACAGAATTAAATGCCCACAACGTCCTTGAAGAGAAAATCTAATAGGCCATTAAGCCACTTAGGAAGGCCGCCGAAGATGGCCGCCTAAAAAAATTGTTTGAAAATTTCTGTTTTTATTGCATGAATTTGAGTTATAGACTATATCGATTCGACAACGATTGGATCATCTCCTTTATCCCAACCAGCAATTCTATTCGATGTTCGACTTCCTACATAATTCTCTACCAGTTACTGATCGAAAAGGAATCACAATCTGCTTCAAGAAAATCGCAAATACGTGCCCATAATTGATGCCTCTGATTATTTGTACTGGGGATAACTACGGACAGAAATATCGGACCAAAACCCCGCATGATGGGCAACATAGGCCGCCACCCAATCCACTGTAGAATTTGCTTCCCGATAGATATGCCGAATGTGGACTCTGTGGATATTTCGAAGAGCAGACCAGATGTCGAGGAGAAAGAGGTTGATGGGGACTTGAGAGCAGCAACTCATCCGGAGCTATCGGATGACAGATAGAGAATCCCCCTCAATAAAGAAGCTATGAGCATGAAGAGATAGTGCAGCGTATGAAATGCCAGCCCAAGCAGCATAAAGCTCGGCCATCGGGACAGAGGAGTCAAGGGAACAAACCAGCCCATCGACAGCATAGCTCCATCACTCCCACGAATGATAAAGGCAGATCCGGCTAACCTTCCCCAAACCCTACCATCAAAGTTGATTTTGACAAACCTTGGAGGGGGGCTCCCAAAATATGTAAATCGTATCCCGGTTCGCTGCCGAAGCAGCAAGAGAGCCCCAACGGCCAGAGGTGTCAGAATCGAACCCATAACGATGATAAGCAAATTCGCAGAGAGGGATCTAGCCTTCCGAACAACTATGTGAGAAGATATAGCATTATCAGTGAAGATAATTCGGTTCCGCGATAACCAGATCTGATAGGCTGTAGCTGCCCACTGGGCACCTTGCTGCTGGATAGTCGTCCGGAGAGCATCAAGGAAAAGAGACCGTGGGGAGCCCTTATCATCCACCGATAGAGGTAACTATCCTCTGCCAGATCCATCACACTCTGGGACATGTGAAGATGGCATGATTTAAAGTCTCATCCCTCTGCCCACACAAAGGGCAAGTCGCCTGGATGGGCAAACCCCTCGCAGAGAGAAGGGAACAAGTAGGAAGACAATCCCATACAATCTTTCAAATGAAGAGCTAAACCCTGAGATGAATGGGAAGCTTCCAAATCCAAACAGTATCCCTCATATCCTGAGGCTAAGGCCTAAAAATCTTCATAAGGTCCCTAGTAGGAGCTCTAGAAAGGCAAGATTTCTGCCATAGCCTCGTATCAGCTCTATGCCCTGGTATGAGCGGAATCAAGAGGATCCGCCGAGAGAGTTTCTCCCCAAATAAGCAAGTCACCAAAGGAGTATGCTAGGAGAAAAGATCCTGAGAGATCAGGTCCCTGACTCTCATGCAATTCGGAACATCAGTGCTGATAAACGTAGGCCATCAGAAAAGGGAGAGATCAAAAATCCAAGTGTCCTGAGCAACATCAATCGAGGATCCATCATCGATCATCCACGAAATATTCTCCATGATAGTCAGAGCATGGCGACAAACTTCCTTCCAAAAGAAGGAATACCCATGGGTAGACTGAGAGTCCATAAAAGGGATCCAGTCACCATATCTAGCACGCATAAAAATATCCATAAACAGTGCGGATCAAGAAAAACATGAGGCATGCCTAGCAAACAGAGCCTCTCTCCTGACTATCAGAGATTGAATACCAAGACCACCTTCCTGAAGTGGCATACAAACCAAATCCCAAGCCCGAAGATGAATCGTGGTCATCCTGCATAGAGGCCCAAAGAAAATCCCTGAAGTATCTTTCAATCCTCTTAAGGCAAGTAATCGGGACAACAATATTAGATAGGAGATGCAGAGGAAGGGGCATAAGAACTGAGCGGATAAGAGTGATCCTCACCATCATGGATAATCCAGTGACCTGCCAACCATCAATGCGGTCTCGGATCCAATGCTCGATAGTAGTGTAATCACTAATGCGAGGCCGTCATCCCGTGATAGGGATCCCCAAATAAGATAACCGATCGGTCTTAGAAAAAATGTCGAAGGTTTGGTGTATGTTTTCTTTGATTGTCCTGGAGGTCTTTGGACTGAAACAGATCGTAGACTTCTCTAAGTTGACCTTCTGACCGGAAGCCTGGCAGTAGCTCTGATAATGGAAGCAAAAGTAGCCGCATTACGACGAGAAGCCTGGCCCAAAAGAATGTAGTCATCCGCAAAACGAAGATGAGAGACCGAGGGGCCCAATGGACCAGCCACAAAGGGGGCAATACGACAATCCTGCTGAGCCTGGTAGAATGCACGAGATAGGTCGTCTGCAGCCAGAATGAACAAAAAGGGGATAATGGGCAACCCTGTCTCAGCCCGACAGCAGAGTAAAAGAAGTCAGTCTGGTTGCCATTAATGATTAGAGAGAAGGATGGCTTCAAAATAAGCCATAATCTAATCAATAAATCAGCTATCGAAACCGAATTCATGAAGAGTACAATGCAAAAAACTCCAGCTCATTCTGTCATAGGCTCTCTTCATGTCAAGCTTGACTGCCATGAGATACTGTCTGGCAGAGGCTCTCTGAAGATCAAGCATAAACTCTGGGCTATAAGGACGTTATCCAAGATGCTCCGTCCTCTAATAAAAGCCCCCTGCTCAATAGAGATAAGATGAGGAATCACCTCACGTAGGTGAGAGACTAAAAGGCGCGCACAGACCTTATACAGGGTAGTGCACAATCTGATAGGCCTAAAGTGCTGAGGGGAGGAAGCATTAGCACGCTTAGGCATAAAAGTGATGAAGGTCCAATTCCAGTCAATAGGAATGGATTTGGATTGGAAGGCAATTAGAATGGCTTGAACAACCTCCTGACCAACTATATCCCAATAGTGACGAAAAAAATAAGGTGAAAACCCATCTAGTCCAGGCGCCTTCTAGACTCAAGCTCCCATAAAGATAAGAGAATCTCATCAGCTGTGATCGGCCTAATAAGAAGGTCATTCTCCCAAGCAGAGACCTTCTTAGAAGGACCAGAAAGTTCAGTCTATCTGGACTGAAAAAATTGTAATAACTGATTTCGGATGACAGCAATATCCTCCTAATAATGCCCCTCCTCATCCACAAGTCGTCAGATTCTATTGGCAGCTCGGTGCTTCAGGGTGGCCTGATGAAAAAATCTGGTGTTACGGTCCCCCTCACAGATCCATTGGACCCTAGACCTCAGCCTCCAGTATGTCTCCTACTGCTGAAGAAGGGAGTGATGAAGAGCGAGTTTAGCTAGAGAGAAGTAAGGTCAGAATCGGGGAGGCAACCTTCCTGATCCTCTCTCAAAAAGGGAAACAATATTAGCTTCCACCAGCTCAATTCTTCGAACTAAGTCACCAACCTCCAATCTATTCCATCTCGAGAGCCTACGTCTCACAAGATCCAAATGCCTCGACAGACGATAAATGGCATCACCTCTCACAGGTAAGTGCCAAACTGGGATATGATAGAATGAACCGTGGGATATAAAGTCCAAAACTGCTCGAATCTAAACGGTCTCTATTGATGAAAATCAACCTCGGTGGAAATCATAATGGGACAGTGATCGAAGGCAATTATGGGAAGGTGAGTAACAGTAGCAGAAGGATGCAATTGAAGCCACTGGCCTACGACCATAGCTCTATCCAGTCTCTCTTAGACACGAGCCGAGCCCTGACGATTATTGCACCAGGTGAATTGGGGATCCGAGAATCCCATATCCAGCAACCCAGCAAAGAAATAAAGGTCTAAACTCAGAGATTTCCATTGAATCATTGACCTGCCTCTCACCTTTCTTTTCATTGGAGCCAGTGATGCAATTAAAATCACCAGCCATAATGGATGGAAAACCCTGTGCAAGAAGAGAGAGAGCCTCAGACCAAAGGATACGCCTCTTCCTAAAGTCAGTGCTAGCATATGCACCTAAGAGGAGCCAGGGGCAGAATTCTTTTTGAGATAACAAGAGCAATCTGCTGACTGCACTGGTGAAAAGCATCAATCTTGATAGAGGTATTATGCCAGATGGCCATAATCCCACCAGATAGACCAACTGACTCAATAGCATAATAAGACCAAGATCTAACAACCTGTCTCCTTAATCGGGCCAAGCTGTCTCCCAATAACCAAGTTTCCAAAAGAATACAGTTATTAAAATTGTGGAGCTGCATCAATCTTTCAATAGAGGATCAAAAAGAGAATTTTCGAGCTCCTCTTACATTCCAAATTAGAATCTTCATTTACTAATTGGGGGAGGGTGGGATCCATCCTGAACCTTCACCATATGAGTAGTACACTCCATCAACTGAAAAGCCTCCAGTGAAGCTCCAGTCACAGTAGCCTTCGCAACACTCCGGAAGGAATTTCAGTAATAACCATGGAATCATTGTTATTACCCTGGATTGCCATTTTAAGACGAGAAACTACCGACTCATGGTCACATCCCTCAATCTTAGCAACCTGAACCATGTCCCCATCCGGGACAGAATCCAGGCAACCAGAAGACTGGTCACTCGTACTGGCCACAACACCCATACCCCGAGCAGGGATCAGGGAATCGAATAAAGAGAGTTTGTCCTTAGTGATCTTTGTAGCGTAAGTCGGATCCTTTCCTTTTCATTTTTCAGATTTGGAAGCAATCGCTGAGAATGGGACTCTACTGGTCTAGGCCGCTTCGAGGGAGCTGGTTGGCATCCCTATGAGCCACAGGCCTCTCAACCACTGTGTTCATCCCAAGAACCGCAAATGGGTTATCAGTGGTGAGCTTAGGATTCAAAGTATGCTGAATATCAGAATGAAGGTCAGCCCTCACTGGCTCACTGGAACCGGCACACAAAGCATTCTGAGCCTTTGAAACCGGCACGGCTGAGAATCCACTGTAACCCACCGACCGCCTACAATCCCCTTATCCCCCCCAACACACAGACCAGGGACCTCGTCAGCGATGACCAAGGCCTTGCCAGCCTTCTTCACACGGCGACGAGCCAGCTTCCTAGGCTCCTTCCAACCATCCGACGCCGGGGAAGAGAGATGAACTGATGCAGAGCACGGAGCAGATTGGGACTTCATCTTCTACAGCTCCGGCGGATGAGCAGAGAAGGACGACGCTGGCAGATGGTAGACATCCAGGGACCGAAAGGACCACGATGCACGGACGTCGCTGAACCAGTGGGCGGAGACGAAGACACACGGGCCAGAGAGGTGCAACGCCCCGCAATCCGAACAAATTCCCACCACATGTTCGTATTGAAACTATTGCCGGAAGGGAGAGTTCAGCCCACGAACTCTAACTCTCGGCCGTAGCGAGCACCGGAGATCAACTCTCACGCAAGCCCTGCAAACCCTCCTCCGTTCTTCAGTTGAGTGGCTGAGTCAGAGTAGAGGAATTGTCCCGCCGGCAACAAGATTGCTTTCAATATTTCATCTTCCCAGAATTCCAGAGGGAGGTTGGGCAGCTGCACCCATAGAAGGACCGACGCGACAGAGTCCGCCGTCGGTATGAACTCCGAATGCCATCCTTCTGTGGCGATTGGTTGACCATTGATCACCCAAGGACGTCCCAACACCATCTCTTTGGCTTGAGCATCAACGATCCAGAAAATATGACAATGGTGAGCCAAGCAAACAGAGTCAATTTCGTTGGGGACTCCCGCTCGCCTGAACTCCCGAATAAAGGCTTCCAGTGGAGCCCATCGAGTGAAGGATCTAGCCAAAATGGCCTTCTCCCCCCAACTACCAGTAGATTCTGTCAGAGTCGCAGCAGGAATTTGGATTAGATCATGAAAATAGCCTTCCAACATCGTTACCTCTTCCGGCGACAGGGAAGGTGAAACCCACATAAAATCGGAATCCACACCCCTGCTCCAAGCCTTTCGACTATCCTTTCCACCATCTGCAGCCATGGGAGAAGAGGGTACAGCCGAAGCCAACAACCGGAGAGGGCAGATCACCGAGATCGAGGAAACTCACCGGAGATCAAACTCACAGACAGCTGCAGTACTAATCTCAAAGCAGGCCGAAGGGAACCAAAGCTTGCTTTAAGAATCGAGCGCGCTAAAGAAACTGTAGCAAACACTGTAGCTGACTTTTCGCTAGAGCTAGAGAAGGGACACAACTCTCTCTTCCTAAACTTTGCTCAATTCCTTTAAAGCTGGGGATTAGCTGCTGATTCCATGTGCAAAGATTGCAAAAGGTGAGGTAGAAAATATTATTCTTTTAATCAGATATTTCTTCTAATTTTTAAAAGTAGGGGTGCAACTCGGGCTCATGAAACTCGATTTTTTCTCAATCCTAACCCTAACCCTATTTGTAAAATGTCAACCTTAACCCTAACCCTAACCCTATTTGTAAAACCTCAACCCTAACCCTATTTTTAAAATCTGGCTCGGATTAAGTTTCGGGTTGGAATTTAGGTTGATGAAAAAAAATATGATAATATGAAACAAACAAGCTTAACATTGCACAAATAAGCTAAAGTTTGAAACAATAAGCTACACATTGTACAAACAAGCTGAAGTTTGAAACAAACAAGCTTCACATTTCAAATTGCACATCTAAAAATATACATCTTTTACATAAGACTAAACAAAAAAGTACATTCTTAAACCAAAATATATCCAAAGTAATCCAGATGTTGCATAACATTTCAATAACCACCATATGCATTGATGAAGTCACATTTATCCTTCGGAAGCAGAAAATATTGAGACGATATAAAGAGCCAGCTAGAAGACCACATAAGTTTGGTATGAGAGATCTTTTCCAAGTAGCGAGACTGCATTTGCCATCCAAAGCTCTCTGATTTTTTACTCATCACCCCTTTCCCAGATATTTTAGTTTTCTGCTCATCACCTCTTTCCAGATGCTTTCATAAAATTTTGGAAAAATTCATATTAGAAGTTACAAATGTCTCAAAAAAGATAATTAGAAAAAATAAAGATACTAGTTTGGCCCACCAACATTACATGATAAAATACAATGGTTAAATGTATATTGCTCATTTTAAAAGGTAATGAAGGTTCTGGTGGAATGTTCATACTAAGAATCATCACTTCCATAACACCATTGTCAGCTCTACATATCTTTAAACCTAACAAATAATGCTAAATCATCACTTCCACAACACCAGTAGGCCTGCCGCTTGCGGCTTTACGGGTTCGGATTTTCTCGGGTTTGGATTGACTGCAACCCGAACTCAGCCCAAGTTGCAAATCGGTCCGGATTCAACCCAGATCCTTTGGGTTTGGGTTAAGTGTTGACCCAATTATTGATTTTGATGATTAACAAAAGATATGAGTATATTCATTGTGTTTCTAACAAATTTGAGAAATGTTTCAGGTATTAAGAATGTTTAATTATTCAAATGATACACAAAATAAGTTTTGAATTAGGTTTTAAATAAAAAATATTTAAGTTTAGAACTTGAAGTCGATACCTACAGTGTCCGGAGTCGACACCAGGGCGTATCAGAACAGTTCTGTGATTTCGGCACGGTTTGGAGTCGACACCTGAAACTCTGGAGCCGACTCTAACCTGAGATACAGAGAAGCGCTTTCTGCATCAGTTTTTGGAGCCGACACCTTGAGTTCGGGAGCTGACACCTGAGATTTCTGGAGTTGACTCTAACATGAGAACATAGAGCGTATTTTTTGGACATCGTCGGAGTCGACACCCTCGGTTTCGAAAGCCGACACCTAAATGCGACAAGCCGACACATCACTTTTTTGGAGCCGACTCCCCAACTAACTTTTTATTTACTATTTTAGAAACCCAAGTTGGAGCCGACACCTACAAAGTTGAAGCTGACTCCAACATGTTAGGAACGAATTTTCAAATGTCAGAACGGACTCCAACGGTAATATTTTTTCACCTAATCTCACCTAATCTTAGATTAAGAAGTCTATAAAAGAGGGCATCCGTCTGTTTGAAAATAAGAATGGAAAGAGAAAAAAATCAAAAAATCAAGAGAAAAAGAGAGAGAAATTTTCAAAGAGAAATCTCCGAATCCACATCCATCTTCTGAAGAGAGATTCAAAAGAAATCCAAAGCTTTCAAAGGTCATTTTCGGAGGATTCACAAAGAAGAAAAGAATAAGCACAAAGCCCTCTTTCCTCAACTTCTCTACAACAACCTTTTGTGAAGAATCAGAGCTGGAGCTTGATTCAACCATTCAAAAGAGAAGAGAAAAGAAGAAAAAAGAAAAGCTTGCATTAAAATCGCTTCAAATATGCTTTTCTAATCCTTGCTTATTTAATTTGAATATTTGCTCATTTGAGGAGCTATCTTGTATTGTAAACTTTATTTTCAAATTATTATTTGCTAATTCAATCAGGGGGATTAAATTAGTGGAGGTAGTATACCTCGGGACAAGCTAAGGTTAGCTTGTGGTTTGGGTTTTGTGCTGGAGAGCCCGAAAAAATTGGCTGGATTCGTTGTGATCCTGGGTAAAATAATAAGTTGGAGTTGTGAGCTTATAAAACAACTCGACTGTAATCAGTGGGATTATAGTGTGGACTGAAGTGTTGCTTGGGAGTGGACGTAGGTGTTGGATATACCGAACCACTATAAAACTTTATGTTTGCCGTGCATTTATCTCTCTCTCTCTCTCTCTCTATCATTCTTATTTGTGCTTAGCTTTAATTAATTTAGTTCACTTGAGCACCTTCATATCAATCTAAATATTTCAAAGAGTTAAAATTTTTAAAGAACCCAATTCACCCCCCCTCTTGGGTTGCCATCTAGGCCAACAATTGGTATCAGAGCTTGTGCTCATTTAAATTTGATCTAACGATCAAGAGTCAAAGATCCAAATGGCAGCTCAAGCTGGATCATCTTTTTTAAAAATAAATCCACTAATCGACCTCCTTATTTAATGGTGCAAATTATGGTTATTGAAAAGCTAGAATGAAAATTTTATTCAAGCATTTGACTATGAACTATGGGGCATCATAGTGAATGGTCCTCACATACCCACAATAAGAGTAGACAACATGGTGATTCCTAAGCCAAAAACGGAATGGGATGAACATGATAAGGAGTTGGCTTAGCTTAATGCTAAAGCCATGAATGTTTGTACTGTTCTTTAGATGCTAATGAGTTTAATCACATATCTACTTGTATTTCCGCAAAAGAAATTTGGGATAGATTAGAAGTTACCCATGAGGATACTGATCAAGTTAAAGAATCTAAAATTAATATCTTAGTGCATAAATATGAATTGTTTAGCATGGAACAAACTGAAACAATAACATGCATGTACACTAGATTCACTGATATTGTGAATGGTTTAAAAAGTCTAGGAAAAACTTATACTAACTCTGAATTGGTGCGCAAAATTCTTAGGTCTCTTCCAAGATCATGGAAAGCCAAGGTGACTGCAATCCAAGAAGCTAAAGATTTAAATGCTCTACCTTTGGAGGAGCTACTGGATCATTGATGACCCATGAACTAACAATGAAACAATATCAAGAGGAAGATGTCAAAAAGAAGAGAACCATAGCTCTTAAGGCTGCAGAAATTGAAGAAAGCAGCTGTGAGGTGATGAAGATGATGATAAGATAGCTCTCTTTGCTAGAAAATTTAAGAAATTTATGCAAAGAAGGAGACCCTTCCACAAGAAAAAGTCTGGAATAAAATGGAAGGAGAAAAACAAAGAGAAGGATAAAGAAAAAGAAAAAGTGTAGGGAGAAACAATCCCCGAGGCATGCATATTTTAAAAAATTTGATAATAATTATCAATGCAGAATTTTAAAGATTACATACTAATCTATCTAACATGCATCAAGATCATATCTTTGCCTTATATATAGGATCGATTGATCTAAAATATGCATATAAATAAAATATCAAGATCATATCTTGATCTTCAAGATGAAGTCATACTACTTATCTTGAAGCCTGCCTTAAGATCTAGGGATCAAATCACTTACCTTAAGAACAGTAGGTAAATCCTTATTGCTCTGCAGCCATTCAATCGTCCGGCCTCTAGTATCGTCCACGCGAAGCCCCGAATGATCGGATTTCCGGGAGTGCTAGCTTGCGAAAAATACTTTGCTGATCTTGAATCCTCCCACTTGAATCTTCCTCAAGATCCACCACGCTTTCCACTAACACCAGAATCACCAGATTTTCTATTCTAACCTTTTTAGAATTACAATCCACGATATATTATGTATTGTTGTTCTGTGTAATCTGGTGAGGGATGTCCTCTATTTATAGTCTCATTTAGCCTTAACATTGAATTCTAACATTAAGAATTCCATCGTTTGGTAAAAGCGAAGAGACGCCGAAGCTTGGTTAATTCCGAGAAAACCAAGGAGACACGCATTTGGTTTAATTCCGACATTTGGTGAAAACCAAAGAGACATGGCTAAATCCAACATTCGGTGAAAACCAAAGAGTCGTGGCTAAATTCCGACGTTCGATGAAAATTAATGTTAGGCATTAAATTCTACATGAGAATTTAATCTCTCATGAGATAGATTTAGCCATCTCATCATGTGAGATCCTTATGCGAGAGGTTTGGGTTCAGGTGATGGTTTAATCTGATCTGAATTTATTGGACTGAACCCACATAGATCATGGTCCTAGCCCAAATCAAATTTGGCTAGTCCTGAATCTATTTAAATCCAAATCAAGTCTAATTTCAAATCAATATTTGAAATTGACTAGTCCTTCTAATAGACTTAAACCAAATTGAATCTTATTCACTTGTACTTAACCCAATTGAGATAATTCAATCAATCAAATTGATTAATTAAATCATATACGATTCTCAATCGTTGATCAGCAAATAGATCATCCTAGGAAACTTCTATGCGTGTGACTCTCTAGGTTCGAACCTAAGCCGGTAGCATAGAAACAACTTTCTATACTAATCGATGTGCCCATCTAGCAATGGAACCCGACGTCCGGATAGGTCGAAGAGTTGCCGAGCAAACTCCAAGAACCCTAAGAAATAGTTACCGTATAATTCATCCTCTTGACCACAAATGCTAAGGATGGCTTAAGAGCCTGTCAACTCTAAACAGCAAATCCATAAAGTGATTTCAACTTTAGTGATCATGTGACTTTCACATGAAGTGCCTTGGCCAAGGTCTTGCTAAATTGAAACACAAGCATTTCTCCTTTTAACGGGATAGGTCAAATTCCATCTTGATCCACAACTGACTACCATAAGTACTTGACTGCACCCAGTAACCTTTCGTAGCTGGATTAGAAATCCAGGTGGTCCGGCACCTAAGTACAATGAGTTGCTTGTAAGCCACTAGTTGTGATCTTCAGGTCTGAAGGATACTTATACCTATATCTTCTCGGATTAACTCTTGACAGTAGAGTATCCGAAAATGAGTCACGTTCGGTGAAATGTACTCCTACACTTTCACCTGTATGTCATACTAGTGTCTCTACACTCCTTGGTTAAGAGGACAACCAACAAATATGATATACAACGTCCTATAATTGATAGTACTATGGCCCTGTCATAGTATATCATTTGGTCGCGAACTCTTTTAAGGACCTTCAAAGATAAATCCTCCTTTATCGTGAAGGAAGATCCTGAGGGCTTCATTACTATTAGGAGTTTTAAGAAGATGTTCTTGTAATGAATAAACTGCCAAATAACTTTTATTAATATATCAATTTATATACAATTTACATTAGCACAATCATCAAATGATTGGCTTTAGGATACAATTCCCAACAAACTCCCACTTAGCCTAAAGCCACTCATTACAATATCTAATACCCATCTTCAACTTATAGTTGTCAAACTCCTTGATGCTAAGTGCTTTAGTAAATGGGTCACCTAGGTTTTCCTTTTCATCAATCTTCTGAAGATTTATGTCACCTCGGTCTACAATCTCTCGAATAAGATGAAACCGGCGCAGTATGTGCTTGGTGCGCTGATGTGTTCGTGGTTCCTTTGCTTGAGCTATGGTACCAGTGCTGTCACTATACAACAGGACTGGTCCATCTATGGAAGGTGTCATTCCAAGCTCGGAGATAAACTTTCGTAGCCACACAGCTTTTTTCGCAGTATCTGATGCAGCGATGTACTCTGCCTCGCATACCGAATCTACCACTGTGTGTTGCTTGGAACTTTTCCAGCAAATAGCTCCACCATTCAGGATAAACACGAAACCCGATACACTTGTGCTATCATCATGATCTGATTGGAAACTAGAATCAGTATATCCAACAAGTTTCAAATCGGACTCTCCATAGACTAACCACTGGTCCTTAGTATTTCTCAAATACTTAAGGATTGTCTTAATAACTTGCCAGTATTTTTCTCCTGGATCATATTGGTATCTACTCACTACTCCTAGTGAGTATGCCACATCTGGTCTTGTTCATATCATGGTGTACATAATCGATCCCACTGCCAAAGTATATGGAATTCGACTCATACGTTCTCTTTCATTAGGAGTTATCGGACAATCCTTCTTAGAAAGATGAATTCCATGGCCTATCGAAAGATAGCATTTCTTGGAATTCTCCATGCTAAACCTTTTTAGGACGGTGTCAATGTACGTAGATTGGGATAAACCAAGCATCCTCTTATATCTATCTCTATAGATCTTCATCCCTAGGATGTATGATGCTTCTTCCAGATCTTTCATGGAGAATTGTGATGATAACCATGTCTTTATTCCTTGTAATGCAGGGATATCATTCCCGATTAAGAGAATATCATCCACATAATACAAGAAATACAATAACGGAATCGTTAGCCCATTTATAAATGCAAGGTTCTTCTTTATTTTTAATAAAGCCATAAGATTTGATCACTTTATCAAATCGTATGTTTCAACTCCTAGATGCTTGCTTAAGTCCATAAATAGACTTCTGTAGCCTGCACACTTTAGACTCATCTTCAGATATAAAACCTTCAGGCTGTATCATATACACCTGTTCTTCTAAATCACCATTTAGAAAAGCGGTTTTAACATCCATCTGCCAAATCTCATAATCGAAGTGTGCTGCTATAGCTAGCATAATCCGTATGGATTTCAGCATTGCCACAGGAGAAAACGTTTCGTCATAGTTAATACCATAACGTTGACGATACCCCTTAGCAACCAGACATGCTTTATAGGTCTCAACCTTTCTGTTTGCGCCTCTTTTCCTCTTGAAAACCCACTTACACCCTATAGGTTTTATCCCTTCGGGTGGGTCAACTAATGTCCATACATTATTGTCCTTCATGGAGTCAAGTTCGGATTTCATGGCCTCAAGCCATTTATTAGAGTCAGTCCTTTGCATAGCATCCATATAGGTGATCGGATCCTCATTGTTCTCATCGAGTTCAACAGGATCATCATTCTGGACCAAGAAACCTAAGTATCTATCCGGTTGATGTGGTACTCTACCAGATCGCCTTAATGGTGCATCTAAAATGGGTTTTGAGTTTGATCTAATCAACTCAGATTCTAAGGTTCACTGGTTTGTGTTGTTCCTTCTACTTGATGAACTTTCTCAAGTTCAACATTAGAGCTATTTGTTCCTTCACTAAGGAACTCCTTTTCAAGAAAACTGCTCTATTACTAATGAACAACTTTTGTTCTTCAGTATTGTAGAAGTAATATCTTTGATCTCTTTTGGATAGCCGATAAAAAAAATATTTGTCAGATTTGGGTTCAAGTTTGTCTGATTTTGTACATTTCACATAAGCCGGACAACCCCAGACTCTCAGATAGGTAATAACCGGTTTATGTCCATACCATATCTCATGTGGAGTTTTAGAAACAGACTTACTTGGAACCTTATTAAGAATATGACAAGCTGATTCTAATGCGTATCCCCAAAATGATATTGGCAAGCTTGCAAAACCCATCATGGACCGAACCATGTCTAACAGAGTTTGATTCCTTCTTTCGATACACCGTTATGCTGCGGTGTTCCAGGAGGAGTCCATTGGGAGAGAATCACATTCTCTCTTAAATATGTCACAAATTCATTGGAAAGGTATTCGCCTCCTCGATCTGATCGAAGGGTCTTAATACATTTTTCTGTTTATTTTTCTACTTCTTTATGATATAGTTTGAACATTTCAAACGACTCAGATTTATGCATAAGATAGACATAACCGAACCTAGAAAGGTCGTCTGTAAAAGTAATGAAGTAGTATCCACCTTTGGCACAAGTGCTCATTGGTCCACATACATCAGTATGTACTAGACCCAATAGCTCTTTGGCTCTTTCACCTTTTCCAGTAAAAGATGACTTGGTCATTTTACCAAGAAGATAGGATTCACAGTAGTTAATGATTCACAATCATCAATTCGAAGGATGCCCTCCTGAGTTAACTGTTTAATCTGTTCTTATTGATATGACCCAGCCGATGGTGCCAAAGATAAATGTCTATGACATCAGTTGTTCTAGGATGCTTACTTGAGTTGTACACTACATTCACAGGCTGTGATAATATATAAATGCCATTAGATAAATGCCCAGTCATTACAGTGACTCCATTCATAATGATATTCAAAGTAACATCCTTTATTGAAATTTCATAATTACTTTTGGCCAGAAGGCCTACAGAAATTACGTTCAACAAGAACGTTGGGCAAAAATGACAATCATTTAGTATAATGACATTTCTATTGAAAACTATTTCAAGAACTCCTAATGCCAGAACTGGAACTAATCTTCCATCGCCGACATTAAGGAATCTTTCATTGTCCTCAAATCTTCTGGTGACCTGTAGTCCCTGCAATGAATTGCAAATGTTAAAAGGACTCCCGATATCCAATACCCAGGTCTGATTATCATATACAGAAAAATTACAATGTATTATCATATAAATACCTTGTTGAGCAACATCTTGCTCCTTTTTCTTCTTTGGCCTGTTTTGATCAAGTGTGGCAATGTAAAGAGGATAGTTCCTCTTTCAGTGCCCTTGCATCTTGCAGTGAAAGCATTCAGCTTGACTTTTATCAACTTTCTTCTTCTGCATCTGACCCCTTATAGATGTCCTAGCATGTTGCACCTTTTATTATTCTTTTTCTTCTTCCCTTTCCCAAAGGGTTTACGCCCTACCTTAGATCCTTCAACCACATTAACCAAACCCTTAGAGAGCTGGTTATCCTTCTCAAAGTTCTGTAACAACCCAACAAACCGTGGTAGTTGACTGCAGGCTTTGTCATTCGAAAATGAGTAAGGAAAGGATCGGAAGGATGGAGGCAAGGAATTCAGGATCGCATCTTTTCCCAACTGCTCATGTAAGGGAAAGCCGAGCTTGCTTAGGAGTTCTATCTTCTCGATCATATACAATACATGATCAGTGACAGGAGATCATCCCTCATTCGAGCATTGAAAATAGCACAACTAGTCTTGTGCCTTTCAACATCGTCGGGTGTGCCGAAAGATTCATTCAACG
>UESW01004145.1:897018-1168501 GCA_900491605.1 Calamus simplicifolius
GAGCGAGACATAGTGATTATGGATAGTGTTCTGACGGGTCAGCCAATTAACCTAGCAGGTATGATGATATGGTACATGGCTGAGGCCAAGAGCAAGAAGAGATCAACCTTGCCTTATGGAATGATCTTGACCATGGCATTCCAGAGTCAGGGTGTGGTTATTTCTGATAGTGAGCCCATGAAAAATCTTAGGCACACAGATTATTACAGTCTTGCTACAGTGCATCGAATGGATTTGTAAAGATGGATGGCAGATGGGAAAGGAAAGGACTTCTGGATGAGAGAGCAGCTGATATGGGAGCTACTGCACCATCAAAGGCTGGTCCATCAATGAGGCATCCTTCACCAGAGCCTAGCAGATCATCACCACCATTGGCACCTACTCCAGTTCCTGCACCTGTACCCCTATCTGTTCCTACTGCTGATTTTTCTAGTGTTCAGTTAGAGCAGCTTAAGGAGTTATTTGGTATTCATGAAGAAAGAATGAAGACTGAATTAGATAGTAGATTGCTTAGTATAAAAGAAATGTGTTACTCTTTGGAAGACAAAATTAGAAGCATTGAGTCATCCCTTGGATCATCTTCAGAAGCCTTGAAGACAGAGTTAATGATAATTTTTGACAAGATCAAGGACATTGCGGGTGATTCTGACACATATTCTAGAAGCAATATAGAGCTACAAGATAAAATACAAAATGTAGCTAACTTGGTTGAAAAGAGCTTAAATGATTTTATGAAAATACAAAAAGAAGGAATGGAGAAGATCTTAGAAGAACTAAAGAAACGTCTCAGATTTGGATATTAAAGTTTAAATTTGCTTTACATTTTGATGTACTTAACCTTTGATGTTTAGTTTAATATATTTTGATGTTTTGATGTAATTGAAGTAACATTTTGTTATAGTTGAATGATGTATGAAAGCAATTGTGATGTAATGTTTTGATACTTTAATGAATATCATATTTGCTATCTTTGAACTTTGATATTGAGTGACTTGATTGAATTTTGATTCACTTAATGTTTAATGCATTGATCTATACTATTTGCAACTTCTTAACCTTTTTGTTGATTACAAAAAAGGGGGAGAAGTAAATTATATTTGTATATGCATAAAAGTTATAATTGAATGTACAATGGGGAGAAGATAATAAAGAGAATGCCACTTAAGAATAATACTTCAATGATACATTTCGTTCAAATGAATTCAAGATATATATGAAGATTTAATGAACTTAATATATGCACAAATTTAGGGGGAGCTTAACTTTTATTTTAAATTGAGTAGTAGTTATGCATTAATTATTTATGCATATACTCAGTGTTTTGTCATCATCAAAAGGGGGAGATTGTTGACCCAATTATTGATTTTGATGATTAACAAAAGACATGAGTATATTCATTGTGTTTCTAACAAATTTGAGAAGTATTTCAGGTATTAAGAATGTTTAATTATTCAAATGATACACAAAATAAGTTTTGAATTAGGTTTTAAATAGAAAATATTTAAGTTTAGAACTTGGAGTCGACCTACAGTATCTGGAGCCGATACCAGGGCATATCAGAATAGTTATGTGATTTCGGCACGATTTGGAGTCGACACCTGAAACTCTAGAGCGACTCTAACCTGAGATGCAGAGAAGTGCTTTCTGTGTCAGTTTTTGGAGCCGACACCTTGAGTTTGGGAGCCACACCTGGAGTTCGAAGCCGACACCTGGGATTTCTGGAGCCGACTCTAATCTGAGAACAGAGAGCGTATTTTTTGGACATTATCGGAGTCGACACCCTCAGTTTCGAGAGCCGACACCTAAATACGGTGAGCCGACACATCACTTTTTTGGAGCTAACTCTCCAACTAACTTTTTTATTTACTATTTTTAGAAACCCGAGTTGGAGCCGACACCTGCAAAGTTGGAGCTGACTCCAACCTATCAGGAACGGATTTTCAAATGTCAGAATGGACTCCAACAGTAATATTTTTTCACCTAATCTTTAACGGCTATTTTTCTTTGTAGATGCAATCCAAGTACCTTGTAACGGCTATTTTTCTCACCTAATCTTAAATTAAGAAGTCTATAAAAGAGGGCATCCGTCTGTTTGAAAATAAGAATGGAAAAGAGGAAAAAAATCAAAAGAAAAAGGGAGAGAAATTTTCAAAGAGAAATCTTTGAATCCATGTCCATCTTCTGAAGAGAGATTCAAAATAAATCCAAAGCTTTCAAGGTCATTTTCGAAGGATTCACAAAGAAGAAAAGAAGAAGCACAAAAGCCTTCTTTCCTCAATTTCTCTACAACAACCTTTTGTGAAGAATCAGAGCTGGAACTTGATTCAACCATTCAAAAGAGAAAAGGAAAAGAAGAAAAGAAGAAAAGCTTGCATTCAAATCGCTTCAAATAGGCTTTTCTAATCCTTGCTTATTTAATTTAAATAATTGCTCATTTGAGGAGCTATCTTGTATTGTAAACTTTATTTTCAAATTATTGTTTGCAAATTCAATCAGGGGGATTAAATTAGTGGAGGTAGTATACCTCGGAACAAGCTAAGGTTAGCATGTGGTTTGGGTTTTGTGCTGGTGAGCCCAGAAAAATCGGCTGGATTCGTTGTGATCCGGGTAAAACAATAAGTTGGTGTTGTGAGCTTGTAAAACAACTCGACTGTAATCGGTGGGATTATAGTATGGACCCAAGTGTTGCTTGGGAGTGGACGTAGGTGTTGGATACATCGAACCTCTATAAAAACTTTATGTTTGCCGTGCATTTATCTCTCTCTCTCTATCATTCTTATTTGTGCTTAGCTTTAATTAATTTAGTTCACTTGAGCACCTTCATATCAATCTAAATATTTTCAAAAAGTTAAAATTTTTAAAGAGCCCAATTCATCCACCCTCTTGGGTTGCCATCTGGGCCAACATTAAGCAAACTAGAGTTTGAGTATTGCTGCAAATCGGGTTCGGTGGGCCGGGTTCAGGTTGAACCCGACCCAAGTTGCACCCCTACTTAAAAGTCATAACTATGAAGGATAGCTGAAAAAAAAAAAGTTAACTAGAGGGGATAACCCTTGGTTAACTCCTGAACTTATTCCCTAGAGAATGAAGGAATAGCTATTTTTTCCTGAACTTATTTCTTAAGGATAAAACTGTTATTATAAAAAGCTGATTATTCCCTCAGCTATTCCTTGCATAAACTCTATTCTATACACTTACACTTATCCAAAGATAACTATTTTTCTATCAAACACTACCTTAAGTTACGACTCATTCCCCAATAGCTACACTACCATCCTAGCTTCGTTTGGATGGAGTTTTTTATGAGATATTTTATTTGAAATAAAAATTTTAAAATTAAATTTTTTATTTAAAAGCAAGATTTATAAAATTTTATAAAACTTGAAAATTTGAAAATAATTACCTACAAATTTCATCTCAAGAGGTGTTATTCATAATTCTTAAAAGGTTCATTTACATATTAAAATATTAAATTTATTTACATACCAAAATATCTATGCAAAAATTCTATAGAAATTTTAATTACAAAAATAACTATTTTGTCTACATGTAAATAATTATTTTACATATTTAACTAAATTATTCTCAAAATAATTATTATGCAAATAATTTTTAAATATTAATTAATTAATATATAATTTATGTAATTAAATTTTACTATATATTTTTAAAATAAAAAAATATTAATATTTTATGATAATTTATACTATTATTATAAATAATATTTATTTTTATTTAAATATATATAATTAAAATATTTAATACATTTATTTTATGATTTAATAAATATTTTTAACTAAATTTTTAATAAATATTAATGTTTATTAAATATGTGATGTGTGAATATTCATTTTTTACTCATATTATTATTATTGCATTAATATTAATAATGATGAGGGGTAAAAATATCATTGCATTAATGTGCATACAATTCAAGACATCGGGCTAGGGCTAGCCCGTGTACCCTGTCGTATAGCCGTACATCCGAAAGGCAGCAATGAATAGGCTACCCCCTACAAACAGCTTTTGTGTGACAGTTGGCCGAGCTATTATCATACCTCGGTTAACCAAGCTATTATCATACCTCGGTTGATCGAGCTATTATCAGTTGGCCGAGCTATCATTATACCTCGGCTGATCAAGCTATAATCATACCCCCACAGGCCGAGCTATCCCATGCCTCGGTAAATTGAGTCTCACCATACTTCGGCAGATTTAGCCCTCTTCTATACTTTGGCCCGACCGAGGTATCCAAGCACCTATGCGGGAACACACATAAACTAACAAGATTTTAAATAAGAAATCATGCCTGCGCTACCAGAAATGGCCTAGAGCCTATGTAGTCCTTGAATCTTGAAGTATCATCTGCTCTTCCTGGCCGTTGATCCTCTAACCAACCGAATACGGATCCAACCGGCCCTGTAACAGCCTGATTCGAATCAGTTTCGAATCCCAACAACTTTCAGACCCTCTGTGACGTGTCCAAGGAATCAGGTGATCGCCTATAAATATCACAGCCCCAGACCCCCTCAGGTAAGCCATTCTGCACACTCAAGGCACACGCACACTTGCTCACCCCTTGTCACCATTAATGCTCTGCTCAGAGCTTTTGAAAAGCTACCTTGGAGAACTCTTCAGCGAGAGCCTTCTCCTCATATTTGTTGATTGCTGATCCTCGCTGACTTGAGCGTCGGAGGGTCTTCCGCAGAGGGCTACCCTCAATGCCTCTTGCATGAGGAATGTTTTGCAGGTCCACCCAGGACGGAGCCCACTATGAAGCTCGATTGTGCCCGAGTCGGAGGATAGATTTCAGCAGCAACAAATTGGCGCTAGAGGAAAGCCCTGAAGTCCCATAAACTTGTGATCCAAGAGATAAGGGTCTCGATCTTGAAGAGAACCTCTCCCATGGCCAATTGAAGAAAGGTTACTTCTGAAGCTCGGGACCAGGTCGCCTCCCAAAGACCTGATCCGGTGAGCAGTGTAGCGCCGTCACCACCACCAGTTGAGACTCCATCGCCACCGGCGGCCCCAGTGACCCAGGACCAATTTGCCTCACTGGTCCAGCAGGTCCAGGCTCTGGCCCATCTGATCCAGGGGCACTTTGAAGCAGCCCGTCCAGCTGCACCTACTCAGCACCTTCCTGAGGAGAACGCGGCCCCTGTTCATCCAGCGATCTCTTCTTCCGGCCTGCATGGGGTTGCAGAACCCCCTCGTCGCCCTAAGGGAGCTGAGCCAGTCCCCCAAGGGGTCTGCGGCAAGGATCTTCCCAGATCTTGGTGGGCCTGATCCCTCTCTCCAGTGTTCTCTCGTCACGACTCGACACTGTCTCAGTTTTCTCCTCGCCCAGCTCCTCCTGCTATGCCTGCGGAGGAGATCCACCGACAACTCCGAGAAATGTGTCAGGAGTTGGATGCCGCCAAGCAAGCCCATCCGCTTCAGCATAAGGTGGAGCAGGGCATCCCCTTTTCTAAGGAGATAATGGAGTAAGTGATTCCCTCCCATGTCAAGTTACCCGCCATCGAGCCCTATCATGGATCCTCCGATCCCGACGACCACCTCAGTAGCTTCCGATCGATCATAATGTTCCAATGGGCATCAGATGCGATCCTCTGCCGTGCCTTCCCTTCCACCCTCAGGGGTCTGCCCGAACCTAGTTTAATACCTTAAAACTAGGTTCAGTAAGTTCATTTGACGAGCTGAGCCACCTCTTCATCAGTCAGTTCGTCAGCAACCGTCGTCACCGGAGGAGGTCTGACTCCCTCTCTGAGGTCAAGCAGAGAGAGGGGGAGTCCTTGAAGAAGTATCTTGGCCGTTTCAATACGGCCATGCTAAGTGGACCACCTTAACCATGAGGTGGCCATGTCCGCCCTAGCGGGCGAGTGTTAAAGGAGAGTGACTTTTACCTAGCATTGGAGGTCAGCTACCCTCTGAACCTCTCCGATATGATGGCCCTGGCGAACAAGTATGCCAGAGTTGAGGAATGCGGAGGGATGCCCACGCCGAGCTGACAAGGAAGAAGGAGTCCAAGGGCTCGGACAAGCATCGATCTACCCGCCAGCCAAGCCCACCTTGCCACCAAAGGGTTCCTCCGCCGCTGCCAAGGAACCACACCCAGAGCCCGCCTAGGAGGTTCAACCGGTTCACCTCGCTCACTGCCCCGAGGGCGGAGATCCTCATGGAGATAGAGCGCCAACTCCCTCGACCGCCTCCTCTCCGAGGAATGCGGCCCGGAGAGACCCCGCCAAATATTACCGCTACCACCGGGACCATGGCCACGACATCGAGGAGTGCTGGCAGCTGAAGAATGAAATCAAGAGGCTCATCCCGTGGGATAGGCTAGACCAATTCAGGACAGCGCCCGAGCCAAGAAATGGGGGTGACCACCAGCTCGAGCCCCAGCAGTCTCCTCCTCCGAATCCTTCGATCGCCGGCCACATCAATCTGATCGAGGCAGTCGATAGTCCGTCGAGCTGGCGGGACGATGAAGAAGGTTCAGCGCCAAAGAGAACGCAGACTAATGAGCTCTCCTTCTCCGACAACGACTTCCATAAGATACAGTTCCTGCATGACGATGCGTTGGTTGTATCTCTCAATCTGAACAATTATGATGTAGACCGGATCCTTATTGATAGTGGGAGCTCTGTCAATGTTTTGTATCTCGATGTGTTTGTGAAGATGAAATTGCTCATGGAGAATTTCCGAGCCGTGGACTCCACCCTAATGGGGTTCACCGGTGATGTTATTACCCCAGAGGGGGTCGTGACCTTGACGGTCCGCGCGAGAACTTGGCCTCACGTTGCCATTGTTCACACAGATTTTCTGGTGACCAAACTTTGGTCGCCCTAGAATGCAATCTTGGGATACCTGGCCTGATGTCCCTTGGAGCTGCTGTCTCTATCCCGCATCTAGCAATGAAGTTCCCTACCAGATGGGGAGTGAGAGTAGTTCGAGGAAACCAAGTTGTAGCTCGGTAGTGCTTCGTTACCAGCCTTTAGTCCAAATTGCCCGAGGTTGATGGACTGGACGCTCGGGAGGATTTTGCTGAGCAACGAGGAGAATCGGCCGAAGAGCTGGAGGAGGTACCGCTGAACGAAGCCTAACCCGACCAAACCATAAGGATCGGGTCGCTACTGAAAGGGAAACCCCGGTTGGAGCTGATCGACTTTCTCCGAAGGAATACTGATATCTTCGCCTGGTCCGCTTCTGATATCCGGGAATCAGCCTAGACGTTCTCATCCACCGTCTTAATGTGGATGAGATGTCCCGGCCCATGAAGCAGAAGAAAAGGAGCTTCGCCCTGAGCGACAGAAGGCAATTGAGGAAGAAGTTAACAAGCTCATCAAGCAAATTTCATTCGGGAGGTAAACTATCCCAACTGGCTGTCAAATATTGTCATGGTGAAGAAGTCGAACAGTAAATGGTAGATCTGCATCGACTTCACCGACCTTAATAAAGCATGCTCGAAGGACAGCTTCCCTCTCCCTCGGATCGACCAGCTCGTAGATGCTACTTCAGGTCATCAGATGCTGACCTTCATGGACACATATTCGGACTACAACCAAATCCGAATGGCGCCCGAGGATGAAGAGAAGATCGCCTTCATAATCGACCGAGGTACTTATTGTTACCGTGTCATGCCTTTCGGTCTGAAAAATACAGGTGCCACTTACCAAAGGATAGTTAACAAAGTCTTTAAGGAGCAAATTGGTCGAAACATGGAGGTATATGTTGACGACATGCTGATCAAAAGCAAAGAAGCATCCCAGCACATTGAGGATCTCTCTAAGAGCTTCGCAACGCTCCAAAAATATCGGATGAAGCTCAACCCAACTAAGTGCGCCTTCGGCGTCAATTCTGGAAAGTTTCTGGGCTTCATGGTTTCTCAGCGGGGCATTGAAGCCAATCCGCAGAAGATTCAGGCCCTTCGGCAAATGGTGCCCCCAGCGTCCGTCAAAGAGTCCAGCGCCTGACTGGTAGGGTTGCGGACCTCAACCACTTCGTGGCTCGATGGCCGAGAGATGCCTTCCTTTCTTTAAAGCTCTCCGATCAGCCAAGAATTTTCAATTGTCACCAGAGTGTCAGAAATCTCGAGGACCTCAAGAGGTATCTCGGCTCTCCACCCCTCCTCAGCTGTCCGAATTCGGGGAAAATGTTGTTTCTGTACTTAGCAGTTTCAGAAGGCGCAGTTGGCTCGGTGTTGGTCAGAGAAGAGAACAAGACCCAAAAGCCGATCTATTATGTCAGCAAACTGCTCCGAGATGCCGAGACAAGATACACCCAGATTGAGAAGTTGGTTTTGGCCCTGGTAACGTCAGTTCGGAGGCTGCGACCGTATTTCCAGGCACATTCTGTGATGGTCCTTACCGACCAACCCATCAAGGCGGTGGTCCATCGTCCGGAGACATTAGGGAGAATGGCTAAATGGGCCATCGAGCTAAGCGAGCATGACATCCGATACCAACCTCGCTCGGCCATCAAAGCCCAGGTTCTAGCTGATTTCCTCCTCGAATGTACTATCCCGGAGGATGGCTCCACTTCGGACTCCTCTGAGCACCCGGGATCAGACGCCCTGTGGCTGCTCTACGTTGATGGATCGTCTAATGCCAATGGCTCCGGCGCTGGCCTAATCCTCACCAACCCAGAGGGTGACTTCGAGTACGGCGTTCGCTTATCCTTCCCAGTCTCCAATAATGAAGCCGAATATGAAGCTCTGCTCGCTGGACTCCGAATCGCCCGTGACCTTAAAGTGAAGAAGCTGAATGCCTTTACCGACTCTCAATTGGTAGCCGGTCATGTACAGGGCGAGTTTGAGGCCCGGGAGCCGAACATGATTCGGTATCTCCAACAGGTGCGGGACTTACTTTTCCACTTCTCTGAATTTGAAGTCATTCAGATCCCAAGATCCGAGAATGCACGCGCCGATCTATTGTCTCGGCTAATAACTACGGAATCGATGGATTCTGAGCAGAAGTTTCCCCTAGAGGTTCTGAAAAAGCCTAGCATCGTGGAGGCTGACCGAGTGATGCAGGTCGGGGCTGAACCATCCTGGTTCGACCCCATATTAAAGTATCTTAAAGAAGGATATGTTGATCGACCGAAAGAAAGCAAGGAAGCTGAAATTGCAAGCCACCCACTATATGTTGATCGACGACCAGCTGTATAAGCGATCCTTTTCCATGTCGCTACTCAAGTCCCTTTGCGCATCTGAAGCTGATTATGCTCTTCGGGAGGTACATGAGGGAATCTGCGGCAACCATCTGGGGAGCCGATCCTTATGCCACAAGGTGTTGCTGATGATCTCGTCTGAGCTTGCGACCCTTGTCAGATACATTCTAATATCCAGAGGCTCCCCTCCGCTAGTTTGGTCCCTATTTCCTCCACTTGGCCCTTTGCAAAGTGGGGCATGGATATCCTTGGCCCTTTTCCCCTCGCCACTTGACAGAAAGTTTTTGTTTGTCGCCATCGACTACTTCACCAAGTGGGTGGAGGCCGAGGCAATTGCCCAGATAACCGAAGCTCGGGCCAGGGACTTCTTATGGAGATCCATTATTTGTCGCTTTGGCCTCCTGCATACCATCATCACTGACAATGGCAAGCAATTTGATAACCCAAAGTTCCGAGGTTTCTGCGAGGAGCATGGGATCTGCCATCGCCTTACATCGGTAGGGCATCCGCAAGCCAATGGAGAAGCCGAAGTAACAACCGAACCCTGCTTCAAGGGATCAACGCTCGGCTTGCCAGAGCCCGGGCATATGGGCGGACGAACTTCACCATGTCCTATGGGCCTACCACACCACCTAGAGAATCCCCACTGGTGAGACCCCATTCGGATGGCCTTCGGCACGGAAGCCATCATCCCGTGGAAATAGGACTTCCTTCTCCGTGGGTGGAGAGCTACTTGAAGGAGGCTAACGATGAGCAGCTCCGCACCAATCTCGACCTGGTGGAAGAAATCAGAGAAAAAGCTCAAATCAGGGTAGCCGCATACCAGCAAAGAGTGGCTCGCTATCACGCCTCTAGAGTCAAGGGAAAATCCTTCTCACCCGGCGATCTTGTCCTCCGAAAGGCATCTGTCTCTAAACCACTAGAACAAGGAAAGCTGTCTCCGAATTGGGAAGGCCCCTATCAAGTGGCGGAAGTCATCGGACCTGGCACCTACAAGCTCCAGGATCTGAACGGAAAATCTATCCCTCGGACGTGAAATTCAGACAATCTCCATATATACCACCAGTAGGGTACGCTTTCTATAGACCCGCCCTATTTACAGCATTAGCATCTTGTTTCTATTATTCACGGCTTGATCGCTGCAATCATTTTTCCGAAGAGTCATAATGAAAAATGGATGTAACTTACCCATTCTCGGCACACCGAGCTATCTCCTTGTGTAGTGATGTCTTCGCATCTCGGCTGGGCCGAGTCCTATTCAACCAAGACTCAGTATGGTCGAGCACCCCAGTACGGCTGGGGCCAAGTGATCTCCAAAACTTCGTCCGGATTCGACATCTTACCAAGAATTCTTACAAGCCCCGCCGGACCAAATGGTGAAGAAACTTCGGCATTCGGGCAGCTTACAAGCCCGGCCGGACCAAATGGTGAGAAAACTTCGATCGGATTCGGGCAGCTTACAAATCCCGGCCGGACCAAAGGGTGAAGAAACTTCGTCCAAATTCGGGCAGCTAACAAGCCCCGATCGGACCAAATGGTAAGAAACTTGGCCGGATTCGGGCAGCTTACAAGCCCCGCCGAACCAAATGGTGAAGAACTTCGGCTGGATTCGGGTAGCTTACAAGCCCCGGCCGACCCAATGGTGAAGAAACTTCGTTCGGATTCGGGCAGCTTACAAGCCCCGGTCGGACCAAAGGGTGAAGAAACTTCGGCCGGATTCGGGCAGCTTACAAGCCCCGGTCGGACCAAATGGTGAAGAAACTTCGGCCAGATTCGGGCAGCTTACAAGCCCTGGCCGGACCAAATGGTGAAGAAACTTTGGCCGGATTCGGGCAGGTTACAAGCCCCGGTCGGACCAAAGGGTGAAGGAACTTCGATTGGATCTAGGCAGCTTACAAGCCCCGGCCAGATCAAACGGCGCAGAAGCCCCGGCTAGAGCCGAAGTACGTCTCTTACCAAAATCCTCGGCCAAACTGAGTGATTTATCTCCGAATTATCTGAATCCTTGGCCAAACCGAGTGATATCTCCATACCTTGGTAGGGCAAGTAAAATATCAAAAATCCTTGGCAACGTCGAGCGATCTCCATACCTTGGCAGGGCCAAGTAAAATATCAAAAACCCTCGGCAACACCGAGTGATCTCCGCACCTTGCGGGGCCAAGTAAAATATGTTCCTTATGAAGCCTCGGCCAAACCGAGCGATATATTATCGGATACCTCGGCTAAGCCGAGCGATATATTCCCTGATGCCTAATCTATATCGAATGCCATATTATTCGAAGTCTCAGCCAAACCAAGGAACACAACCCTGAAACTTCGGCCTGATTGGGCAATCTCCCAAATACCTCGACGTCGCTCGGGCGCCCTATGATACTTCGGCGGGAGTAGGCAACCTCCTTCTACTCAACATTAAAGACATACCTGCTTCGTTCTGCAAACGAGATCATGCTTACCGCATGAATCCACAGGACCGCCCAGGTCTACCTCTGACCCAAACAGGGATAAACGTTTTCCTCCACTGAGGACCGAACATTGGTCTTAGCAAGAACAAGGTAGCAAGAACGCTGCCGAAATATGCTATGACACAAAAGCATGATATGGGAGTAGTAACTCTCAAACACAATCACGTCGAAAAAGAAGCAGGTGCTAAAGAAGAAAGAATAAAACTTTCTTTATTTCTTCATCAATGAAAAAGAGTTACAACCTCCTAAGAGGCGTTACAATGCATCATGGCACAGGAAATAAAGACAAGCAAATAGCTCGGCCGGACTGCTTCAGTCAGCTTCGGTTAATAATGATGTTTCGGCATCTGACCCGAGAAATCAGACAAACCAGTCAGCTCGCCCTGAGCCACTGGTTAAGGCCAAATAGCGAAGCCGGCCTCCCACAAGTCCTCTGGATGAACTAAGAGATCCAAGAGTAGAAGGAAGACCTGGATGCTGGGGAGACATTCCCCCTGGGTGGAATGCTGGGCTGCTGGTCATTGCCCGATCGTGAAAGACAGGGGACCAGCAGACCCACACTGCTCTCAACTCCCTCTTCACATGGAAAAAGATTCCCCACAGGGATGAACTGAGAATCCAGCCAGAGGGAGAAGGAAAAGTCTGTCCTTACCATGGGGATATGCATGCTTTGCATTTCCGACGGTCCCCATGGCAAGTGACAAAGGACATACAGGGAGCACATGTGCGCCCCCTATATGATCTCTGCAGACCTCCGTGCGCTCTCCATATGATCTCCGAAATTCCTCTCTTGAGGACGGTCTGCTCTTCAGCAGCTTCTTCATCACCCCAGCTGTCCGGGGAAAACGACTTGCAAAAGAAAAGCTCAATCCCTCCACTCTCAACCTCAGGGACGCAGACATCATGAAAACTTTCACAACTCACAGGGAAGAAAGTCTTGGGAGATGGCCTAACACGGCCCCCTCCTCCCATTTTATAGGCAAACGGACCGGGAGCAGCTATTAAAGCAGAAAGCCCCGAGATTCAAAATGCCCTGGCCACACTACCACGGCTTCTCAGGATGAAAAGAACGCTCTTCGATGCGCACCGAGCGCGTTGCCCAAGCCGTGACGCACGCTAAAAGATTTCCTTTTGATCTCGAATCAGGAGCCTTAAATGCAGGAGATCATCCGCCGGTCTTTGAGATACGGGCAGGCCTAAAAATCGCCCGATGAAAACGACACCCTCCAATGGTGGATGAGTGCTTGCATCGTACGTTAAAAGGACCCACATTGGAAAAGACCGACGGAATAAATGACTCAGGCAAGTAACGAGGCATCCTTCTACAGGTTGCGAAGCCGTTTATCCATCTCGGCAAAAAGAAGGCCAACTGCCTTGAAAAAGACAAGGCACTGGCAGAGTAATAAAAAAAAGGCGCATAAGTCAAGTACTCCTCAATAAAGGCACATCGATATCCCCTGCTCCGGCCCAATCGACGTTATGTCTTGGCATAAACCGAGGCATCGCCTTGTGCTTCAACTCAAAACCAAGATCGCCTCCATACTTCGGAATAAACCAAGGTATCTCCTTTTGATTCAGTACAACTGAACATTATCTTATGCCTCGGTCCGAGCCGACCTCCCAGATGGAAGCTTCGGCCAACCCCGGTCGGACCGGGGGGAAGGAGCTTCGGCCGGATTGGGCAGCTTACAAGCCCCGGCCGGTACCGAAGTGTATAAGCCCCGGCCAAAGCCGAGGTGCGCAAACCTCGGCTAGAGCCGAAGTCCATTCCTTATGAATAAAAGCTTCGGCCAGAGCCGAAGTGCGTCTCTTAATATTGGAAGCTTTGGCCAAGACCGAGTGATGAGAATAAACATCTTGAAGATAGCAGCGAACAAAGTTGCAAAAATTTTCTTTTAATTATCATAAAAAGGACAACAAAAAGGAAAGAAAAAGATACATGAGCCCTCACTGGGGCTTGTCATTTTCTCGGGCGCTGCTGAGCTCTCTCCACGCCGCTGAGTTGACTGGGCAATCTGTCGTTGGAGGGATGCTACATGCCCCTCCAGCCGGCTGTTGGCCCAACGAAGAAGCTCGATCTCTCTGTAGAAACAGCCAAATAGTGCTCGGCCGCCCTCTGAAGTCGTTCGCGGTCTATGAACAGTGACGCCAGGACCTCCCCATCGAAGGTTACCGTAGTATGGCCCCTATGGGGGCCCCCATGGCCACTACTGCCATTACCTGGCCTTCCTTATCCTCAGAAGCCATCCTGCTATCCCAAGCTCAGGGAGGTCAACAGGAGATGTGATTAATGATGGCGTCCCCCATCCGTTTTTAAATTGCTCCTAGCGGGTATCCGATCGCCCGGGCCATCAATTCCAACACTACTCTCGCAAAACGCCACGTGTCACTGCCTCAGTGGGCGCTCGCGGGAAACGAAGAGTTCCGCTCCCTTGTCAAAGAGGATCATTAATAACTTAATGGCACTCGGGATGCACCCCCTTTCTCGGGACCAAACCCCCTCCGTTCAGATCATGTCACCTGGAGCTGTGTTCCCTACGCCCGAACCTACGCTTGGACTGCGAAACGTCGACTGGAAGCACGCCCACTTCTTCGCTTCGGATAGGCCGAACTATCTAACCTCGGCCCTAACCAGGATACCTCTGCAACTCTTGGTCATTTCAAGTCGAGCTATCCTATACTTCGGCGGGACAAAGTCCCTTACCCACTCCGAGCGGGACCATAACTATGTTCCTCGCAGCACCGGACCATTTTATGCCTCGGCCGAGCATGCCAATTTTTACTTCGGACAAACCAAACTATCCTTATTCCTCGGCCCGACCGAGACGTTTATTCAAGTCCGAACCAGACCGACCTAAGAGCGCGAATGAGTTATAATTTGTTCACAATCGGAATAAAACTGGAGATAAAAGATTAGCCAAAAAGGCAAACAGGTGGAGACGAAAGTCCGTCCATCGAAATTTCAACCAGGTTACAAATCTGAAAAGCAAAAATACACAAATTACCCCTAAGAATCAGGGGTTGGAACGATCCCGGCAGTCTCCTCGGTAACATTCCGGGGAGCTTGACTTGTTTCGCCCACTTCAAATACCGTCGTTTCCTTGGCAAGCTGAGAGTGTCCTTCAGGAGCCGCGGTTTCATCAAACCCAGAATAATGTCAAGATCGATGTCTGAAATATCTTCATACTCAGCTTCTTCAGTCCCCGAGGTATAGGCCCCAAAAGTTTCGACGTCCAAAAAGGATAAATCCCACTCGGGATGTACCTGAGAGATCTTTGCTCGGATCTTCTCTTCGCAGAATTGAAATGCATTAGCGTAGGCTTCTCTATGTTCTTCTGAAAACTGGGCAGAACCTTTATATTCCTCCACGGCTGAGGCAATTCGGCCATTGGCTTCAGCTAATCGATTTGAAGATCGAGGTTCATTTGCCGACTCACAGATAGCTCCGCCCCCAAGGCATCAATTTGCTCCCGCTTTGGACTCAATTTTGCCCATCTATAAAAAATCGGAATGGTCAAGCCCACGACGAAATAAAAGCACTAAAGATAGATGAAAAAGAGAGACACCATACCTCTTCCTCTCGCCGAGCTAGTTCGCCGCTCAGTTCTTGTACCCTCTCCAAGGCCTTCGACTTAGCCGATTGATTTTGGCGAAGGCCCTCTTTGAGGTCATAATCCGGGACTGCTTGTCCCCAATTTCCCGCTGAGCGTAATCGAGATCGTCGGTGAGCCGAGCAACCTGCCCATTTAACCATCTTAGCCAACTCTCCATTTTCGAGTTCCTTATTCAAACCGGTAAGCTGGTCTCGCTACTGCCGACACTTGTGCTCCTCCTCCTCAAGCCTCCTGCTCCAATCATTTTTATCTTCAGCATGACTGGCCTTCAGCTGGTCCCATCTCTTTTCAAAATACTGCTGCATGGCCTTAACCTTGTTGTCATGCTTGCTTTAATATGGGATAACTCCAGGCAGCTTTATTCGATTGCTCGCGAAAGCCCTGGAGCTCTTTGACCTGAGTTTCTAGCCGAGAGGCCCTCTCGATTGCAAGACGGAAAGACTCGGTCACCTTTTCAAAGTCCTTTTTGTTGAGCGCCAAGGCCTTGGAAAGCGAATCAACTGGAAGCATCCTCGCCCAAAGTTCGGATGCCTCCTTCCTGGCCTGAGCATAGGCCCCGACGGCCAAATTTAGGCACCAGATCAATGCCCTTATGACCAAAGAATTCTGCAAAGAAAATATAAGTGAGAAGCTATAGTCTGACCAACCATGAGTCACAATCCCAGTATAGTGGCTTACCCGAGCAGCGTAATTTGAAGCCATCATCATGAGAGTGACATTACTGATTTCTGGGTGAAGGAAAGCATCCTTTGGCGTCCCGAGATGGCGGAAGGCCACGTCGATGATATTCTCAACTGTAGATTCGTCCATGGAGGAACCCTCCCCCTTGCGCAAAATGAACCTCATCAAAGCGGTAAGCATATCATCCAACTCCGAGCTATGGACGGAAGAACCCCTAACTAAAGAGCTGACATGAGGAGCTCCAGACTGAGGAATCGTCCGCCCGGCCTCCTCTATCAAGACTCTAATCTGCTCGGCCTCAAATGCCTCAGACTCGACTGAAGGAGCCTCTACCCGAATATCCCCCTCACTCTGCGATTCTTCTTCTTCCTCTTCCATCAATGCTCTACTTCCAGTAGATTCCGCTTGAACTCCGACCTCTCCTGTAGTGTCCCTGAGAGCCGCGGAAGAGAGATCCTCGGCGGAAGGCACCACAACTTCCACCGGCCTCTCAGCAGGCAGCTCTGTCAGAACCTCGGTATCTGCTACTGCCTCTCTTGGTCCCTCCACCTGAGCGGGGGCCTCTTCCGCATGCGGTGGACTTTTCACCACCAATGTTTGAAGTACCTCTTGCGAAAGGACCGCCGGGTCGACCGGCGATGTGTCCTCCGCATCATCCGATACGACTAAAATTAGGCTATGAGAAATCCCAACAACTCCCTCCGAACTCCACTCAGCCATTTCCTCTGCCATTCTACTTCCCTCAGGCAGAGAGGATTCCTCAACCCTGATTTGCATCCCCACTTCCTCTCTTATTGGGATGGAAGAGGGGCGGCTGGAACCATCCTTCTTCGATCCCTTCGGGCGGGGCCGGAAGGGCGAGGCCTCTTCTCATATTTATGCCTCTCTCCAGAGCCAAAGCCCCTGTGGCACTTGCCCAGTTCCTTCTTCATCTGGCCCACAAACGCTGACCTCTCAGCTGGAAACACATCAAACGGGTCAATCTAACAGGAATAATCGGGCATGCTGGCCGTCATGACCCAAGAAGAAAAGTATGCTCACCTCGTGAGTCAATAGGACTGAGTTCGGCGGCAAAGAGGGCATCCTCTGATAACATGGTGCTAGCCGACACCACCTGACCGCTATGAAGGGTTGCCAGATCCCTCTTCTCCTGTTCGCTCAACTCCAGGTGCACCCCAGGATCCTTCACATAGCTCGACCATCCCCTTGGAAAATCCGAGCCATTGTTCCCATTGGCAATAAAAAATCTGGACTTCCATTCCTTTATCGAGGATGGATTATCAGCAATCATCTTGAACGACTTCTGGGGACCAATATATGACTATTCGGAACCTCTCCCGGAAACCAGATTATGGCAAACTCGGAACATGGAGAGGGTCGCAGTCACCCCGGCGCGATTACAGAGAAATAAACCCGATGAGATTGCCAGCTGTTAGGCATTACCATTGTCAGACAAATGTTGTAGAACCTCATCACCTCCTGCACCAACGGGTGAAGAGGAAATCGAAGGCCAGCCTTGAGACTTTCCTCATAGAAGAAAGCTCCTAGACTTAACTCGGTCGAAACCCTATCGTCGGCTTTCGGCACATATAGAACTACGTCTCTGGGGATTCTGTAAAGCCGGCAGATCCTCTCCAATCCTCCAGGGAGATCTCCGAGGCAATATCGCTTCGGCCCTTCATGTTCTCCAGCCAAGGAGCGAAACACAACCAAATCTGTGAGAAGAAAAAGAGAGAAAAGAGAAGGGCCTCGATGGCAGGGACAAAGAGGCGTTGCGAAGAAATGCCGCCCTAGCCTCCTCTCTCCCCTTTAGACAGCTCTTTGAAAAGTTGCCTTAAGCGTTAAGGCTCCTTCAATGAGTGCTGCAAACGCGAAAACCCTACCATGTGAGGCTCCCCAATCACGCTCGCAAAATCCGAAGAGTTTCCTCCTCGAGCAACAGCTTATAATGATAGCGGATTGGCAGCCCGTCAGTTTCGGAGCCATCATTGCGCCTTTTCAAATCCTTCTGGATAGGATTATTCTAGACTCTACTCCCTAAATCTGAAGTTACACTTCAGAGTAGGGAGTGGGGGGCATGTGATGAGGGTAAAAATATCATTGCATTAATGTGCATACAATCCAAGACGTCGGGCTAGCGCTAGCCCGTGCATCCTGTTGCATAGCCGTCACATCCGAAAGCAGCAATGAATAGGCTAGCCCCTCCAAACAACTTTCGTGTGACAGTTGGCCGAGCTATTATCATACCTCGGCTGACCGAGCTATTATCATACCTCGGCTGATCGAGCTATTATCAGTTGGCCGAGCTATTATTATACCTCGGCTGATCAAGCTATAATCATACCCCCACAGGCCGAGCTATCCCATGCCTCGGTAAATTGAGTCTCATCAGACTTCGACAGATTCAGTCCTCTTCTATATTTCAGCCCGACCGAGGTATCCAAGCACCTCTGCGGGAACACACATAAACTAACAAGATTTCAAATAGAAAAAATGCCTGCGCTACCAGAAATGGCCTAGAGCCTATGTAGTCCCTGAATCTTGAAGCATCATCTGCTCTTCCTGGCCGTTGATCCTCTAACCAACCGGATACGATCCTACCGGCCCTGTAACAGCCTGATTCAAATCAATTTCGAATCCCAACAACTTTCAAACCCTCTGGAATCAGGTGATCGCCTATAAATATCAGCTCCAGACCCCCTCAGGTATGCCATTTCTGCACACTCAAGGCACACGCACACTTGCTCACCCCTTGTCACCATTAACGCTCTGCTCAAAGCTCTTGAAAGGCTATCCTGGAGAGACTCTTTAGCGAGAGCCTTCTCCTCATATTTGTTGATTGTTGATCCCCTTGACTTGAGCATTAGAGGGTCTTCCGCATAGGGCCACCGGTAATGCCTCTTGCGTGAGGACTGTTTTGCAGGTCCGCTCAGAAGGAGCTCACTCTAAAGCTCGATCGCGACCGAATCGAAGACAATTTCAGCAACAACAAAAAATAATATTAATAATAAAATATTAGAATTTACAAATTTATTTAAAAATCTCCTCCTCGCGATATCACTGTTGAAGATCTCATCGATCAAATGTGCGCATCGCATATTCGCATGCCCAATTAACTGGAATGGCTTCGAGAGGGAGATGTTTTATTCCGGGGCATAACTTTATGTGTTCACGTGTCAATCGTTCACCTTCTGGCCCGGTCAAAACAAAGGTCCGAGTTCCGAGGGGGAGGGCTTGCGAGAGACGAGACAATTGCGTCGGCATCACGGGAGGTGGAGCCTTACCGCTGCGATGATGTCACCATCTTGACGTCACCGATCCCTCGCTAACGTCACAGCCCTTACGTCGGCCTCGCTACTTTATCGCCATTTTTAGCAGAAGAGGCGAGGCCAAGAACTTAATCCAACCGGCGGAGGTGGGGTGGGGAGAGAGAGCGCGAGAGCGAGGGCGTCCGTTGCTGGCCGAATCGTGCGTTGGTTAGAATGGAAAAGGAGAGGAATAATTATAAACGGCCATGTACCGGTTCTGACGATGAAGAGAGGACGACGAGGCCAAGGGTGGACGAAGGCGATGATCGAACGGTGACGGAAGAAGAGGTGGAGGAGTTCTACGCCATCCTCCGTCGGATGCACGAGGCTTCCAGAGGCTTCGTCTTTAGAAACGGTGACACAGGGGGAGTTCGAGGAGGACGAGGTGGCTCTGCTGGTTGGGTACCGGCGTTTAAGTTGGAGGACTTCGAGGAGGTTGAAGCCGTCAAAGTCAACGGTACCGAGACACCGACAAACGAGGCGGAGACAATCGGCGGGGAGGGGAGGAGGCCGTCGGCGGTGGCGGAGGACGACGACGGCATCCCGGGGTGCCTGGACTTGAACACCGAGCCCGATAGCCAAGTCCTTGCCCACGGTAAACCCGAACGAGGCAGTGGCCGTAATTCTACCGCGTTACTTTCCGACTTTTAATTAGCTCGTGAGGAATTTGTTAGCATTTCAGTTCTCTCCCCTCCCGTTTGTATTTGCGTGTGAAATGAATCTCTTCGTTCATCTACGTGAGCGAAGGAAAGAAAACAAAGAAAGAAAAAAAAAAAGAGTTGCCTGAGTTTAGCTTTGATGTAAATATATGAATAAAGGGATCGTCTCCGAGCTTGTTCCTAATTGTTCTTCTCGTTTGTTGAAATTAAACATCGGCCGACGAAGGTTTCAGCCTTCAGGACGGCCTGATCTCTACTTTGGAAATCTAGTTTCGTGGAAATTTTCTTGGGGGTCTTAATTCTACGCATGGAAAGGTGGAGTGCTGGCGTGCTGCCGATTTTCTCCGAGACGGAGTCAACGGCTTTGCCGAAGACTAAGGGACAAAGCTGTATGATTTTTTTCTTCTTCTTTTTTAACCCTAAGGAACCGCGATCACATGGAACAGGCGTCTTATACTTTTTAAAGGAGACTTAAGCATGCAAAACTATTAATTAAATTCTACGAGGAAGGCAACGCATGAAGCGAATCCTTGAGCATGAGGTTCATGCAAAGTTTTTTAATATATTATATGTGATTACGATCAAATTTTACGATTGATTCCAATATTAATCTTTAAACAATTCGAATTCCAACTCCGTACGTTAAAAACTAATTTATCCAATTTGCCCTCCGTTTCTTTATTCTAATTAACTGATCACCTCTCTAACAATTAATGAATTGCACTATAAGTCACAGGTCAAGTTTACTTGTATATAATATTAAGAAATTAATATTCGCAAGAGACAACAAAGTAAAACGTTGATGCCAATATCCTTACATTGTATTTATATTTTATCAAGAAACCAACCATACGTCACTCACCTAATTTAGAGTTGTTAAAAATTTAGTTTGATACTTAACTTGGTAGATAATGAACGAACGTCAAAAGTTTGTTGAAAATTTTGAAACTTTTCCATACTTAGTAAAATACAAGTATTATTATTATTATTATATAATATTTAAAAATTAAAATATTAAGAAAAGTATTTATCCAGTACAAGAGAAGAGAGAGAAGCAAAATGTTGGCTCTGACTTCTGCACAACATATTTATTTTAATTAAAGAAATCATGCATGACAAATATTTTAGAGTTATTAAAACCTTAGTTTAGTTTGATTCTTAACTTGTTGAATGGAAAACGAACATCAAAAGATCAATTATATATTTGATACGAGTGGGAAAACTTTTTGAAATTTATGGATTTTGTCCCATTTCTCTTCTGAAACACAGTCAAAAGTAGTGATGGGATCGCATTTTCTTTGTCTGAGATTTATAATGCTTTTTCTTTTACTTCTATTTGGAAGGAGAGATTTTATGTTTATGATCTATTTTGCAGGATGTATAGGTTCGTGACTTTTTAACTAACTGCATGCCCCAAAGTTCACGCCTTTCTTTCTAGCTAATTAAGAAGAGGAGGTTCCAAGTTAGAGTTTTAACTAGTACATCCCTAAATATTCAAACACTGGAACTTAGGTAATTGATGAATCTTTTCATCCTTTTAATGTAATAAATCATGATATTACTTTCAATATATTTTTTATGACTATGTTTTACCTATATTGGCTTAGTTTTTGCACTTCTTGACTATTAGTGATCTTCTCTTACTAATTTGATTTGAGATGTCTTTCTTTAAGCTTAAATTAATAATTCGTACCATGTGATCATATTAGGAAGTTTGGAGTCATATTTAAATCTTTCGTGTTGTATTTCCAAGAAGAACTTGGTAACATGGTTAACGGATGATTTTTTTCTCCCGTACTCTCAGAAAAAAAGTGATATTTATAATTGAGGATGATATTTGTTACAATTTAGTAAGTTTGTGCATCCCCAAGTATTTGAATGGGAGATCGGTGAACTTTTCCTCTCTTTTTCGCAAATAAAGAAGTACCATGATGGTGAGATATTATCGATCGTAATGCCTTTTCTCAATTAGCTTAATTAATTATTGTACTGATGAGGGTTAAGTTGGGAGCCTGAAAGCTAAGTGTACGAATACCATTAAAAAGCATCGCATCACTTGGCGCTAAAAGTAAGACAAAATATTCCCATGCATTTTGCATCACACAAATGACCTTTTCTTTTCTTGAAAAAAAAAAAGTAAAGATTCTAATTTGTCACCTTTTCTTTTTCTTTTATTTTGGATTTTATCTCCCTCCTCCTCTTCTTGATTTGAAAAATTATTTCGTAATATTCGTTTTGTTTTTTAAATAAAGCAAGTATATTTATATATATCATTTCTAATAACAAATATAATGTGTTGCTGCTAAATCACGTGCGATGAACGTCGGGTAGGCTAGGATTGCTGCGTGCGCAGAGAAGTCGCCGTTTTCCTCCTAGAACCTGCAAAAAGTCCCGGACCGGTGGTTCCAGCGGGGACCCTCCGATGCTCAAGTCAGTGAGTTGTCGAACAGGGATATGATTTCTGTGGAATTCTTAAAGAGGAAGCCAGAGAGAGAGTCCCCTCGCATGGAGCTCGGGTCCTCTTTTTATACCTGTTGGGGTCCCGTTTACCTCGCTCTGTTGGAACCGTCGAATCTTTTCCGTTGCGATGTTTCATCGAACGGCAAGTTGTTGGGCTGTTGCTGGATAGGGGCCGCTTATAGCGGTAACCGCCGATCAAGCTAACACTCGCCCGTGATTTTGGTGGGCGAGGTGCTCGACAGTGGACCTTAGATCACGGGATCCGTTGTGTGAGACTGGTCTTTGTGCACGTGGATAGTGCTGAAGGCCGACGCTGGGAGTCGGGGCTGGAGGCCGGCGCTGGAGGCTGACGCTGGATGGCCGTCGCTAGAGGCTGGTGCTGGAGGGCCAGAGCCGAAGTCAGCGCTGGGGCTGACGCTGGTGGCCGGCGCTGAAGGCCGACGCTGGGGGCCAGTGCCGGAGGTCGAAGCCAAAGTCTCAGCACCGGAGGCCGGCGCTGAGGGCCGACGCTGGGGACCAGTGCTGGAGGCCGGAGCCAAAGTCTCAGCACTGGAGGCCAGCGCTGGGGGCCGACGCTGGAGGCCAACGCTGGGGTCGGTGCTGGAGGTATTGGGTTTTGTTGTCACATCATTGCTTTTGAAAACCGCGCGAAAGATAATACTATCCCGGGGAAATGGCCAGCCGTATCAGATGCCCCTCCGCCCCTGAGATGGGTGAGCGTTTACTTACCCGCAAAAGGGGCGTTAATATCCTCTAGGCGGCCGTTTTCGCATCATTATTTCTCCTTTGTGGGGATTAGAGAGGATTTCCCTCGGGCAGCGTTACGAAAAGGCGAGCGGTATCATTGCGATGAGGTTAATGCCTCCCTCTTTATCGGTGGTCTTTTCGAGTTTTTCGCGTTGGCAGGCCGTCGAAGCGCCTCCCAACTGAAGATGGACGCGTGGCCGGATCGGACGATTGTGGGGTGTCCTGAGATGGCGTCATGAGGACAAATAGCCCTTATCTTCCCATCTTCCCCATTTCTTCTGCCGCTGCCCCCCTTTCGAGTCCGCCAGCGTTCCTCTGTCTCCCGTGTTCATTCTCTCCCCGTACTTTGTTTTTGGCTCGAATTTTCCAGGTTAGTTCCCATGGCTTCCTCACCCTCTTGCTCCATCTCTGGTTCCTGGGGGGGTTCCCACAACCCTTCTCAGACTTCCGATTCCTTGTCAAGCCAATGGTCCACCCCTTCTTCTAACCATTCTTCACCGGAGCAGCGACCAGTTAGTCGTCCCCTAACCGAGACTCGTCCGGCCGGCGGGCGGATTTTCGTCCGGAGCCAGCCAATGGCTGCCGGTCCTTCTAGGGTCGCCAAGGAGTCCCCCGAAGGGACTGCGTCCTCTATGTCTTCTCAAGACATAGTAAACCTAAGAGCCAAGTATAACTTCCCTTCGGACCTTCATCTGTTCTTCCCTACCTCCACTGACAGGGTAACTTCCTCCCGTTCGGGAAGGGTTGCTTTGTACGATCCACCCTTTTATTCTTAACCTCCTAGACCGATATTCCTTGACTCCCTCTCAGTTAGTTCCCACTCAATTCGAACCATCGTCGGTTTTTTGGTACTCTGCCACTTGCAAGGCATTGAGGCTAGTATCTCTTTATTCCGCAGCTTTTACACCCTTCGCAAGCAATCGGGTTGGTGGTCTTTCACCCCTAGGTCTAATAGGATTCTCAAATTATGCCTTCCTACTTTCGTCAAAGGGTGGAAGGATAAGTTCTTCTTTGCTGACATCAGTGGGGTTCGTGGAAGCTGGGGGATACCCAACATTGACACTAATAGGGATCCCTCCATCCTTCCACGAGATCGGAAGGCGTTTGGGCAGCTTCTGACTGCCAACATCCCTCGGTGTAATATGCTTTTAGTCGAGGAGAATCTTCATCGTGCCGGTTTAATTCCCCCGAGGGGTGAGCATATGGTCACTCGCCTCTCTTCTCCTTCCTTCGCTTTTCTTCTTTTTCTTTTCCTCTTCCCCCCCCCCTTTTTTTTTTAACTATCCTCCGCCTGTGTAGGGATGGCGCCGTCGCTTCATGAGCTTAAGCAAGCGGCCTCCAGGAAGAGGAAGGTTACAGGGGACATGCCCCCTGCCCAAAGAAGAGCTATTGCTAAAGTCCCGAGGAGGACCGACGCTGGAAGGACCGACGCAGAGAGGGCCGACACTGGGGGGGCTAAAGTCGTGAAGCCCCTACGTGCAAAGGTTTTGAAAAAGGGCGGCCCTAAAAAGGCCGACGCTGGTGAGGTCGAGGCCAAGGGGGCCAGGACTGCAGAACCCTCGCATACATGCGAGGCGGCCAAGGCCCAAGGCGACGAACCCGCCGTGACAGAAGTTAGGACCGAGACCGGCAAGGTGGTAGAGTCAAGCCATCTAGAGGGAAGACCCGCAGCTTCAACTCCTCCGGTCATTCTGCTCGACCTTTCTCCTGAGAGGATTGCAAAGGCACCGTCGCCCTCGCCTAAGGCCGTAGAGACAGAACAAGCTCCTGCGGGGTAGCGGCGATCCCAGCGACTGTTCTGCCTCCCATGGGGGCGACGGCTGAAGCGCCTCCACCAGCTAAGGGGTCGGAGGCGGCAAGTTCAGAGGCGGGATCTGCCTCTGCAGGCCCAACGCCAAGGGAGGAGAGGGGCATCGATCCTTCCTTCCAATCGCTGTTGGCAAATCACAGCCGCTGGGCTGAACGGACCCTGGAGGAAGCCACAGTGGTTGAGTTACAAGAGTTTCTTCGGGGTCAGGGGAGAGTCACCTTCTTCCGCGAAGCATCGGTGGCGCATCTTTGGGTGAGATTTTTCTCCTTTATCTTCTCTTTTCTTCCTCCCTTCTTCCTTTTTTTTTTTCATCTTGACACTTCCTTCAGGCATTGAATTCTCTAGTCGCCCTGAAGAACCTCTGGACCTTGAGCGATACCGCTATCGAACAAGTACATGAGGAGATGTTGTCCCTCCAAGTCAAGGCAGAGAAGTCGGCAATGGCTCTGGAGGACACTCGGGCCACCCTGAAGGGTGAAATTGATGTCGCCCCGCTACGAGCCGAAAAGGCCGAGTATGCGCTAGAGGTTGCTCAGCGCCGCGCAGCCAATGAGCTAGATAATGCTCAGGTGGCCGAGGAAAAACAGAAAGCGGCCGAGGAGAACCAAAGGGCAGCCGAAGAGAAGCTGAAGGCGGCAGAATTGGAGGTGTGTGTTTTGAAGACCCAATTAAGTTCTGCCACCGCTGAGACAAATGCAGCCCAAGAGGCCACCCGCCAGTACATAGCCAAAATTGCAGATCTGGAGGTGGCAGTGGCAGAGGCCCAGAGAAGGGCCGTCGAGGCTGAAAAGAAGGGGGCCGAGGCCGTAGAAGATTTTAAAAAATCCAAAGCCTTCGACAAGGAGGTGGCTGAGTCAGCGGCGCTTGCTTATGACGTCGGCTTTCAAGACTGCAAAGATAAAATCCAGGAGCTCTATGACCTGGAGGATATTGAGGGACTGAAGCCTGATGATGTCCCCGAGGATGATGCCCCGGCTTCGGATGACCATTAACAGCTTTTGGTTTCTCTTTTCGTATCGATCTGTGCCTGACCTGAGTCGGCGACTTTGTAGCCTTATAACTATCAATGAATGCTTTTAATCCCTATTTCGCCTCTTTGGTTATAATTAGCTTTATTTGTTCAAGCTGTCATGAACCATCAACCAATAGGGCTATATAGGGTAGATTACGCGAAATAGGACCATAAGCCGTGACATTGTCTCAAGTGTTGGTACAAGGCCAACATTCGGTGGCGACGCAGGACGTCGGTCTTTATTGGCAACGCTGGGCGCCAGTCTTTGGCTGCCGGAGCGGGTCTGGTCTTCGTTGCCGATGCTGGATGCTGGTCTTTAGTATCCCGACGCTAGACGCCGGTATTTGGTGCCAACACAGTTGGTCTTTGCTGCCGACGCTGGATGCCGGTCTTTGGTGCCAACCCAGAGTTGGTCTTTGGTATGCCGACGCTGGACGCCGGTCTTTGGTGCCAATGGGTAGCTGGTATTTGGTGCCGACGCTGGGCGCCGATCTTTGGTGCCAATGCAGAGTTGGTCTTTGGTGCTGACGCTGGGCGCCGGTCTAGTGCCAACGCGGAGTTGGTCTTTGGTGCCGATGCTGGGCGCCGGTCTAGTGCCAACGCGGAGTTGGTCTTTGGTGCCGACGTTGGGCACCGATCTAGTGCCAACGCGGAGTTGGTCTTTGGTGCCGGCGCTGGGCATCGATCTTTGGTGCCAACGCGGAGTTGGTCTTTGGTGCCGGCGCTGGGCGCCGGTCTTTGGTGCCAACGCGGAGTTGGTCTTTGGTGCCGACGCTGGGCGCCGATCTTTGGTGCCAACGTGGAGTTGGTCTTTGGTGCCGGCGCTGGGCGCCGGTCTAGTGCCAACGCGGAGTTGATCTTTGGTGCCGGCGCTGGGCGCCGGTCTTTGGTGCCAACGCGGAGTTGGTCTTTGGTGCCGGCGCTGGGCACCGGTCTAGTGCCAACGCGGAGTTGGTCTTTGGTGCCGGCGCTGGGAGCCGGTCTTTGGTGCCAACGCGGAGTTGGTCTTTGGTGCTAACATGGAGTTGGTCTTTGGTGCCGACGCTGGGCACCGGTCTTTGTTGCCAATGCGGAGTTGGTCTTTGGTGCCGACGCTGGGCGCCGGTCTTTGTTGCCAACGCGGAGTTGGTCTTTGTTGCCGACGCTGGGCGCCGGTCTTTGTTGCCAACGCGGAGTTGGTCTTTGTTGCCGACGCTGGGCGCCGGTCTTTGTTGCCAAACATACTCATTCGAAAACAAGACCATGTTGATCATTCATGTATCAAACCAATTCAAATTAATGACAATAGAGTTCTATTGATAGTACCGGCGTAAGTTGTTGGCGTTCCAAGTGCGAGGAAGCGGTTTCCCGTCTAGCTCTTCGACTTTGTACGCCCCATGGTGAAGTATCTCCTTGACACGGTATGGCCCTTCCCATTTTGGTGCCAGCTTGTCCCCCTCTGTCGGCTTTGATACTTCAGCTCTTCGCAGAACGAGGTCTCCCGGACGAATGTCTTGGGTCGCACCCGAGAGTTATAGTGCTTGGCTACTCGCTGACGGAACGCTGCCATGCGGAGCTGTGCTTGATCTCGTAATTCTTCCACCAAATCCAGATCAGCCCTCAGCTGGTTTGAGTTGCTTTCTTCGCAGTATGATTCCGTCCGGGGACTAGGAGCTCCTATTTCCACTGGGATGACCGCCTCAGTCCCAAAGACCAAGCTGAAAGGGGTTTCCCCAGTAGGTGCTCGTGGCATCGTGTGGTAGGCCCACAGCACACTGAAAAGTTCTTCCACCCAGCGCCCTTTGCAGCTATCTAGCCGAGCCCTAAGTCCTTAGAGGATGATGCGATTGGTTACCTCTGCTGCACCATTGGTTTGGGGATGCCCTACTGAGGTGAATCGATGATGGATGCCCAGGCCATCACAGAATTCCCGGAAGACCGTATTATCGAACTGTCGGCCGTTGTCCGTAACAAGGGTGTGCGGTAGCCCAAACCGGCACACTACAGATTTCCAGAAGAAAGTCCTTATCTTGGCTTCTGTGATCTTAGCAAGAGCTTCCGCCTCGATCCACTTAGTAAAATGATCGACGGCCACCACTAGGAACTTGCATTGTCCGGAGGCAGGAGGAAACAGTCCCAGAATGTCCATGCCCCACTGTGCGAAGGGCCATGGTGCAGCTAGAGGGGTCAGTTGAGACGCCGGTTGATGTTGGACATTGGCATGACGCTGGCAGCTGTCACATCTCTTAACGAGTTCGGAGGCATCCTCCTTCATTGTCAGACAATAATACCCTTGACGTAAAGCTTTATATGCAAGAGCCCTGCCCCCCAGGTGGTTTCCGCATATTCCTTCGTGTATCTCCCGCAGAATATAATTGGCGTCGGTGGGGCTGACACACCTGAGGATAGGGTATGAGAACGACCTTCGGTAGAGCTTTCCCTCCATAATGAAGAATTTTGGGGCCCGTCTTCTAAGTTTCCTAGCTTCGGCAGGGTCTTCTGGGAGGATGCCCTCAGTAAAGTACCGGATATAGGCGTCCATCCAGGAGGGCTCCTGCTCCACTGGTAAAGTTTCTCTTGGTACATCAATACTCGGGGCTTCTAAGTGCTCCACATAAGCCCTTCCCAATATCCCATCAGCTGAGGCGGCAAGACGGGATAAGGCGTCGGCTCTAGCATTCTCCTGTCGAGGAATGTAGCTGACGCTGAAGTGAGTGAAGGGGAAAACCAGCGAGTGCACCATTTCTAAGTAACGGGCCATGATGGGATCCCTTGCCTCGTATTCCTTTGTAATCTGGCCGGCAACCAGTTGGGAGTCGGTGAATGCCCTAAGGCGTTTCACCCCAAGCTCTCGAGCCAACCTTACGCCGGATAGCAAAGCTTCATATTCTGCTTGATTGTTAGTGGCTGAAAAGAGGAAGCGAAATGCACATTCGGTCACAACCCCATCCGAGTTAGCCAAGATGAGGCCTGCTCCGCTCCCTTGAGAGTTTGATGCCCCATCCACATGAAGAACCCACTCATCGTCACTGGTTCGAGGGGCTGAGTGTCCGTAGGAGGTTCTTTAGGTGGCTCCATTCCCCAAGTACATTCAACCAAAAAATCTGCCAGGACTTGAGACTTCATGGCCGAACGGGGGCGGAAAGATAAATCGAACTCCCCCAGCTTGAGGGCCCACCTTGCCAGCCGGCCGGAGGTATCTGGGCGAGCTAGGACTGTCTTCAGAGGCTGGTCTGTGATCACCGTGATCGGGTGGGCTTGGAAGTACGGCCGCAGACGCTGGGCAGACACGATCAATGCAAAGATGATTTTTTCCATGTTTGAATATCGGGTCTCTGCATCATGAAGCACCTTACTCGTATAGTATACCGGCCTTTGCGTGCCATCAGTGTCCACCCGGACTAGCACGGAGCTAACAGCTTCAGGAGAGGCCGCAAGGTATAGAAGGAGTTCTTCTCCACCCGTCGGCTTGGCTAGCAGTGGCGGGGTAGATAAGAATTCCTTTAACCCTTCGAACGCCTCCTAGCATTCTTTCGTCCACTCGAACTCGTTGATTCTGTGAAGCGCCTTGAAGAAAGGCAGACACCTTTCAGCGGACTTGGATAGGAAGCGGCTTAGGGCGGCTACTCTTCCTGTTAGGCGCTGTATTTCCTTCTTATTAGCAGGAGGCCTCATGTCCAAGATGGCTTGGACTTTGTCTGGGTTTGCTTCGATCCCCCTCCGGGTCACCATGAAACCCAAAAACTTCCCAGCTGTTACCCCAAATGCGCACTTGCGAGGGTTCAGCTTCATCTGATACCGACGAAGGCTGTCAAAGGTTTCCGCTAGGTCCGCGATGTGGTCACTGGCATGGACGCTTTTTGTCAGCATGTCATCCACGTACACTTCCATGTTACGCCCTATCTGACCTTTAAAGACCTTGTTCATCAGCCTCTAGTAAGTGGCTCCCGCATTCTTTAACCCGAAAGGCATTACCTTGTAGCAATATAGCCCTTTTTCAGTTATGAAGGAGGTAGCTTCTTCATCCGCCGGATTCATCCGGATCTGGTTGTATCCAGAGAAAGCATCCATGAAGCTAAGGACCTCATGGCCGGATGTAGCATCCACCAGTTGATCAATTTGAGGTAGGGAAAGCTGTCTTTGGGGCATGCCTTGTTGAGATCGGTGAAGTCTACGCACATTCTCCAGCTTCCATTGGTCTTGCGGACTAGAACCACATTAGCCAACCATTCGGGGTAGTGGACCTCCCGAATATGGCCAGCAGTCGTTAACTTGCGGATCTCCTCGTCAATAGCTTTTTGTCTATCTGGAGCAAAGTTTCTCTTTTTCTGTCAGACCGGCCGACACCCTGGCTTGAGGTTAAGTCGATGGGTGATTACCTCTTCAGGGACGCCCGGCATGTCTGAGGATGACCATGCAAAGACGTCAGTATTGGCACACAGGAAAGTAAGAAGTTGGTGGCGTGCTTCCTCTGGGAGCAATGCTCCCACCTGAACAGCCCTTGCCGGGTCATCACCCAAGGGGAGGGTTAGAAGGTGCTCTGCCGGCTCTTCCCTTCTTCCCAACTCCCTAGGATCGAGTGACTCTGAGGCTGTAGCCGACGCCGCGTTCAGTGGGCTGGGAGACAAATGGTAGCAAGGCGGAAGTGGGCTTTGCTCCCCCTTCATTTCTCCGATCCCTTCATTGGTGGGAAACCTTACCAATAATCTCTTAGTGGAGATTACGACATCCAGCAGATTCAACCCTGATCTTCCCAAGATGGCATTATAAGCCAGTGGGACCCGGACCACCAAAAAGTTTATAACCACGGTGCTCTGACATGGAGGGGTTCCAGCCGTGATCGGGAGGGCAATTTCTCCCTCAACACTCACTGAATCTCCCGTGAAGCCCATTAGCGGTGTGGCAACGGGTCGGAGCAAAGACCTTGATAAGTTCATCCGAATAAAAGCCTCATAACTCAAGACATCCACAGAGCTCCCACTATCAATTAAAATTCTTTTTACAGGATGTTTGGCTATAGTCATGGACACCACGATGCTGTCGTCATGTTTGTTAACTACCCCATCTAAATCCTTTCCGAAGAAAGGAATTACAGAGTCTATTCCCTCTCGCGGCCTCTTCGAACCACCATCCGCTCTCCAGGAAATCATAGCTATAGTCTTTTCAGTTGGGGTATTATCCACGCCAGCCGGGCGACTTGGAAGTACCGGGGGACCTGATGCGGGGAGATTTCCCCGTCGAACGAATTTGCCCAGGTGACCTTGCTGAACCAGCTCCTCGATGGCCTTTTTTAGATGGCGGCAGTCCTCGATGTCGTGACCATAGTCTCGGTGGTACCGACAGTAAAACTCCTTGTTGCGGGGGGCCCAGACTTCAAGGGAGTCGGACGCTTGAAATAAGGTTCCTCATCGATCTCCAGCAGGATATGAGAGATGGGAGCCATGAGGGGGGTGAATTGCTCCTTGGGTACCAGTGTCTGTGACCGGCGATCTGAGCGGCGTGGGAGCTCGGGCTTTCGAGGTCGTGTGCCGGCGTGATCAGTGGGCGGTGGTTTGTTATTGATGCTCTTGTCAACTTCCCTCCTGGAAGAATCCGCCTCGTTGGCACGGATGTACTTTTGGGCTCGGCTCAGAAGCTCAGCATAAGAACTCGGAGGCTTCTTATCCAGGGAATACGTGAACCTGGACGGGCGAAGTCCTCGTTTCAGGGCCAAAGTGGCTACGGAATCTTTCAGGTTGTACACCTCCAGCGCCGCCTCCTTAAATCGAGCGACAAAATCCTTCAAGGTCTCGCCACTCTTTTGCTGAACAGCAAAGAGGCTATCTGCCACTCGCGGGATCTTTCGGCAGGCATCAAAGTGAGCCAGGAAAGATCGCTCGAGCTGCCGAAATGAGTTGATGCTGCGCGGGGGCAAGCGGGAGTACCACGCGCGCGCCACTTTCCGGAGAGTGGCCGAAAAGGCGACGCATAAAAGGGAGTCCGTCGCTCCTTGGACTTGCATAAGGACCTTGTAGCTCTCCAGGTGATCGAGGGGATCCGTCGTTCCATCGTATGGATCCAGTTGGGGGAGACGGAATCGTGGCGGGACCGGCTCCTCCATGATATGACGGGAAGCGGGGGATGGCTTTCGTAGGCCGTCCCGTAAGGGTCGGTGATCCGGCGGCTGAGCTCGTCCAACCGTCGATTATACTCGTCGAGCCTTTGCTCGGCCCGACGGGTGGTTTTCCGGAGAGTGCTATCTTGGGATGAATCAGAGGAAGGAGCTGAAGAAGATCTCCGGCGCGAAGAACGCACCCGCCTGGATTCTCTTTTCTCCAGCGGGTGATGGGAACGACCAGAGTGGCGAGAGGGAGACCGCCGCCGCTTCGAGGTCCCTTGGTGATGAGGTTCGGGGGGTGAGCGGTGAGAGACTTCAGGCGGGGTCCCTCCTTGGTGAGACTGGACTGTTCCCCGCACCCCTCCGTCCAGCGTAGGGGGTTGAGTTACAGCAGCCAAGTAATGCTCTTGCAGCCCCCGGACCATCGTCGTTAGATCCTGGACCTGGTGGGCTAGAACTTCAAGCCGGTCGGGTTGGCTTGTCAGTGCAGGGGGCGGAGCCTGGAGATTGGCCTCAGAATGCTCAACTCATGGGATGTGCCCGGCTGCCTGACTGGAGGAAGCTTCTTGTGCTCGCGTGATCACCATCGTTTCCTTTGCAAAATTGGAGGGGTTCCAGGGAGAACTTTCGACCCGGTCTCCCCCTTCCTGGCGCGCCAATCTGTTGCTGCCAAATCACGTGCGATGAACGTCGGGTAGGCTAGGATTGCTGCGTGCACAGAGAAGTCACCGTTTTCCTCCTAGAACCTGTAAAAAGTCTCGGACCGGTGGTTCCGGCGGGGACCCTCCGACGCTCAAGTCAGTGAGTTGTCGAACAGGGATATGATTTCTATGTGGAATTCTTAAAGAGGAAGCCAGAGAGAGAGTCCCCTCGCATGGAGCTCGGGTCCTCTTTTTATACCTGTTGGGGTCCCGTTTACCTCGCTCTGTTGGAACCGTCGAATCTTTCCCGTTGCGATGTTTCATCGAACGGCAAGTTGTTGGGCTGTTGCTGGATAGGGGCCGCTTATAGCGGTAACCGCCGATCAAGCTAACACTCGCCCGTGATTTTGGTGGGCGAGGTGCTCAGCAGTGGACCTTAGATCACGGGATCCGTTGTGTGAGACTGGTCTTTGTGCACATGGATAGTGCTGAAGGCCGATGCTGGGAGTCGGGGCTGGAGGCCGGCGCTGGAGGCTGACGCTGGATGGCCGTCGCTAGAGGCTGGCGCTGGAGGGCCAGAGCCGAAGTCAGCGCTGGGGCCGACGCTGGTGGCCGGCGCTGAAGGCCGACGCTGGGGGCCAGTGTCGGAGGCCAGAGCCAAAGTCTCAGCACCGAAGGCCGGCGCTGAGGGCCGACGCTGGGGACCAGTGCCGGAGGCCGGAGCCAAAGTCTCAGCACTGGAGGCCGGCGTGGGGGCCGACGCTGGGGTCGGTGCTGGAGGTATTGGGTTTTATTGTCACATCATTGCTTTCGAAAACCGCGCAAAAGATAATACTACCCCGAGGAAATGGCCAGCCGTATCATAATGTATATATTTATCATGGATAAGTTACAACTAGTTCATAAATAACTAAAAAAATGTTCACTTAAATTTATGAATTGAATAATATGTCAAACATTGAATAAATTTCTCATAATTCAGATAATGGCATCAATTAAACAATGCTTTTTTTTTTTTTTTTTGTTCATATAAACACATATGCCCACTACGCACTTAACTGTTTTTTATTAGTTTGCAAACAATCTATAAATGCATGAATTCAAAACTAGATTACGAATTATTAATTCAACTGCTTAAGGATAATTTTGCAATGTTTTAGCCAATGTGAAGCTCCATGAGTGGGGGGAAAGATCTAGCACATGCAAGAATGGTAGCTAGCTAGAGTATTCATGAATCATGACTGCTATTGTCCTATATTTGACTTCTTCAAAGAGTTTTTTTTTTTTTTTCGTATTAAAGGCGCTGATTATCTTAACAGATAAGCAAGGGCGAAACTTAATTCACGGAACTCTCTTTCTTTTCTTTTCTTTTTTTTTTTCTTATTTTTCTCACACTTTATCGTGTGGTCACAGCCATTATAATGAAGCTAAAAGAACAAAAGGACCTACAAGAGCGACCTATCCATTCTCAATCAAAATATTTCCAATTTCCCCGTACAAGTGCTGGATCTCTATCGGCCATATCAAGATAAGAACGAGAGTCACTTGTTCATCAGAAGTATGCAACAGCTAATTAACACACCATTACTTTTTTTTTAATAGATAATCATGACAATTTAGAATGAGTCAAATAATTTGATTAGAACATGAGGGCATGAATCTTTAAACTTCCAACTTTAAAAATCAAAATAATAGATCATTCTGGTGATAATCCAATTAATTGCTGAATTAGTTTTTCGATAAATATATCAAATTTAAACACTGTAAACTTAAGATATCGAATGTTGTAGATCAAGAAATTAGTAGATAAATAATCACAGTGATTCTAACAAAGTCAACAAATTATAATAATAAATTCTTTTCAATAAAAAAATTATGGATGCTCAGGCTACGAAACAGCATTACAAACCAAAGAAAAAATAGGCGTGTTTGATAGTGCTTCCCTTCAAAGGATGGACTTTAATTTTTAATCCTATAGGCTAGTTTTATGACCCTTAATCTTTGTACACATTTATTTATTCTGATATTGTTCACATTTATTCGTTCGCACTTTATAAACTTAATTATATTCTCAGCTTAAATGTTTATTCTATCAAAACAATATGAATTTATCCGGAATCATTTATTAAAAGAAAACAGTGCAGGGTTTTGACGCGGTCCACGCGTGGACCGCGTGGCAAGCCCGTGGACCGCGTGGCAAGCCCGTCATCAAATCAAAGTAGTTCTCTTCGCTTAAATGTAATATTATAGGTGTCAATTGTCAAATGACATTCCGAGCAACGCTGACATATTTGCCGCCTTATCTCCGGATAGTCCGCCTACATGCAATTGACGCCTGTCGAGCCACCACCGACACACGTCAATTCGCGGGCCCCATCAACCTCACCGGGCGAAGGGGTGTTTAGCGTGGTGGGCAAAAGAGACCATTTTTTTTAGGACAATTCGGATCCATGGGAAATTTTATTTGCCCGCGACTTTTCCTCGTTGCCCCCTCCGTCAATTCAAAAAAATTGACATATTTACCTCTTAAATGGTTGAATCAAAATATTCTTTCTTATTCAATAACCCCTCCTCCCCAAACAGCTCCTCACGCTCCTGCCAGCCCTCTCCCATTCCTTGCCCCTCCTTCCGCCTCTCTCGCTTCGGATCATTTTCAATCATCGTTTGAAAGTTGATTAAAGCGATTTTAACCTTAAATCGAGCAATAAACAAGCAATTAATAATTTTTGAAGCTGCTACTATCGCAAAGGTTAGTTGATATTGCTGCCAAACTACTTGCAATGACCGTCGGATGAGCTGAGATCTTCGCAGGCCTTCTAAAGTACAGAAAGGTCACCATCTTCCTTCAAGAGCCTGCAAAAAGTTTCGGACCGGTGGTTCCGGTGGAGACCTTCCAACACCCAAGTCAGTGGGTTGATAGAACAGGAAAGTTGTATATACCAGTATAGTTTTTCAGAGAAGAGTCCTATCGCGTTGAGCTCGGGTCCTCTTCTTATACCTCTCTGGGGAGCCACGTTCTCCTGAACGGCGAGTGGGTGAGCCGTTGCTGAATGGGCGCCGTGTATGCCGGTAATTGCGGGACACGCTAGTACCTGCCCGTGATTTTAGCAAACGAGTTACACAGTAACAGATGTCTCGAATCTCGGGGTCCGTTACTTGAAGTGGGTTTCAGTGTATTTTGGAAAGAATGACACCAAGTTATGGTTAGAGCCAGACCAAAGCCGTAGGCCGGAGCCAAAGACCGGAGCTGGATGCCGGAGCCGACGCTGTAGGCCGGAGCCAAAGGCCGGAGCTGGAGGCCGGAGCCAACGGCCGGAGCCAAAGGCCGGAGCTGACGCTGGAGGCCGGAGCTGGAGGCCGGAGCCGACGCTGTAGGCCGGAGCCAAAGGCCGGGACAAGGATTCCAAAATCCCGAGAACGAGCTATCACATCATTAATTCCGAAAATTGCGCAGGAGGTTATAACACCGCTCAGAGGAGATGGTCAGCCGTATCAGATGACCCCCACCCCTGAGATGGGTGGGCGCACAGTTACCAGCAAAAGGGGTGTTAATATCCACTAGGCGGCTGAGCTCCGCGCCATTATTTTGTCCGTTCATGCCGTTGGGATTGGGGAAGATTTCTCTCGAGTAAAGAGTTGTAAAAAGGTGAGCATCATCATTGCGGTAAGGACACCGCCATCTTTTTAGTGGTGAAGCTTTTCGCTTTTTTCGTGCCGATGGGTGCTGAAGCGGCTTCCAGTTGAAAGTAGACACATGGCCAAACCGGACAGCCGCGGGATGATTTAAAATGGGGCTATAAAAGAAAAATCATCCTTATCCTCCCATCCCCACTTTCTCTTACATTACAATCACCCTCCTTGAGTCTACAAGCGTCCGTCCGCCTCCTGTGTCTGTTCCCCTCCTCGCGCTCCTTCAATCTCAGTTCAAGCTTTCCATGTTAGTTCCCATGGCTTCTTCGCCTTCTGCTCTATTTCTGATTCCGAGGGTCATTCCCCCATTCCTTCTCAACCTTCTATCTCCTTACCGAGTCATTGGACCACCCCATCTTCTGACCACACTTCACCGGAACGACGGCGGTCGGCCAGACATCCCGCAACCGGGGGTCGGCCAGCCATCGGACGAACCTCTCCCCGACTCCGTCCGGCAGCCGCTGGTCCCTCCAGCGCTGTCAAGGAGTCCCCCGAGTGGACTGCCTCCACCATGTCTGCTCAAGACATAGTGAACTTAGGAGCCAAATATAACTTTCCTCCAATCGTACGTTTGTCTACCCCGCTCCTAATGACAGGGTAACCTCTTCCCGTCCCGGAAGGGTTGCCTTGTACGGAGCCTTCTTTAAGGCAGGACTTCGATTACCCATTCACCCTTTCATCCTCAATCTTTAGATAGGTATTCTTTAACACCCTCCCAATTAGTTCCTAATTCCTTCCGAACCATCGTTGATTTTCTGATTCTTTGTCATCTGCAAGGTATAGAGGCTAGCATTTCATTATTTCGCAGTTTCTATACCTTCCGCAAGCAAACGGGTTGGTGGTCCTTCACCCCAAGACCCACTAGGATCCTCAAATTGCATCTTCCCACCTCTGTTAAAGGGTGGAAAGATAAGTTTTTCTTTGCCAATGTCGAGGGAGTGAGCGGAAGCTGGGGGACACCAAACACTGACGCCAATAGGATTCTTCCATCCTTCCGAGGGATCGAATGGCCTTTGGGCAACTTCTAACTACCGATATCCCTCGGTGCAATCAGCTTTGACTAACGAAAACCTCCGCCTCGCCGGCCTTATTCCATCTAGCGGTCAGCACTTGATTACTCACCTCCTTCCCCTCTTCATGAGATCACTCCGTGAGATCAGGCAAGCCGCTACCAGGAAGAGGAAGGCCAAGGGAATGGGGCCCCCACCGAGAGGAGGGCTGTCTCCAAGATTCCCAGGAGGACCGATACCGGAAGGGCCAAAGCTGGTGGGGCTGAGGTCATGGAGCCTCTGCATGGGCACGAGGCGGTGGAAGCCCAAGCCGACGAGCCCGTGAGGAACGACGCAGCATGGGCCGAAGCCAGCGGGAAAGTTGGGCGGAACGAGGAGGGAAGAAGTGATTTGCCTTCACCAGCACCGGCTCCCCCTCCTGTTATCCTACTCGATACCTCTCCGAAGCGAGTTCTGAAAGCACCATCGCCCCTGCCCGAAGCCGTTGAGACGGAGCCAGCCCACTCAACTACAAAGCCGACTCCAGGTGCTGTTATATACCCTAAGGGGGCAACAACCGAGGCGCCTCCACCAGCGAAAGTGCCGGGGGTGGTAGAGTCGGAGGCAGAGTCCTCCCACGCGGCCCCATGTCGGTGGATGCAAAGGGCGTTGATCCTTCCTTTCAATCGATTTTGGCGAATTATAGTTGCTGGGCCGAGCGAGCACTGAACGAGGCATCCGTGTCCGAGGTGCAGGAGTTCCTCCGTCATTAGGGGAGGGCTACCTTCTTTCGAGAGGCATCTGTGGCGCACCTCTGGGTGAGTTTTGCTCCACTATCATCGTTTTTTTTTTAGACTGTTTTCTTTGTCTAATTTAAACACCCTATCCAGGCATTGAATTCTATAATTGCCATGAGGGACATGTGGGCCCTGGGCGATGCTGCTCTCGATCAATCGTTGGAGGAGATGCGAGAACTCTGGGCTAGGGCAGAGAGGGCAGAAATGGCCTTGAAGGATACCTAAGCAGAAACCGCTCGGGCACTTAAGGGTGAAGCCAAAGCCCTCCAGCTAAGAGCCGAGAAGGCAAAAGAGGCATTAGAAATCGCCCAACGCAAAGTGGCCAATGAGCTAGATAATGCTCAGGTGGCCGAAGAAAAACAAAGGGTAGCGGAGGAGAAATTGGTGGTGGCGGAGTCGGAAGTGTATATGCTGAAGAACCGATTACACTCCGCCACCATTGAGATAAGGGTGGCCGAAGAGAGGGCCGAGAATGCGGAGGAGATTGCCCGCCAGTCTGATGCCAAAATTGCTAATTTGAAGACGGCGATGATCGAAGCTGAGAAGAAAGTTGTTGAGGCCGAGAAGAAGGCTGCGGAGGCCGAGAAAAAGGCTGCAGAAATCGAGCAAAAGGTTGCAGAAGCCAAGCATAGAACCTTCGAGGCGGAGAAGAGAGCTACAGAGGTCGTAGAGAACTTCATGAAGTCTAACGCCTTTAGTAGGGAATTGGCCGAGTCGATAGCTTTTGCATATGAGGGCGGCTTCCAAGACTGCAAGGAAAAAATCCAAAAACTCTATGGCCTTGAAGGGATCGAAGGGTTGGAGCCAGATGACATCCCAGAAGATGACAACTTAGCTCCAGACAATCCCTAGTCTCCTTCACTTTGACTGCAATGCTTCAAGTCCGATTTAAATCGGCGATTTTGTAAACTTTGGGCTATTAATGAATCTTTTGATCCGTAATGTTTATATCTTGGTTCGTAATTGGGTTTGCTAGTGTGTGAATTGACACGAACCAAAAACCTATGGCCGAAAAATTATGATACGATTCCCTTTTGAGGGACATTAGAAAATCAATTAGAGAACTGATGTGGGATCAGTCTTGGTTGTAGGCACGAGGGTCAAAGCACTTAGAGTAGGATCACATTTGTGTAGACGCAAAGTCGTTCAATGCCAACACGAGATTGGATAAAATGCCGATGTGAAGCGGGGCTTAAGTGTCGACGCGGAGCCGAGCTTTAGGTGCCGACACGGAGCCGGGCTTTAAGTGCCGACGCGGAGCCGGGCTTTAGGTGCCGATGCAAAGCCGGGCTTTAGGTGCCGACGCGGAGCCGGGCTTTAGGTGCCGATGCAGAGCCGGGCTTTAAGTGCCGACGCGGAGCCGGGCTTTAGGTGCTGACGTGGAGCCGGGCTTTAGGTGCCGACGAGGAGCCGGGCTTTAATTAGAAGCCAGAATGCTTAAACACTTTCGTTAGTGCAAATGGATGAACGATAATTATAGGCTAATGTTTAAAACAAATATGACAATGGGTTACTGATAATACCGCCTGAGATTATCCGCATTCCAGGTATGAGGGAGGGGTGTCCCGTCTAGTTCTTCGATCCGGTAAGCTCTGTGATGAAGTGCCTGGGTGACCCGGTAAGGCCCTTCCCAATTGGGGGATAGCTTGCCTCCCTTCGTAGGTTTGGAGACTGCAGCTCGCCTGAGGACCAAATCTCCCGGGAGGAACGTCCTGGGACGGACTCGGGCGTTGTAGTACTTTGCAATCCTTTGTCGTAAGAGGCCATTCTGATTCGTGCTTGATCGCGAAGCTCTTCGACGAGGTCGAGGTTAGCCCTTGGTTGACTGGGATTGTCATCTTCCTCTTGCTATCTTTTGGAACCGCTGCCTGCCCCCCAGGAGATCATGGCCATTGTCTTCTCTGTTGGGGCATTGTCCAAGGCAATCTGCTGTGTGGGAGGTGCTAACGGACCCGCGGTTGTAGGGTTCCCCCAGCGGACAAACTTGCTTAGATGGCCTTGCTAGACAAGCTCCTTGATAACTTTTTTCAATTGGTGGCAATCTTCAGTGTCGTGGCCATAGTCTCTGTGATATCGGCAATATACTTCTTTGCTGCGGGGGACCCCTGACTTCATTGGAGGCGGATGCCGAAAGTAAGGCTCTTCCTCAATCTCTAACAAGATATGAGATATCGGAGCGAGGAGGGGTGTAAAATGCTCCTTGGGAACCAGTGTTTGGGGCCGGCTATCCGCGCAACGAGGTGGCTCAGGCTTTCTGGACCATCCTCCAGCGGGTTCTACGGGTGCTGACTTCTTGCGGAACTTTTGTCGGCCTCCCTTCTGGAAGAATCTGCTTCGTCGGCGTGAATGTACTTCCGTGCCCGGCTTAGCAGCTCGGCATAGGAGCCGGAGGGCTTTTATCTAGAGAATACGCAAATCTGGACGGGCGGAGTCCTCGCTTCAGCGCGAGAGTGGCTACAGAATCCTCCAAGTTATAGACCTCGAGCGCGGCCTCTTGAACAGAGCCACGAAATCCTTCAGAGTTTCCCCTCTCCTTTGTTGGACAGCGAACAAGCTATCGGCGACTCGAGGGATCTTCCGGCATGTGTCGAAGTGGGCCAGGAAAGATCGCTCGAGTTGCTTGAACGAGTTGATGCTGCGTGGTGGCAGACGAGAGTACCATGCATGCGTTGCCTTCCGAAGTGTGGCTAGAAAAGCAACACATAGGAGAGGGTCCGTCGCCCCCTAGACCTGCATGAGGACCTTGTAACTCTCCAAGTGGTCTAGGGGGTCCATCGTACCATCATACGGGTCCAGCTGAGGGAGATGAAACTAGGGTGGGACCGGTTCCTCCATGATGCGACGCGAAAGAGGTGGACGATGGTTGTAGTCCACTCCGTTTGGATTGGCGATTCGGTGGCTGAGTTCCTCCAATCATTGATGATACTCGTCGAGCCGTTGCTCGGCCCGACGAGCGGCCTTCTTGCTCGGGTCTCCTTTAGAAGAGTCAGAGGAAGAGGATGGAGAGGCCCGCCTGTGTATTGGGTGCAATCACCGTGGCTCCTTCTCACTGCGTCGCTTGCGAGAACGATCGGAATGGTGGGAAAGGAACTGTCGCCGTTTCGAGGTTTCCCGGCGGCGAGACCTCGGGGACGAGTGGTGGGAGGCTTCAGGAGGGGTCCCTCCCTGATGAGGTTGAATGGTTTCATGGCCTTCCTCGTGGAGCGGAGGGGGCTGAGACGGCAACCCAGGTACGGCAGCGAAGCAATGCTCCTGCAATCCTCGTACCACCTTCATGAGATCCTGCACTTGATGGGCTAGATGAACATGGAGGTTGTCCTCCGATTGTTCAGCCTGCGGGATACGCTCTGCAGCCTAACTGGTAGAAGCTTCCTAAGCTCGTGTGGTTACCATCGTCTCCCTTGCAGGGGTCACAGATACGTTGAACAAACGTTCACCTGCCCCCCCTACATGGCGCACCAATCTGTTGCTGCCAAACCACTTGCAATGACCATCGGGTGAGCTGGGATCTCCGCAGGCCTTCCAGAGTACAGAAAGGTCACCGTCTTCCTTCAGGAGCCTGCAAAAAGTCTTGGACTGGTGGTTCCGGTGGGGACCCTCCGATGCCCAAGTCAGTGGGTTGATAGAACAGGAAAGTTGTATATACCAGTAGAGTTTTTCATAGAAGAGTCCTCTCGCATTGAGCTCGGGTCCTCTTCTTATACCTCTCTGGAGAGCCACGTTATCCTGAACGGCGAGTGAGTGAGCCATTGCTGAATGGGCGCCGTGTATGCCGGTAACTGCAGGACGCGCTAGTACCTACCCATGATTTTAGCGAACGAGATACACGGTAACAAATGTCTCGAATCTTGGGGTCCGTTACTTAAAGTGAGTTTCAGTGTATTTGGAAAGAATGACACCAAGTTATGGTTAGAGCAAGACTGAAGCCGTAGGCCGAAGCCAAAGGCCGGAGCTGAAGGCTGGAGCCGACGCTGTAGGCCGGAGCCAAAGGCCAGAGCTGGGGGCCGGAGCCGACGCTAGAGGCCGGAGCCAAAGGCCAGAGCTGGAGGCTGGAGCCGACGCTGGAGGTCGGAGCCAAAGGCCGGAGCTGAAGGCCGGAGCCAAAGGCCGAAGCTAGAGGCCGGAGTTGACGCTAGAGGCCAGAGCCAAAGGCCGGAGCTGGAGGCCGAAGCCGACGCTGTAGGCCGGAGCCAAAGGCCGGGACAAGGATTCCAAAATCCCAAGAACGAGCTATCACATCATTAATTCCGGAAACCGCCCAGAGGAGATGGTCAGCCGTATCAGTTGATATCCCCATCGTCATTTTTTTTCCCGGTTCGTCCATTGTTCGGCCCTGTATGGCCGAACAGATAAGCTCTGTTCGGCCACATAACCATGTTCGGCCCTGGTGGGCCGAACAGCTTTCTTCTGTTCGGCTCAGGTGGGCCGAACATAATGTTTATTCTTCATTTTTTTTGGATCAATTATGATTAGGGTTTAAAATTGTTATTTAATCGTGTAGGACGATGCTTCGACCGAATGCAGCATGATTGGCTCTGATTATGTGATGGATTATACAAATAAATTTACAACTTACGAGGTAAAATTTAATTGTATTTATTTTCATATTATTTGACTGAGCAATGTTTAAAATTGTCTACTAACATAAAACTATTTATTTTATAGATATTCAAAAGTAGAGAAGAAATGTGTAATTGGTATCGGGAAGTCGGAAAGAGGAATGGATTTGCCGTTATTATTAAAAAATCTGATACGGGCAGCGATGTTAAGAAACAAAGAATTATTTTTTCTTGCGAGAAGAGCGGTGCTTGCAAAAGTAAACACATCAAGGAAAAGGGATCAAAGACCAGGGCCAGTGGCACTAAGAAGTGTGGATGTCCTTTTGCCTTAAGAAGGAAGAAATTGGACACTGCAGATGATTGGATGTTAATGGTTATGTGCGGTGTGCACAATCATCCAACTGCAAAGCATCTTGAGGGGCACTCATATGCGGGATGATTATCTAAGGAGGAGACTATAATGCTAGTGGATATGTTGAAGAGTTTGGTTCGGCTTAAGGACATATTATCTACTTTGAAGCAAAGGGATGCCCTCAATGTTACGACAATGAAAACAATCTACAATGCACGACAGAGGTGCAAGGCTGTAGAGATTGCTGGGAGATCTCAGATGCAACATCTTCTTGGTAAATTATCTGAGTGTAAATATATTGAGTGGCATAGGAATTGTATTAAGTCTGATGCTGTGCGTGACTTATTTTGGGCACACCCTGGCAGTATGGACTTGTTACTTGCATTTCCTCATGTGTTGATAATGGATTGCACTTACAAGACGAATAGATATCGTCTTCCTCTCTTAGAGATTGTCGGGGTGACATCAACTGACCTGACATTTTCTATTGCTTTTGTGTATGTGGACTCTGAGCGAGAATATAACTATACATGGGCATTAGAGAGATTGCGCAGTGTCATGGACGATGATGCTCTGCCTGAGGTGAGTCACAAATAGAGACTTGGCTCTATTGAATGCAATTTAGAGAATATTTCCTACATCAACACATTTGCTATGTAGATGGCATATTTGTAGGAATGTTTTGGCCCAGTGCAAAAGGTTATTTGAAACAAAGGAGAAATGGGATAAGTTTATAATGACTTGGAATATACTTGTGTTGTCCACCATAGAAGATGAGTTTAATGATAACTGGACAAAACTTCAGAGAGAGTTTAGTACCTATCCAGATGCTTTACGGTATGTATCAGATACTTGGCTGAGCAAGTACAAGGAAAGATTTGTCGCAGCATGGACGGACGCATGTAGGCACTACGAAAATTTGACAACTAATAGGTATCACAAGGAATTGATAAATTTACGAAATTTTTAATTTAATTACGCAATTGTTATCTCCCTTTTATTAAATTTTATTTACTTCTCTAGGGCTAAAAGTGCACGTGCAAGGCTGAAAAGACAGCTTGGATCAAGCCAAGGGAATTTTGAATCATCTTGGACAAAAATACATAATTTGATTGAGTTGCAGCATAGTGACATTAAAGCCTCATTTGAAAAGAGTTTGACGGTCATGCAACACGACTTCAAGCCTGCTGAATTCAAAGAACTGCAAGGTTTCATTTATATAAGTGCATTGAATCAGATCCTTGCTCAATCGAACCGAGCCAATTCAGTTGGTATTGATGATTCAATTTGTGGGTGTGCTATTCGGCGCACACATGGTTTACCATGCACCCACGAGATTATGCAGTTCAGGATGGAAGGTCGGCCAATTCCCTTCGATTGCATAGATCCTCATTGGAGAAAACTTGATATGATGCCGGCTTCAAATATGCAAAGTATTCAGCTGAGCTATAAACCAGAGTTGGATATAATTGCTCAAAAATTCAAACAGTTAGATGGGTCTTCGAAATTGCAGATGTTAAGAAAATTGAGAGAGATTGCTAGCCCAGAAAGTACTTCTCTTGAAGAACCTGCTAAAAGGATCACTCGTTCATTTGGCCGTGGCCGTGCTTCATTGAAGGTTGATACATCTACCTGCCGTGATCCTTCTGCCTTTGAGTTGATTCTTTCAGGACAAGATAGTTATTCACCTGGTACGGGCACTCCACCAATGATGCAAGTGCTAAAGAGGCAGCCAAGGAAGAAGGTACGAAGCATTTCTTTCACTAAAGAAGGGACCATGCCGGCATGTGCCGGACGCATGCCGATATGTACTGGACGTGTGCCGGCACATGCTGGCAACTTTCGAACCCCGTACCGGTATGTGCCGAATGCGTGCCGGTACGTGCCGGCACAAGCCGATAACTTCCGGACCCCGTGCCGGTATGTGCCAGACGCGTGCCGGTACCTGCCAGCACATGCCGGCAACTTTTGGACCCCGTGCCATTTGTTATTACAAAGCGATTGTTTACCATCTAATTCATTCGTTAATGGTTTGCAGGTTTCTCGTCAGTGAACTCGGTCATATAAGCCAACAATCTATATTGATCAAATTCCAGATGGGTTGAGGCAGTTCATCCAATATATCAAGGATGTTAAAGCTGATGGCAACTGTGGATTTAGAGCAATAGTTGACTTGCTGGGATTTGGAGAGGAGGATTGGCTCCGTATTAGAAAGTATTTATTACATGACTTGCAAAGTCATTTAGAGCACTATCGCGCTATATTTGCTATCGAAGGGGGGTTTGAGGAGATTGAGCATGCATTATCATATTTTGATAATGCTCCACCTTTTGATCGGTGGATGACTATGCCAGATATGGAGCACATTATAGCATCCTGCTATAATGTTGTCCTATACCACCTCTCCTTGCAATAATGTCTTACATTCTTACCTCTACGATCGGTGCATCTTCCTCCTTTATCCTGCAAAGATATTGCAGTGGCGTTCGTTAAAAGCAATCATTTTGTGGAGGTATTAATTAAACAACTCTTAATCATCCTTAAATGACTAATAATTCATTATGTTTACTAATTTATATATTTTGCAGGTGTTTCTGTTACCGGATCATCCCGTTTCCCCAACACATGTGCAATCTGCGATATGACATCGTACATGTGCATCCCCTATGACGCAGCAGCCTCCTTCCGATCCATATCAAGTATGCTAGTGCAAAGGCCAAGCGCATCTGCAATTTGCTGACCTTGCACGTCAGCATCAGCATCATCGGGACATGATCGGGAGTAGATACTGGATCGGCTCTCCGAAGGGTGAACAGCCAGATGCATGATCCGAGAATACCACTCCAAAAATTCCGGTACGCAATCTGAGGGTCGGGTCACCGAATGGCTCCTGCTCGCTGGGCTCAGCAAGTGATCCTCCCATCTCTCCTATAACTGCTCATAGAAGACGTACCGAATGCGGTACGATGCTGCTGTTGATCCTCTGCTGGCTCGCTCAAGGGCTAGTGGCACACGGGGGATCGTCTGTATCCTACCAAACTATCGTAAAACCCTTTCAGGATGATAGGGTTCTACGACATCCATGCACTTCAAGCATCCACTAAAGAATGCAATATCAAGAAACGGACGATCATCCCGGATAAGACGATGGGGATCCCAAACTATCTGCATTATATTAAATCGTAATCAGTTTCATAATGTATGACAAATTATATAAATATACAAATGCTTGGTCCTAGGGTACATACCTCATCTGCCCTCAATACGTCCAATGACTCACGTAGAATCACCAAATGGTCCATCGTAGTATGGGGCGGACTGCCGGACATCCATCGGTGTACGCGGGGCCTAGCATCAGTATAGTCTAGGGCTGGGTGAGGGGTGAGAAAGAAAAAATGCTCATAAATCCATGCCTAGAGAAGCGTCATATATCCACTGATCTGTCTAACGGATGCCCTAGATGCAATCCCCAACTGCCGATATAAATGTGCCAAGGCACCTGCACCCCAGGCATATGTCCTCACTCTATCGAAATGCCGAAGCAGAGCAAGATAAGCTATAAGCACCCTCATCCCACTCTTATCGATAAAAAGTGTACACCCCAACAAAAAAGCAAATACGCTCATGCCGCACACTCTATCCTACGGCAGCTATCTCTATCTGATACATCTTGAAAATGACTCTTCAACCACTCTAACCTCACATACTGACCGCGGATTGATAGAACCTTCTGACGTGCGTCATCCCGTGATACATCCTATAGCTGTACTAGGAGGTCCTCAGTATCCCGATCACTCATCCTATCAATCGACAAGGACACTGAGGCACCCATGACACTAATCCCTAATATGGCGGCAATATCGTCCAACGTGATTGTCATCTCGCCAAAGGGAAGATGAAAGGTGTTCGTCTCGGGCTGCCATCTCTCTACAAAGCCCAAGACAAGAATCTTATCGGCGAACCGATAAGAGCAGTGCACTAGCTCAAGAAGATCCGAATGGTGAACTATATCCCTGAATCTCTTATTCGATTGCCCTGATGCCCACTACTGCCACTCACCTACTTTGGCAGCATGATTCATGCACTTAAGTGGAATCTGTTACTATGAAATATAAATGAATAACATGAATAACACATAACAGCATCGAAATAATACATTAAATAAAATATAGTATAATAACGATTTTCCTGTTGCCTCTAGATGGAGGCTGCAATATGTGTCCTGAAACTCCTAAGGACAGAGTCATCCTCAGGACCGCCTGGACAAGGCCCATCCGCTTCATCATCATCAACATCCATAGCTGGAATGTCCTCGTCTGCTGTCTCATCTGGGGGCGATGGTGCAACAAGATCCTTAGGAACCTCAGGAACCTCAATAACCTCAGGCGCCTGAGTTCTATGTCTCCTGGCAGATGCTGTGGGTCTAACTCTAGCTCGTGAGGGACCAGCGTCTATATCTGGAACATTGTATTATTCATCATTAAAATTATATCAAAATAATATATTTTATTGAAAATATAATAATAAAAAATATGATTATATTAACTATACTTTATAATATACTTGATTATAATTATATTATATTATATTATATTATAATTATAATTATATCACTATATTAATTATAATTATATTATAATTATAATTATATCATACTATATTAATTATAATATATTATAATATAGTATATATAATATTATAATTAATTATAATATACTATATTCAATTCCATTCGGCCAGTTGGGCCGAACGAAATTAAATCTGTTCGGCCCAGCAGGCCGAACGGATTTAATTATGTTCGGCCTGCTGGGCCAAACAGATTTAGCTCTGTTCGGCTCAATTCCCTCTGTTCGGCCCTGGTTGGCCAAACATAGCTGGGACGACTTGGGAGGACGAAGGGGGAGCCTTGGCGGAGAGGGACCGGAGCCGTCGGACACATACGGATGCTGGGGAGGAAGGGATCTTGGCTAAAAAAAAACATCTTGAAGGGAGCAGATCGACTGAGGGAGGAAAGGAGGGAGGGAGGAAGGGAAGGAGGGAGGGAGAGGAAGGGAGGGAGGGAAGGAGACCTTACCTTACCTGCCGAAGAGGACGATCCGTTATCGGTGAAGCCGTCGCCGAGGAGCACCGTGAGCGAGAGAGGTGAGCGCGAGCAAGGGAAGGGATCGAACGGGAGGGGGGAAGGGGGGGCCAAATAGCAATTTTTTGAGGAGGGGAGAAGGGGTAGTTTAGGAATTTTATAAAATAGAGGAGGCTACTGAGTCAAATAGGGGGGGCTACTGAGTAAAAAAAAGGGAAAATGGGGGGCTCCTCAGCAAAATCAACGGGCCAAATAGAATTTCCTCGGATCCATTGAAGCGTAATTGCCACGCGTTGCAGCGAACTTCTCGCAGGCCCGAACGTTTGGAGCGAAAGGAAGAATGCCGATCGATCTGGGTTGCAAAGTAAATTTTATTTTTTTTTAATTCATAACTACAGCATACTCAACTCAACTTAACTCAACTCATCCCATCTCTCTCATCTCATCGAAGCCTTTTCTTAAATCGATGGCATAAATTTATTTTTTATTTTATTTTATTTAAAATAAAATTGATATTTAAATTATAAATAATTATATTTTTTAATTATTTTTTATTTATATTAGTTTAGCTCTATTTATATCTTTATCCTTATTATGAATTGTTAAAAGATCATTCTTTCTAATTGAAGCATTTAAAGATTTAAGTTGTATATGTCCAAACCATTGTAATCGATTTTCTCTCATTTTATCTTTAATTGGAACTACTCCTATTATTTCTCTTATGCGTTTATTGCTAATTATATCTTTTAAAATTTTACCATATATTCATCTTAACATATGCATTTCTGTTGTACTTAATTTATTGACATGTTGCTTCAATATTATCCAACATTCTATATCATACAGTATAACTAGCTTAATAGTAGTTTTATAATTTTTTAAAAAAAATTTAATAAAATATATAGATTATATAATACTTCTTAAGATCGTGACCGCAGCATCCGGATGGAAAATTGTTAAGGGAGACTTTGACTTGCTTTCGACTTTATGGGAGATGGTTGCTCCCACAAGCCTTTAGATTAATACACGTGCAAATTTGGAAAAGCAAAGGAGGCCCCGATTAATCTCCATCACTTGTTGTTTTATTATGAATCAAGTCTTGTTCTTATCGATCCCTGTCTTGCCGGAAACAATCTCCATCATCTTCAAGTCGCTGACCGCCCACCCTCCAAGAGGAAACGCCTCGATAGCTGGACCATTGAGAATGGTAACCATCAGCGAGTTACAGGGCTTTGATCCGGAATGTTCTAAAATTTACTTTTTGATGGCTCTATTTTTGAGAAACTTAATGCTTATAATTTCTCTGGTATTGTTTTCCTCGTGTTACTTCGACTAATATGAACCCTTGTTTTCTAGGATTGTTTGAAATTAGATCTCGAATACCATAAAAAGAAGAAAGAAGAAAAAAAAAAAAAAAACAACAACAACAACAACGTCTGTTCAATTCAAATGTATCCCTGATCCAATCCGATTCACCCAATGGATTCAAAAACTAGATCACACAGTTCACGGCACTCTGGTGAAGAGAGAGAAGATAAAGACGCCTCGAAGAGAAGCCATCGGCGATCAAGTTTAATTTCTGACAAATTCCGGTGATCGGTAGGATCAGAGCTAAGACGGGATAACGGGGACGAAGACGGGATAACGGGAATGAAGACGGGCACGGCAGGATCCGGGCTAAGATGCAACGCCGCTTTCCAAACTTCCGTCCACGATGTGATGGACACCAGGTGGAAAATATATATATAAAGAAGAGAAAAAATAAAAGAATATATATATATATATATATATATATATATATTATTTAGATGGATGAAAAAAATAAAAAGGAAAAATTAATAATTTATAATGATAATAATAATTTTTAAATAATTAAAATATATTAATATTTTTTTAAAGAATCGGAATAGAAAAAAAAAAAGTGTATTTTAAGTTTCTTCTTCGAAATCATTTTAATTTTAAAGAGAAAAATTTTAGACGGAATTCATTACTTTTTTTTTTTTTTTTTAATTTTCTTTTTTTACTTTTTTTTCATCAAAATAAGATAAATTTATTTTCTCTCTTTTATTTATTTTCTACTTTTCTTCCCATCCAATGCTTAATGACAGAATCTCGTTCATCTCAGTAAAAAAGAGTCTTCAAAAATGTTTTAGTGACGGAATATTATTACAAGAACTTAATTAAAAACTTGCCACTTTACCGGTTGCTCATTAATTCAGCATCCTCTACGTGGCAGCTGCAGACCGGCGGCGTCGCTTGTATGCCGGACGGCACGTAAGCCCTCGCCCCTCGTGAACGTTTCTCGATCCTCTCCAGCATCCTATGCCCGAGGTAACGTGGCAGAAGGTTGAGCCCCCTCAATCCTCATGATATTACCGTTGTTAAAATTGTTACAAGTTTGATGCGGAAACAACCGGCAGGAATGCCCTTTTTTTATTTTTTTTTTTTAACAAACGAACGATCGCATCAATCTGATGTGAGTCAAATCCGAAAGATTAAAATACATAATTTACTATAAAATTAAAGGGCATGAATCACCTATATGCCAAACTCAAGGATAGGATGGTGAGCTGCGACACCAGCGACCCAATCAGCCGTAGCATTGGCTTCCCTATACACATGACGAATCCAAGGCGCTGCAGAAGACTGGAGAGAGTCCCAAATAGCACGGAGCAGAGGATTGGTAGAGTGAAGATCCCCGTCTCGACGAATCCAGCGAATAACCATGAGAGAATCTCCCCCAATAATCCATCTGCTAGAGGTCAGATGACGAACAACATAGCTGATACCAGCCCAAGCAGCCTGAAGCTCTGCCATAGGGACCGATATATCAAGGGATCCATGGCCACCTGCTGCAATTAACTCACCCCCAGATCCTCTGATAACAAAACCAGACCCAGCACTACGATCCGAGACAGAACCATCAAAGTTTACTTTGATATAACCCGGGGGTGGGGGTTCCCAAGAAACATAGACCGTAGAACGGTGCGCTGCCGAAGCAGCAGGGGAATCCCAAAGGCCGGGTTGGACCGAGTGAACAGAAGAAATAGAACGGCCATACTCATTGGCAAGGAGGACAGCCGTTCTGAAAACGCCAGAGGTGGGACAATCTCCTCTGAGAAAATCTTCTGGTTTCTAGTAAGCCAAATATGATAAGCAGATAGGCTGAAACAGTACCCTGAGATCTCGGACCGCTCTGAACAGCAAATCAAATGGCGCGCAGAAAAGAAAGCCGGATGGAGCCCACATCAGACAACCATGGGTAAACTGCATCCGCTGCCAGATCCTCCTCGCACGAGAACAACTGAAGATGACGTGATCGATCGACTCATCTTCAAGCCCACAGATTGGGCAGAGAGGCGAAATGGAGAGGCCTCGGCCAGCCAATAAAGAACAAGTAGGAAGGCGATCCCACTTCAGCTTCCATAAAAAGTGCCGAATCCTGGGGTGAATGGGCAAACGCCAAATCCAAGCAACATCATCCAATCCTGAAACACGAGTGCGGAAGCAGTCAACCAGATCCCTGGTAGGAACACGGGAGAGGCAAGAACGCCGCCAAAGTCTGGTATCCGAGTCAGCAGAAGAAGCCAAGGGAATGGCGAAAATCCTTTGCACCAACTCAGTCCCAAAAAGTCTTGATATAGTGGAAACATTCCAAGCATGACCATCCTGGCAGATCAAAGAAGACACTGGCATAGAGGGGTCAACAGCAATACTAAGAAAGGTCGGCCAGCGGGATAGAGGAGTGGCAGCAATCCAACTATCCTGAGTAACATTAACAGATCTCCCATCCCCAATCATCCAATAAATATCAGTCAGAACAGAAGGGGCAGCCTGACAGATGGCCTGCCAGATCAAGGAACTCCCACGGGGAACACAGGAGATCGAATTAGGAGACCAGACACCATATCTACCTCTCATAAAAGAGCTCCAAAAGTAGTGAGGATCTAGAAGAAATCTAGAAGCATGCCTAGCAATCATAGCCTCCCGGCGAGTGAGCAAAGACTGAATCCCCAGGCCACCCTCACGAATAGGCAGACAAACAATATCCCATGAGAGGAGATGAAGACCGTGGCCACCATGTCTCGAGCCCCAGAGAAAATCCCTGAAACGTCTCTCAATCCGGCGAAGACAGATAACTGGAATCAGGGTGTTAGATAAAAGATAAATGGGGAGCGAGGTGAGGATGGACTGAATCAATGTAATCCGACCCATCATAGAGAGGCTGGAAACCTGCCACCTACTCAATCGATCAGAAATCCGACGATCAAGAGCCCCGAAGTCCGACTGCCAGGGGCGACGCCCCGAAATAGGGATCCCAAGATAGGACAAACGGTCCGAGAGGGAGGAAATCCCTAACAACTGGGAGATCACAGTACGGCGACGAGGGGGGGTCGAAGGGCTGAAACATAGAACAGATTTCTGAAGGTTGACCCGCTGACCCGAGGCTTGGCAATAAGCTTGAAGAATAGAAGAGCAGACCGCAGCATTATGAGCAGTAGCAGGGCTAAGCAAAATGCAATCGTCTGCAAAAAGAAGATGAGAAAGAGGAGGGCCCTGAGGCCCAGGCATATAAGGCTGAATCAAAGACGCACCAATAGCCTGAGCAAGAGAACGAGAGAGCATCAGCACACAGAATAAACAGGAAAGGAGAGAGAGGGCAACCCTGACGAAGTCCCCCAGATGAAGGGAAAAACCCAGATGGGCTTCCATAATAAGAATGGAAAAGGAAGGCCCCTGCACACATTTCATAACCCATTCAAAAAAAGATCAGCAAACCGAAACTCCCTAAGAGTCTGTCGAAGAAAAATCCAACTGATCCTATCATAAGCTCTCTCCATATCCAGCTGAACAGCCATAAGAGCCCTACTACCCGACGCACGATGAAGGTCATGCATAAATTCCTGTGCAATGAGAGCATTTCAGTGATGCTACGACCCCGGATGAAAGCCCCCTGTTCCGGAGATATAAGACGGGGAATCACTCCCTGCAGCCGTGTAACCAATAGACGAGCACGCCAACTTAGTCCCAAAAAGTCTTGATATAGTGGAAACATTCCAAGCATGACCATCCTGGCAGATCAAAGAAGACACTGGCATAGGGGTCAACAGCAATACTAAGAAAGGTCGGCCAGTGGGATAGAGGAGTGGCAGCAATCCAACTATCCTGAGTAACATTAACAGATCTTCCATCCCCAATCATCCAGTGAATATCAGTCAGAACAGAAGGGGCAGCCTGACAGATGGCCCGCCAGATCAAGGAACTCCCACGGGGAACACAGGAGATCGAATTAGGAGACCAGACACCATATCTACCTCTCATAAAAGAGCTCCAAAAGTAGTGAGGATCCAGAAGAAATCTAGAAGCATGCCTAGCAATCATAGCCTCCCGGCGAGTGAGCAAAGACTGAATCCCCAGGCCACCCTCACGAATAGGCAGACAAACAATATCCCATGAGAGGAGATGAAGACCGTGGCCACCATGTCTCGAGCCCCAGAGAAAATCCCTGAAACGTCTCTCAATCCGGCGAAGACAGATAGCTGGAATCAGGGTGTTAGATAAAAGATAAATGGGGAGCGAGGTGAGGATGGACGAATCAATGTAATCCGACCCATCATAGAGAGGCTGAAAACCTGCCACCTACTCAACCGATCAGAAATCCGACGATCAAGAGCCCCGAAGTTCGACTGCCAAGGGCGATGCCCCGAAATAGGGATCCCAAGATAGGACAACGGTCCGAGAGGGAGGAAATCCCTAACAACTGGGAGATCACAGTACGGCGACGAGGGGGGTCGAAGGGCTGAAACATAGAACAGATTTCTGAAGGTTGACCCGCTGACCCGAGGCTTGGCAATAAGCTTGAAGAATAGAAGAACAGACCGCAGCATTATGAGCAGTAGCAGGGCTAAGCAAAATGCAATCGTCTGCAAAAAGAAGATGAGAAAGAGGAGGGCCCTGAGGCCCAGGCATATAAGGCTGAATCAAAGATGCACCAATAGCCTGAGCAAGAGAACGAGAGAGATCATCAGCACACAGAATAAACAGGAAAGGAGAGAGAGGGCAACCCTGACGAAGTCCCCCAGATGAAGGGAAAAACCCAGATGGGCTTCCATTAATAAGAATGGAAAAGGAAGGCCCCTGCACACATTCATAACCTATTCAATAAAAAGATCAGCAAACCGAAACTCCCTAAGAGTCTGTCGAAGAAAAATCCAACTGATCCTATCATAAGCTCTCTCCATATCCAGCTGAACAGCCATAAGAGCCCTACTACCCGACGCACGATGAAGGTCATGCATAAATTCCTGTGCAATGAGAGCATTTCAGTGATGCTACGACCCCGGATGAAAGCCCCCTGTTCCGGAGATATAAGACGGGGAATCACTCCCTGCAGCGTGTAACCAATAGACGAGCACAGACTTTGTATAGGGTGGTACACAGACTGATAGGCCGATAATGCTGAGGAAGCGAAGCCGTCGGCCGCTTAGGAATTAGAGAAACAAAAGTACGCTGCCAGTCAGGAGGAAGAATTCTGGAGGAAAGACCATCTGGATGGCCAACACAACATCCGGTCCGATAATATCCCAATAATGACGGAAGAAAAAGGGAGGGAATCCATCAGGGCCAGGGGCCTTGTCAGGACCCAAAGTCCAGACAGCATATCGAATATCCTCCACCAAGACCTCCCTCGATAGCAGAGCATTATCATCATCAGAAACACGGGCATCCGGGGAAACAGGGAGATGGGAAACCACTGGCAGACACCTCCGACCATCGGGACTGAAAGTAAAGGACAATCTGCTCCCGAATAGACTCATCATCCTCAACTATATTGCCATTCTCATCATTGATATACCGAATCCGATTGGCAGACCGCCGAGCCACCGTAGCCTGACGGAAGAACCTGGTGTTCTGTCACCCTCCTGAAGCCACTGAATCCGGGACCGCTGATGCCAGTAAGTCTTGCTGACTAAGTAAGGACTGGTGCAACGACAAGCTCCTCCGGAGAGTCTGGAGATCAAGCTCAGAGAGACCACCATCCATATCCTCCCTATCCTGAAGAGAAACAATGTCAGCTTCTACAGATTGAATACGCTGCATAAGATCCCCCACCTCTCTACTATTCCATCTAAAGAGCCTGCGCTTCAGTAACTCGAGACGGCGAGAGAGACAGTAGGTAGCATTCCCTCTAACCGGCATCCGCCAAACCTGACGGATAAGAGCCCGGGCCGAAGGGTAAGAAGTCCAAAACTGCTCGAACCGGAAAGGCCTCCAAGGCCGAGAGGAAAGCTCTGTCGATATAAGAAGAGGGCAATGGTCAGACGCGATCTGAGGTAAATGAGAAGTAGTAGCACCAGAAAAATTTTGCATCCAACCAGGGGAGGCTAAAGCTCGATCAAGGCACTCCCACACCCGAGCAGTACCTCGGTGGTTATTACACCAGGTAAACTGAGAGCCAGAGAACCCCAAATCGACAACCCTAGCATTGGAAATAAAAGAGCGAAACTTACTAGAGTTCGGAGAATCGACAAATCGACGCCCCCCACGCTTCTCCGAAGCATCAACGATACAGTTAAAATCCCCAGCAATGAGAGTGGGAAATCCCTGGCTAAAAGAGTGAGAATCTCAGACCATAAGTAGCGCCTCTCCCTATAATCCGTGCTAGCGTAGATACCAAAAAGCAACCATGGCGGAGAAATTGCCTCAGAAATAACCAAGGCCACCTGCTGAGTACAATGATGAAAAGCATCCACTCGGATAGAAGGCTCTCTCCAAGAGCCAGAATGCCCCCAGAAAACCAGTGGATTCCACAGCATAGGAAGACCAACACCGAGAAATCCGCCTTTGGAATCGCTGAAGACTGGATCCCGATAGGCGGTTTCCAGTAAAACACAGATATCAAACTGATGAATCTGCAATAACCGATCAAACGAGGAGTGAAAGGAAGGTTTCAGTGCTCCTCGGACGTTCCAAATCATAATCTTCATAGAAAAAAAAAATCAAGGGGTCTCGTGGGCCCCCCCTGGCTCCAGCCAAATCCATATCAGTCTGATCTCCAGAAGCAGAATACTGAACCATCGGACCCTCAGCAGATGAAGGACAACTGGCCTAAGGGACCAGATCCGACTGCCGAGAGAGATCCATGGCGATCACATCAGCCTCAACCCGAATAGCCTTCTTTAGAGCGGAGACTATAACATCATGATCACTGTTACCCCGAGGGGGATCAGATCCAGAGGGAGCAGCCAAAGACACAGAGTGAGCTTTCCCCAGGGTAGGCCCACGACTCTTGCCTTTAGCATCCTTGGTAATAACCCTAGGGCCAACAATCGCAGCAGGCCGAGCCCGTTTAAGTGAAGCCGGATTGGCATCCCCTCGGGACTTAGGGCATCTGGTCCAGCGATCCGAACCCAGAAGGCCAAAGGGATTTTCAGCCACATTCCCCAAGGGCATCACCTCCTTGGACTCAGAGGGGAGCTCAGGCAGACCTCCAGAGGGCATGGCAGAAAAATTGAAGAGCTCCTCATGACCAGGGTTCTTCAAGGTCTTTACAGCCTGAATGAGGGATTTCCTCTGACCCTTAGGAGCCTTCTGAGGTGAGTGAAGGATCACAGGGGACTGAAGCTCTCCAGAAGCCGGCAGTGTAGCAGCATTTGAAACCCCCTGCATAGCTACAGTAACCGGCACGAGGTCCTCTTCCCGGCATGGCCCCAACTGAGACTTAGGGAGGCCAGAGGAGGAGAATCTGATAGGATGAGAAGAAGAGGTAGGAGCAGCCCTCCAACGGGAGGTCTTGCGCGGAACTAACCAGCCCTCCTCCCCTGCCTCAATCACCGAATTAATCTTACCCGACGACACCTTCAAACTGGAACGAAGGTTAGAGTCCACCACAGGGGGATGATGACGGGTCCAGAGAGCGGCCATCCAAGGACCAAAACGCGGAGCAGCAGAGGAAGTAGCAGAGTCCATGGAGGAAGAACATGGGCCAGAGAGGTGGATGGATCCATAGAAGGAGCAGATACCTTCAACATGCTCATAGATAAATTGTTGCCAGAAGGGACTGCCGCTCGCTCTGAACCGAGCTCCAGGACGAAGAGGATGGCTCAGATCAACACAAACGCAGGCCCTAGCGAAGCCTCCCCGTCTCCTCTCCTTCGTAGACAAATCCATATTCACATAGCATCCGGCCACAGACAGAATTGCTCGGAGAGAGTCTTCCGTCCAATACTCAATCGGCAAATTGGGAAGCCTAATCCAGAGCAGAGCATGATGCAGAGCGTCATCCACAGGGATGAAGCCCGGACGCCACAGCTCAGCAGCAAGAGGCTGCCCATTGACCATCCATGGCTGCAACAGCACAGCATCACGAGCAGCCTGGAGTTCAAATTTGAGCAAGAAGGTACGAAAGGCCATACTTATTATCTCAATCCGACCTTCAATGCCGCCTCTGCGAAGCTCCCGGATAACGGTTTCAGGGGGAACCCAACGGAAGAGACTTCGCACAATCAGTCCAAATTGAGACAATCCGAGATCTCCTGATCTATTGCCACTACTGGGAGCTGGATTACATCAGGAAATAGCTTCTCCAGGGCTTCAATTTCATCCGTGAAGGCGACGAAGCCGACCAGACGAAGGAGCTCCCGCCCTGACGCCGGGAAGAAGCTGCAGAGGACTTCCGCCGATCACCGCCGGTCGAAGGAATGGGGATGCCGTCGGTCATCATCCACCGAGAGATGATCGGAAATAATTGACAACCATCGGAGATCGGGAAGAAAGAAGGACGAGTGCGAATCTAAAAGACCGAACTTCAACACAGAAACACTGCTTTAATAATCGGGCGCATCAAAAACACTGTAGCAGAAAGAAGCCGAGCACTGTAGCAAAATACTGTAGCAAATCGCCAGAGCGAAACACCGTAGCCACTCAAATTCTTATTACTCGTGGTTCGAGTTTCTCCTGGAATGGCCTTTAATAATCGGACTCATGCTCTGACTTCAATATTTGTTTCAATCGAATCAAAATTTGATTTCAATTTGTCATTACTTTCATCCAAAATTATAAATCTATTGCAATTTAATTTACCGTAGCGGAACCCTCCTGAGCACACCTTTTCTCCCACTTCTTATCCAATGCTTCCCTTTAAAAAAACGAACAGAGGTTGTAACCAACCTCTCTACTGATATTTTCGATCACGTTCACCAGATTTCAATGAATTATGGCACGATCTACTTAATATTTCTAATAAAATTATTTTTTTCTTATATACTTTTGATATATTTATTTAAAATTTAATTAGTTTTGATTATGATTTCTATATGAACCAAACATGTGGCAGAAATAAGTGATGTAGATTTTGATTCCAATAAAATTTGGTTTCAACCTTTGGAGTCCAATTACCGCATCAAAATTCAAATAAAAACTAAAATATTTAAAAATTAAGAAATATAGATAACTAAAAAAATAATATAAATAAATAATATCAAGTTCTAAAATAATTTTAATTTTTAATCTAAAAATAATTACTAGAGTGGTGAAAATAGCAAATGATGGCAGAAGGATTACAACCAAGAATGATATTTAGTTTTGTTAATTTACAATGTAAAAATTATTTAAATCAATCATAAGTAATTTATGAATGAATTATAAAATATGTGCATGATTTAAAAATAACCAAATTGTTCTAAATTGTTTCATTTTTTAAACTATTTCAAAATTCATTCCATACTCAACTTAACTCAATTCATCTAAACCTTTTTTCCAATTACATGGAGTCAGCTACATGAATCTGCTTTCTTCACTCTGATCTATTTAGGATTAAGTCGATGCTTAAATTATTAATAATTATATCTCTTTATTTAAAAATTTATTCCATCATTAAAAAAAATAAGTAATTATTTTTAATAATTTAAAGAATATTTTAACTATGCTTGTAGCAATGAATTTTCTCTCTTTAAGATTACTAAAAGATCCTCATATATCCCAAAAAAAAAGTAGCCTAAGTATCAATAATTAAATATTCAAAATTAACGAATTAATAATAAATCAAACCGATTGTGTGTATATATATATATATATATATATATATATATATATATATATATATATAGTATTTCTAGCAATAGCACTTGGCTCTTCATACGCCATGTAACAATATTTTTTAATCTATCGTATAATAATATTAATTAATTAATTAAAGAAGTCAAAAGGATGTATATTTTAGCTTGTTGAGGAAGACCTTCTTGTTTTTCACAATAAAGAATTATTAATGCATCTCTTCTTTGAGATATTATTAAAAAAAAAGTTAAAAGGGCATAAGTTTTGAGCTTTTCTTTGGAAGCCTCTTCTCTTCGGCCACAAGTAATCCCCAATAGCCCCTTCCTCTCATATCCCGTCCTCTTCATTCACTCCTTTACACCTCATTTTCTTCTTCTTTAATGCTTCATTAATTCTTTTTCTTTCTTCCTCGCCAATTCTAGATCCAAAGCTGGTACCTTTCTCTTTACTTTTTTTTCCTTTCCCTCTCTCCATATATATGAAAGAAGAACGTTGATCCCGTGCATTGAAGGATAAAAGCTGGTACCTTCCTCTTTACTTTGTTGGTCCTTGGGTGCTCGCTTTTCTGAAAGACGACTTTATATGGCATTAGATGCCTGCAATTTTATAGATTTTCCCCAAGTCACATGCAATGGGACCAAATTAATTTGTCTACCGCGTGAAAAATGTGGACACAACGATCCAATCTAAAGCACAGCTTGACCATAATAGTCACGAAACATTAAATTAATCTTATCTAACGTCCGAATCAAGTGGAACAAAATCTTTTACGTGTATTGTACTTCCCTTCTTGAAGGGGAGAAAGAGGAATTTTTCTAATTAGATGTGGAGGTGATATAGGATCTCCCAATTATCTCAAATATCAAACTGCTGATGCTAGAATAATTATGGAACAGAACTTATGAAGGAAGCATTGGTTATGCTTGATGGTATATTTGAAGAAAACTACAGGCCATGCTTTTAGGTCATCATATCTGTTTGCCAAGCACACTGGTATCCATATATAATGTAAAGCATATCTGAAGTGTTCTTTATTCTTTCTTAGCTTGTTAAGCAACCTTCAGGGAAGTTTCATGGATTCTTCTTGACATCACTATTACTAGTTGGCTTGCAGTATACAACTAGGTTCTACGGCAACTTAAACCACCAACCTTATAAAATTTTCTGGAATAATTACCGAAGCGAGATGTCCCATTAATTTGACTACACGAAGGGGGGGACAATGAACTTCCACCGAACAGGGAGAACTGCACCATGTTTAAGTATCTGAAACTTTTTTGCATTCCTTTATTTCATAAGACGCCATATGTGACGCTCAGTTCTCTCCGATAAATATAGCACGTTAAACACCATCATGAACGGTAAAATCAGAAAGAACCATAGTTTTACCTCATGATGGTCACCGATATGGCTGATGAAGTCACATTCAATCGACGATAGCGACCATCTAATGAAGCCATGATCAATCAGCAGCAGGAATCATCTGATGGAGCTGATAAGATCACGTTGATCAATAGTGATAATCAACCTTTCAAAGCACCTTCAGTTGGCTTTCCAAATGGGACTCGACTATTTGGGCTGTACTTCGGATCGTACTCTCTAACAAGATCCCTTATAAGGACAGCTCGAACGGCCCATCTGCCACGCAGCTACCCACTTTTGATGAGACCTGACCTACCTACCACATGGTCTTCCACTTATGATGCGATCTGGCCCATCAACTTTATTATGACCACCTACGTCTGATAGAATCTAACCCATCAACCAATTGCCGCCACCCATGTTTGATGAGACCTGACCCATCAACCAACTATATACAGCCATCTACACTTGATGGAACATGGCTTGCCAGTTCTGACATGCCACGAAGGAGGCATACCCCACTGTGGCTGCTCTTACCATACATTTTCTGATAAATGATTACACCTCGAGTCTCACAAATATTCATAAAATGGATAAGAAAGACCTTCAATCAGATAAGAGCGAATGAACTCTAATACGTTCACACATAGCACGTTCCTCTAAGTCTTTGAGCTTTTTTTCAAACTTACGACTATTGCTCAGAGTACTAACTTGAGCATAAAGGATCTTCATCGGAATCTCTAGCCTTCGGAACTTCTTGCAGAATCTCAATCTGAGCGAAGCCTATCGAAAGATTTTAGACTGTCGAAGGAGGCGACTGGATGCTCGCAAGCAATTGAGGAAGATGATTCTGCGTCAATAGTCACCATGGAAGTTCTTGGATATTGTTTTTTTTAATAAGAGGTTTGATTCCGTGCATGTGAATGCATCGCAAAACCTATCTTCTATACAATTTTTACGTAACAATTCACGGGGCATCTAATCTAATTCTTTATAGACTTGGGTATCCTAACATTTTAAATAGTGAATTGATCGCTCAGTCACTTTGCGCATCCCACAGACGATGCTAGAGAGTGGGAGAGCGAGCAGATTAGTATTTGAGTTTGAAGAGAAATAATGTGATTACTGAACAATCGATTGAGTGTTTTGCAGTTGAATTGAAAGCTAATCTTGCAAGAATGGATGGCTACAGCCCTTTACGTATTATTTTGAGAACAGAGCTTAAATTCAAACCCCTCTGGTATTAAAGAATTTAGCCCTACCGCTTCTAGCAACCTCATGTTGCCCAAGAAAGGCAGCCAGTTGGAGTGACGCTGGGGCTGATGCATGTCGTATGTCAGCAGACCGGGACTCCGGAAGGCCAATAAATCGGTCGTTTTAGTTGGCGCGGGCCGAGGTGGTGACCGATGCGGACGGCACGCGCAGTTGATTCTTCCTTGGTTCAACTACAATTTAAACCACATGTTTTCAGAAGAATTACAGCTTGAACGCCATATTTAACAACATAGTACGTCATCTTTGCCATTCATAAAAGGACAAATAATACACGTGGTAACAATCATCGTAAAATTTTATTGAAAATAAAATATTTTTATACATTAATAAATCATTTAAAACATATCAAATCATTAATTAATAAAAATAATAAGCATCTTACGTGGCCATTTTTCTTATAGTAATGATATGGTTTACGAATGGTAGGGTTTGGCATAAAATGTAATTATTTTTTTCCTTATTTTTTTTTTTGTTCTCTTCCCATAATTTTGCAAGAGCTCATGGGCTGGGTGGTTGCATCTTTCTTAAACTCCGCCCTATTAACGTTGGGCCATCAATGGCATTAGCCAACGGGACCTTGAAGGTGTGGAAGGCTCAGCGTGTGTAAAGCGTGGCCCGTCGACTGCTGTGAAGAAAAGACCCTTTCGATTTTAGAAAATTAGAGAGGGAATCCGTGGAGCATCAAATTAAATTAAACAAAAGCACTACCATCTCTCAACGTAGGTTAGAATTTAGACACCCAATCGGAATTGGATCCAAGAGAATACTCCGAGCTCTGCAAGCCAGTCAGCCGGATTATTGCTGAGGATGACCGGCCGGCCAGGAAAGAGAGTAGCATCAGTAAATTCCCGTGGTCCAAGATAGGAAGATGAACCACCCTCACGAGCCATTGACCCAAGAATTTCACAAGCTACTATGGGTTCTACTTGTGGATATGGAAGCAGCTACATCAATCTTTTCATGCTCACGAGAGGATATCAATACTGAGCAAGAAAGCCCAGGTGAGAGGAGATTATCGGCAACTATCTTTTTCCACTTTCTTCGGCATCGTTTTCATCACAATCATTCAATATAAGAGTTCCAAGTTTAAATATAAGGGATTCTAATCATAAGTACTCTTTCATACGTTTATAAAAGCAATTTTAATTATACCAAGTAAATAAGTATTTTTTGTTTCTTATTTAGGTCCTATGTAGCTTGTATTGAGATTTTGTTTAAATAAACCGATGAGGGATGAAGTGGAATTATATAATTTAGAAGGAGATAGTAATAACTAAATGAAAAATGAAGTGAAGTTAGGCTATATTTTAATGTAAAAGAGCAGAAATTTTTATGAAAGAATTTGCATGTTAAACTAGACTTGAAGAAGAATCTTTCAAAATAGTAAAGAGAAAGGATCTTTGTGGCTAAGAAACCACACAGGCTAGAACTTAGTTATTCTAATATTTCATCATAAATTTTCTTCCATTTATGTTGGCAAATGTCCTCCGAGAGGGAGTAGATGAGAGGCCCTTAGCTACTGTTTATTTTCTTCCATTTGTATTGGCAAATATCCTTCGAGAAGGAGTGGTGAGAGGCTCTTAGCTACTTCAAGAAAGTTATCTCCACGCCAAGATTCATTAGCCTTTCTCCATTCTATTCTACCATCCTATTCCATCTTTCAAGGTACAAGAAGACTCTACAAAGAAGGCCAACCAAGCTACCTCAAATTCGCTAAGATCACCGAGAATTTCAGGTTCCAAAAAAGGTCTTCCGTAACAAAAAATAGATACAAGAAGTCCTGCAACCAGAGGAATCTCTTTATTATCCAAAAACTTCATCCTTGAGTGTAAACCTTTCAATCTCTGATATATTAATGGCTGGATACCTCTCTTTCAATCTCTGATATATACTAAGTGCGCTTTTGTAGGATACGCTACAAATAGCAAAGTCTATAGACTCCTTAATTTGGAGTCTAATATGATAATAAAATCTAGAGATGTGGAGTTCTTTGAGAATTCAGCTACTTTCAAAAATAATTATCAAAGTCCCACAAATGAAGATTCTTGCGAGGAGAATACTTCAAAGGTTGTTGAAGAAGAACAACCAAAACTTAAAAAAAGTAAGAGAATTCGAAAAGTTAAGAATTTAGAACCCGAAGAGATAGATTCTCAACTCATTTCTTTCTATTTTGTAGAAGGAAGTCCAGAGAATGTTATTCGTAAGGTACCTATTATTCTTCAAGTGAAAGACGATCCTAAAACCTTTAAGGAAGCAATGACTTCGAGAGATTCTGCTTTTTGGAAGAAAGCTATTCAAGATGAGATGGTTCTATTATGTAAACCACACTTAGGAGCTTGTCGATTTATCCAAAGGTTCTAAGCCTATTGATTGTAAATGGGTGTTTAAGAAGAAGTATCATAGTGATGGTACTTTAAATACTTATAAGGCTAAACTAGTAGCTAAAGGTTTTCGATAAAAAGAAAGAATTGACTATTTTGATACATATGCACCTGTAGCTAGAATAACAACAATTAGAGTATTGTTTGCATTGGTTTATTGTACAACCATTATGTTGATCAAATGAATGTCAAAACGGCATTCCTAAATGATGATCTAGATGAGGAGGTCTATATGGAATAACCAGAGGGTTTTGTTCTACTAGGTAATAAACATAAAGTGTGCAAGCTTGTTAAATCCTTGTATGGATTGAAACAGCGCCTAAACAATGGCATGAGAAGTTTGACTCTGTCACACTCTCAAATGGATTTGTTCACAATGTTTCTGACAAGTATTTATATACTAAAGTGCACGATGACTTTGTGGTATATGTGTGCCTTTATGTTGATGATATGTTGATCATTTGCAATGAAATAAAAGGCATACAAGAAACGGAAAGGTTTCTATCATCTACTTTCAAGATGAAAGATCTTGGACAAGTTGATACTATTTTGGGCATCAAAGTGAAACAAAATAGTGAGGGTTTTGAACTTGGTCGATCACATTATGTTAAGAAAGTGTTACATAAGTTCAAACATTTGAAGTTCAAAGAAGTGAACACCCCGTTCGATCCAAGTGTAAAGCTTGAAAAGAATAGTGGACGAGCCATGGCTCAACTTAAGTATGTGAGTGTTATTGGTTGTCTAATATATTTTATGCAATGCACTAGACCCGATATAGCATTTGCAGTCAGTAAGCTGAGTAGGTTTACTAGTAACCCAAGTATAGAGCATTGGAAGGCTATTTGATTATCTTTTGAAAACCAAAAGACTAGATATACAATACTCTAAATTTTTTACTGTATTGGAAGGATATACCGATGCAAGTTGGATATCGAGTGTGGGAGATAGTAAATCTACCACTAGTTTGGTGTTTACACTAGCAGATGGTGTAATATCTTAAAAATCCAAGAAACAAACTTGTATTACACACTCAATAATGGAGTCAAAGTTTATGGCTCTAACTTCAGTAGGACATGAGACTGAATGGTTAAGGAATCTTCTATTGAAAATCCCATTGGCTTGTGAGAATATTTTAACAGTATCGATACATTGTGATAGCCAAGCCACTTTAGACAGAGCGTACAATGAAGTGTACAATGAAAAGTCTAGACAATTAGTCTAAGACATGAGTGTGTGATGAAATTAATCAAGGATGAAATAATTTCTCTTACTTTTGTGCGATCAAGCTATAATTTAGCTTATCCACTTATTAAACCTCTTACAAGAGATTTAGTGAAGATGACTTCCAGAGAGATTGGTCTAAAACTCCTTGAGTAAAGTCTAGAAATTAATCAAGGATGGAATAATTTCTTTTACTTTTATGCGATCAAGCTATAATCTAGCTAATCCACTTACTAAACCTCTTACAAGAGATTTAGTGAAGATGACTTTTAGAGGGATGGGTCTAAAACTCCTTGAGTAAAAGTCCACCAATGATGGCAACCCAACCTAATAATAGGAAATGACTAGTCTTAGGTTCAATGGGTAATAACAAATTATTGATAAGTGGATTGTAGCTGCACTTAGTGTATAGTACGGACTGTTACAAGTTGGAGGGTTGAGTTTTTTAAACTCTTAATGAAGTTCAGTCATGTAGACAAGTATCTGTTGTAACAGAGATACTGAAAGAACTCACCTATGTAAACCTTGAGATAGTGTCGTCTCAGATGAGAGTTAAAGTTTCTCTCATGAAAAGGTTCATGAAACAAAATAAGCATATGGCTATAAATTATGCTAAGCGTGTAGTGTAGACAAGAAACACAAAGGAGTGTGTGTAAAGTATCACCGATTTTAACACAAGAAATAACTGGTTCAAAGCATTTATGCTACCTGAAATTTCATTAAAGCTTTGTGGTATTTTCACTGAGATTAAGTTCAAATCAAAAGATATCTAGCTGTATTAATGCTCATTGTCCTTAATTTTAGATGTGGACTTAGTTTATTTTAAACAAGTGGGGATTATTGAGATTTTGTTTAAATAAACTAAGTAGGTTTTTATGGATGTGTTTAGGGAATAGTCGCGGACTCTTCTGCGGCAATTCTTGCCTCAGAAGCCAAAGCGACGTGATGCTTCATTAAAAAATTGCCAGTTTCAAATGGCAATGTTAAATTTGCCAAATCTCTTCAATGGAATGTTAAATCTCTGCAAATATGTTACGAAGTGACGCAACTCTTCAGGAATCGACGCTTCAAATTTCTATAAATCCACATACAATCATCAATACAATCAATCAAATCAATTCTTGTCTACAACAATCGAGTTTTCATTAGTGCAACTCGATTAAAGGCTTATCGTATCCTGCGACATATTTGCTATTCATCCACAAAGCAATTTATCCAAATAACAACCTAGAGAGGCCTATAATGACCTCAATGGTTGTCACGGTAAAAACCTTATCAATGTATCAAAGTCAATCCAGATTGAATTTGAATTTAAACTTTAAATTTAAGTCTATGAAAAGAACTGAATCAGAAATGGTACACTAAAAAAATGCGCGTGATCCGTCGTGCAGCCACATTTATTCGCCTTGTGATGCGCAGTTACATGATTGGCCGATCTAAGCCGGAGTGCAGCATGTAGTTGATAAGTCAACATAAAAAGTCAAGGACCTAAGGCCGATAGCTGTACCGAAGAGGCCTGGCAGAGTTGGTTTGAAACGTGTGGACTTTACAGGTACAAGCATGCTTTGCATTTAAATATCCAATATCAATTAATAAATAAGGTTTAAAATTTAGTCTTTTTTAAGAATGATTCCTTTTTATATATATATATTCTAACAATGAGTACCTTAAAATCTTCTTCTTAAAGCAATTTTTTTAAAAAAACAAAAAGATCAACATCTTTACGGTTGGAGAAAGATATTTTATCAATCTTATAACTGAATCTTGAAATATCTTTGATGGCCGGGCATCCATCTGATGGAATCAATTAATTATAAAAAAACTCAAGCTTTTTGTTCCTAAATCTAAAATGCGGTGAATCCATAAACCTAAACACAGAATTATTTATGGATGGATGTAGGATCGGTGTTCTTGCTTGATAAACACATCTACAGTTACACACCCGTGCATTTTGTAACTTGGTGTAGATTTTTTAATAGGTGTAGTGATACAGACACATTATCTATGGGGAAGCTTTACCACCTTGAATTGGAAGAATATAACTCTATGGTCGTTTAACTCTAAGGAATAGCATTCAAGTGACAGAAAGTTAATTTTGAGAACCAGGCATTAATTAGATTTCAATTTTTTTTAATACTTTGTCAAAAACGCCCATGAATAATGTTACATGGGTCGTCAATTCCTTGATAGAAGAAGCAATAAGTAGATCCAAAGGGGCAACCGCGAGTATTTTCATAACCTACAGAAGGTACTTGGTGCCAGTCATTAAGTCTTAAAGCATACGAGTGACACCGTTAAAAATTAGCACAAGCCAGATGATTCTGGGGAATAGGTGAAGACGCTAGATCATCTACAGAATAAACCTTACAAATTCGAGCACGGCCCACCACCTAACTCTTGAAGACACTACCAAAACCGGCTCTGCAATCTGAACCTAGTCTCAATTCGCACTCCCGTTCTATCAGTTAATTAATAATCCAATTATGCACAATAGAGGTGCATTTCATGACAGCTATATAAGACAACGTTTCATTTGACAAAACAAACTCCTGATTACATCATGCCACATTATAACACTTGCTACTTTCAATAAGCCTGTGGGCCTTGCCATAGCCAAATCTGAAAACCATATGTTAATGCCCTCTACTTTACAACGGGGCCGAATCCTTGAAATCTAGATGCCAAAAGCTTCACAAGCATCCACAAAAGGCTGATATGGTCCCTTCCCACCCCACAAAAAAAAAAAAAAAGCAAGGAAGGACAGATGATGAAAATTAAGTATTAAGACAATTTCGCAAGCAAAGCGGCAGAGATTTTACATATTACAGTTCAAATTATATGGGTAGCTTGTCCATGGCTTCAACTGCAGCAACACCGCTGTGATCGGATCTCAGGAATTTTTCATAGGTAATTTTTGTTGGCTTTCGAGCAGCAGTTCTCTGAAGTTCCAGGATCATACCTGCACAGTCCCTGTTATAAAGCAGCAAGAAAATAAGCCTCCATGCAAGTCCATTGCACTTAAATAACTAAGATGAAGCGGAGATCACACTAAAAGATAATAGCAACAAAGTAGATAAACAAGATACCTGAGTTGTGACTCTTCATAGCGAGCATGCTTCCTCAGTAATCCTGTCCAAAATGGGGTTACTTGCAGTGTGCACCGTGCAACATAGATTGCTGATGCACAGAGCAAGGAAGGTTTGAACCTCAGAGCTTCATATTCAACCAGACACAATTCAATGAGGTAGAAAGCTAGGTGTTCAAGCTGGTAGAAAACAAAATAGAATGGTGAATGATAGGTGAAATTTTGCCGAATGACAACATTATACAGACCCACATCAAATTCTGAATGATGACACGCACCTTTTTTCCTGACTGAGCAGCTTTCAGAAACCTTAACATAAAGACATATGGAGTGGGTATATTTAATCGAAACTTCAATTTTGTGAGGATAAGCTTTTCCTGCAGGAGGGCAGGAAATTATTTTCTATGATCAAGATGAAACATGACATAAAACTGACAACTCACCGTAGCAAGCATTTGATCTCTGGTGTACAAGTTTGCTGATATGCTGATCAAATCACTAATCTGTACAAAATTATGAAGCAGTCAAACTATATCTAACATGATTCATGCCCGACTTAGTCTGATGGATGTACCAATGCCAATGCAGGTGAAAACAATGAATTAGACAAATTAAACCTTTGGATGCCAGAAGTCCTCATATTTGGATGCCAGTAAAAGGCAAGTCAAACCAATCATCTGCAATTCATTCCTTTTTACAGCAAGGACAGAAAGCACTCTATCAAGCAACTCTACCATGAGAAAGAGTGTCTCTTGCATCAAATCAAATTTATGGTGTACCTGGTCCAGAACAAAGTTTCAGATTGATCACGATGAGGGAGTAATCAAAACAATAAAGAGATGAAAGAGTTATCATATCATACTTCAATTAACCAGTTAACGAGTATGCCCCGCATTCTGGAGTAATATCTGATTGAACAGTCATGTAATTTGCAAGTGATGGACTTTGTACCTGCTTTTCAAAGCCACGTTAGTGTGTATAACAAAAATATTTGGACTTTGATGGGCTTAATATTTACAAAATAATATAACTTGAAAATGGAATATTTTTTCTAGTGTTTGAGCTGCTCATTATTAGATGAACGATTGATAGACTCCAAATGACTAGTCTACCTTCATGCTGAAGCTAAATAATAAGAATTATACAATCAAAAACGATATTGCAGCAAGATCGATGACCAGAAAATTATAATAAACTACACTGAAGAATAAATTTCTTGAAAGAAAGATAATAAGAGCATGCCAAATAAGCCAGCAGAATACACACATGCAGGATGACCCTTCGTTAGAATTTGTAGAACAGCCAATTAAATATGATCTCCCATTTGCACTACAAATACATTTATATTTTGATAAAATGAGAAAGATGGGCACTCCTTAAAACTTAGTAATTTAAGATGATGAAAAAGAAGGAAAAATTGGCAGAGAATGCACTTTATTCACAAAATATGCAACATTATAAAACTGATACCATGCTTCTTGATTTCAATTTTTTCAATAGTTGGGAAAAGGTTGGATGGTTATTGTTGTGTTAAGATTAAGCCAACAAAGTGAGATTGGTAGAAAATTCTTCGTAACTTGTAGTTTTGTACAGCACATAGATCACCTATTAATTGCAGCATCTCTTTATTGTATCAAATATAAGAAACTCTTGACCATCCTCAGTTTTGATGAGATTTGAAAAGGAGAGGAACAGTTAACCAGGTAATCTACTAACCCGAGCCTAACGAAGCCATTTATCAGACAAAGATACAGTGGAGACACATGAAAGGAATCGACATCATATTATAAGAGGCATCAAGTATCTTAGAAATAACAAAGCTGTGCTGGCAAACCAATAGAGTATTTCTCAGTTTGTTCAGCCACTGAAGGGGGATCAGAGGGTGATCTTATCCAAGCCTTGCTCAATAGCATCTAATGTTTGCAGTCTCAGTAAAACCATAAGCTCACTGCCAACAGAGCTCCAAAAATCAAAATAAATCCTAGTTGTAAAAAAACAAATTAGGCTGGTTTGACAGGCTCACAATTTCCAAAGGGCAATTGCTGCTCAGAGGCCTTGTTTCAATTATGATGTTGATGTCCAATCAGACATTAAGAAATCACCTAAAACCTTCCTTGTAAATCAACAGCAAGAAATTTAGCTTCAATGCATGTGTTGTAGAACCACCCCCTACCCCAATTCACCCTTAATAATAATAAAAAAAAGTAACTGTGCTTGCTGATTGAATAGAGACGCCCAATAATCTCCAAAGACTCCCCTTTTCTTTAATTTGTTTAAATTTTCCCCTTCACCAAAGTTTTTTTTACATTACTAATTATTATATTATTATATTATCTTGTCTAACCTATATTAATATTTTTTGCCTTTTGTATATTCTAGAATCTTGACTTTATGACTACAGGAGAAGAAATAAAAAAAAGAAAGAAAGAAATGAAATCTAACCATCAACTTCACTATGTCCTTGGTTTATAGGAAGATAAGGAAACAAAATGGAAATACATGGCAAACATAAGGGAGAAAACATCTGCACATGGAAAGACAACAGAATGACGATGAAATGAATCTTAGGTCCTTGATGTCTTCATTTAATGAATTTTATCATCCAGGCAAAAAGTGCATTTGTATAATAACTATTTTGCAGCCATAGTATAAGCATTTGTATAACAACCATTTTGCAGCCCTAGTATAAGAGTCATCCTGTTTCAATGTACCTAAGAACCAAGTATCATGTGATCATGTGATAATACATTGAAGAAACAAATAGGGCATGACTTTATGATAATATAATGTATAACTATGCAGTAACAACTGCTTCAACATGCACAGTAAAACAATTTCAAAATAAGATAAACAGAATCAAGACCATAGGCATATACATCACCTCCAAAGACCAATAATACTGATAGATATCATCAACATATTCCACTACTTCAAGAGGGTTACTGTTGTTGTCAATATTTGGAAGCTCATGCTTGACAAAGCTGGCAGATTCTCCCATAATCTGCCAAAACAGCATCATCTGTAAGGGAAAATCATACAAAACTAGAACACGGAGACAGCTTAAGTGATGAGCAACCTCAGATCTTGACATTAGTGATGATGTATAAGATTTCCGGCGAGTACGCTTCGGTCTAGATATGGTTGCAGTCACATTTTCATTAGAGGTGCACCCACCATCATATTGATTTTTTTCTTGACCACATTCATGTGGAATAACGGATGCATTATCATCAAAACTGGATCTGGTAGGTTTTTCTACTTCCTTGTGCTCAGATGGGTTACTGCTAGTGGATTTCTCTGTAATGATTGCATGCTTGACCACTGAAGTTGCTTTAGCTCTAGAGTTTGTCTGCATGAAGGTCTCAACTGTTTAGATAAATAAAGAATGAAAACACTATATATAACGAGCTTGAGGCATGGTACCAACATTTGAGATTATATTTAGACCTAAAATCAGAAACTGAAAAGGGAATAAGTAGTTTTTATTCATTCAATCAATTAACTCTATGACAGAGTGTGATGTAATAGTGCATATTGGTGAAGATACTAGTTTATATATGATATACACAGCCAAAAAAATGATTCTAAATGATACACATGCAACAAACAAATAGTAGCCTAGAAGTTCATTGCAAAATTTTCTAATATGACATAAGCAAACTTAGAAGGCAAAATAGTACAACAAAATCTGTAACTTGCAAAACTTGCAATATATATTGCAGAAAAGTGACCTAAATCGAGTTTTACATACCCCTAAAGGCTTTCTTGCCAAGGTATTTCTGTCCTTGATCTTCTGAGTTGCTAATGAAAGCCTAGTGCCAAATGTTATCCATGTCAACCAAAATGCCAAGAGCATTATGATAAGACGTAGTTGAATAGAAAACACAGAAGTTTAGGGCTAAGTGAAAACTTCAAACCTTGGCTGAAGAAGCTTTACACCCTGATTCCTGATGAAATATAAGAGAAAAACAAGCTATATGAATCAAAGTAACAGGATGTTTGGTAACAAAGATGTCAGTGCTAGGTAGCTAATCAAGGCAACATATATGAAGCAGAGATCCAGTTGTGTTTCTAATCCACTAGTTAAATAGTTCAAACCTTTTGTTAAAACTTTTCTCCACAAGTCATCACATAACTAAGTTTACTCACATTACTTTGGGGCCATCATTTGAACCATTTCTTTGACGATTCCTATAATTGTTGATTTCAGAAAGCACCTTCTTCCTTGTACTTGCTACTATAATTAACATGAGAAATTGTCAGTTAGTGCAAGATCATGAACATTAAAAAGCGTAAACCAGGCGCTAGTTAGTGCAAATCACAGTTTTACCAGATTCAATGAAACAAGTAGCAGAGCTATGTGTGCATCATGGCTCACCATATATATTGAGTTTTCCCATGGTTTCTGCATTAGCGTTTACAGTTTCCTGGAACATAATGAGGAAACATTCTGTGAATCCCAAAGCACTTATATAACTTAACTATACGGTAGACAGAAATTCAGTTAAAGATGTGACTTCTAAAAATATCCTAAAGAAGCAATTTTGCACCAGGGGAATATTTTTAATGAAGTGACAGGCAAATGATGAGCTTGTAAATTCATGTATAGCAGTAGGTATAGGCTTACAAGCATCAGCATTGACCATCGGAAAGATAGTACATAAATCATTCACAAAGCTTAATTTAAACCCATATCTGAGCAATTGATAGTAAGTTAGCCTTTACTGTCTCTGATGAGTGAGTTTAATATCAAAAGAAAAAAATCAAACTAGAGCAGAAAATACATGAAAGATATGTATTTCATTCTTTTAGAAAGATACCCTGGACCATGTCTTTCAATAAGGGTCAGTAGTCAATACATACATTCATACACATGTATATCTGGATATATGTACACATGCTTGCATATATTTCACATACACAAACATGTGTACATCATAAGCATATTTTGGGAGTGAGTGAAACTCTACAATTATAAACAATGAAAGCAAGAAGTTCACATACTCTGCTGGGCTTTCTTGATGATGCATCTGCAACCATCCCACTCTTTGTCAACGACATCCTGGTATCATCTAGAATAATCAAAACACAAATATTTTATAAAAACAATTTAAAAATGAAGAATTTTTAAGTCAAGTACCATACCTTAGCCCATAAGAATATTTTCTAATATTAGTTTTGCTGCAATAGGTAAAAAAAGGGTGAGCCATCAGGAAATTAGCAACCAGAAGCAACATGCTTCACTAGCATATGGTCACTGAACACTTATCTATAATTGTAGAATACCAAACATGATCATTCCATACCCTTGTGATTCATTACTTCCCTCTAACTTTTTCTTCCTGAAACACAATAACATATAAATAATAACTGGACTACTTCTTTTCTTTTCAGAGTGTTTATCAGAAATGGAAAATACATCAAAATTATAGAATACCAAAAGACCATTCCATACCCTTGTGATTCACTACTCCTCTCTATTTTTTTCTTCCTGAAATGCAATAGCAAACAAATAATAACTGGATTACTGCTTTTTTTTTTTTTTTCAAGAGAGTTTATCAGAAATGAAAAATACATCAAAATTACAAATTCTAAAAGCTTCCAAAATTCAACTAGCCAAGGTGATCACGTTATTTGAGGGTTACTGGGGAGGCGACTTCTCAGTTGAGTGCTTCTCTCATTGTTCACATTGCTGACATCGGCCAAAGCTTTCCTTCGAGTCCTGACTCTGGCTGTTACACCCAACAAAAACAAAAAAAGAAAAAGAAAAAAGATTAAGAAAACATCATAGTGGATGGAAATCAGACAACATAAACTGCAATCCAATGCAAATCTCAACATCATGCTCTGCATCTCACCAGCATTATCATGTTTCCCTAAAAGGTTCTCTATACCTTGCACAGTACTCTGCATCATCAAAAGATAGCCATAAGAAATATTAGAGCCCATAATTTAATACTTTCTTGTTCACTGTAGCTTTTTTAAGCCCTTTATTACTTCCCAATCAAAATATCCATTTAAAAGCATACAATATCGCAGCAATCACAAATTAATCAAAAAACCAAAAAACCCTTCCATTTCTCAGGTTATTTAATCGATCACTGATCTTTATTTGCAAGCCAACGAAATCACCTTGCCTCCATTCAGACCAGCTTTTACAGCAGGCTTTTCCCGTGCACTACTCCCAGACGCCGATTTCCTTCAATTAGCAAGAAAAACGTATGACAATTAAGGTACAAAAGCAATACATACTTTATTATATTTCTTTTAAAAAAAGAAAGAAGGAAAGGGAGCAAAAGAAGTTACCGAGGGGCGGCAATCGAGACCTTTCTTGAACCCTTCCTGCGAAAGAAACACAGAAGCCAGAGCTACCACTGTTATATGACCGTCAAATTAGAAGAAGAAGACGATACGAGGGACGAAGAAAAACGATATACCTCGATGATTCAACATCTGATTCACGGGCCCCGGCCTTGGCCCTTTCCTTTCCAGAGAATATCTTGAAATCTTTCGCCATAACTTGAGGAAAAAAGAATAGAAAAAGAAAGAAAAAAGAAAAAAAAAATCACCCGGTGATCGGAGGGACTACTGAGAGAAATCAAGAGGTTAAAAAAAAAAAAAAGAAGTGGGCGATAAGGAGGAGGTTTTGTACTGTTCTTGGAGGGCTTGGGATCTTCAAGAACTCGAGTTCCGGTGGCCACGGCTGCCTTGCCCTAGATCACATGAGATGTGGTGAGAATGGCGATAGCTTGAGTGGAGGGAAGGGGTTAGGGTTTCGTCTCACCTTGGAAGAAACCATCTTTCCTCTTGATCCTTTTCTATTTTTTTCGTCGGAAAGGAGGAGGAAGAGGAGCGGAATGGGGATCTTGATCAGTGAATTCAAAAAAGCCTCCGTTGAGACGAAGGCGCCTCTTTTGGGGGAAATTCTATTCGCGCCCACCAAATACCTCTCAGCACCCGCATTTAAAAAAAAAAAAAAAATTTACTAAGTACACCCACATTGTTACTCACTACACCCACCCATTTTTTCCTAATCCCTAAATTACCCTCACACCCTTTCACCCCTCAAAATCACTCAGCACACCCACACCCTCCCTCAACCCGCGCCGCCCCCCCCCCCCCTCCGGCCTCCACCATTGATCCCGGCGAATCCAGGCGGAGCGAATCTCCGGCGGAGCTCTTCCTCCACCCTCCTTCCCGGCGATCTCCGGCGAGGTAAGTCTCTTTTTTTTTTTTTTTTTTTTTTTTTGTTAGCTCCCATTACCGGCAGGTGAGTGCCGGCGGGCCGGGAGCGGGTTGTCCCGGCATGGGAGCTCCCATGCCGGCGGCGGCCCGGCATGAGAACGATTTTTTTTTTTTTTTTGTGAGAGCCGGCGGCAGCTCCCTCTCCGGCGGGTTATCCCATGGGAGCTCCCCGGCTCCACTTGGCCACTTATTGGCTTGGCAATTGCACTTATTTTTCATTCTTGATCAATTTAGTCTTATAATTCATAAATGTAAATCTGAATATTTTGTTCAGTTTCATCATATAACTTGTCTACTGAATTGCATTTTGATTGACGTATATGCTGATACTCAGTTTCAGATATGGATGCTGGTTCTCGCGATTTTAAGTTGCTTTTATTTGAGGGTGCTGTTGTTGTGAGTGTCCTGAGGTTTCAGGCATTCTCCGCCGGGAGCTCCCTCTCCGGCTGAAGGCATTGCTCCCTGAATGGCATGGGAGCTCAGGGCAATCCAGTCGGGCCTAGTGCGGCGGCTCCGGCATGAGATCTACGAGATGACATTGGACGATGAGCCATCGGCGGGCCCGCGATCGGGGCTGAGGACATCCTTCCCAGTTCAGGAGGTTTTATCTGTACGTGGTCAGTCTGTTAGGTTAGAGTGGCTGAAGAGTCATTTTGACACTGTATCTGATAGAGATAGTCATCACAGGATAGAGTGTGCAGCGCGGGGGTATTTGCTATTTTTGATAGGGTGCACACTCTTTGTTGATAAAAGTGGAACGAGGGTGCCTATAGCTTATCTTGCTCTATTTAGGGATTTGGATAGAGTGAGATCATATTCCTGGGGTGCCGCTGCTTTGACTTTCTTGTACCGTCAGCTGGGGATTGCGTCTAGGGCATCAGTTAGACAGATCAGTGGATACATGACGCTGCTCCAGGCTTGGATTTTGAGCATTTTCCAGATCTCACTCCTCATCCATCCCTTGATTATACTGATGCGAGGCCCCGCGTGCAGCGTTGGCATCCTGGCACTCCATCACGTACCTCGATGGACCATTTAGTTGTTCTTCGTGAGTCATTGGACGTTTTGAGGGCCGATCAGGTATGTACCATGTTGTGTCGCTTGTATATTTAAGTTATTTTAATTTGCTATATATGACCTAGCTGGGTATTGTTTATATGTTGCAGGTCATTTGGGATCCCCATCGTCATCAGCGAGCTGATCGTCCGTTCCTAGACATTGCATTCTTCAGTGGATGCCTAAAGTGTATGGATGTCGTAGAACCCTATCATCCTGAAAGGGTTCTACGACAGTTTGGTCGGATACAGACGATCCCTCGCGCGCCACTAGCCCCTGCGCGAGCCAGTAGAGGACCGACAGCAGGATCGTACCGTATTGCATATGTCTTCTTGGATCAGTTATGGGAGGAGTGGGAGGATCACGTACTGAGCCAACGTCGTAGGAGCCATCCGGTTGTCCGACCATCGGACTGTGTTCCGGGATATATGGATTGGTATTCTCGTATCACGCACTTGGTTGTCCACCCCCCAGAGAGCCGATCCAGCATATATGATCGTGCACGAACTGAAGATGTCGATGTTGATCTTGACGTTTACCGGCGGCGCTGTGAGGATGCCATCAGCATTGTACCGACACTCTACATATGGGTCGGGTGGAGATTGCATCATTTGGGACCGACTACATGTACGATGTTGTGTCGCATATGCGAGATGTTCTGCAGGGTCAGCACATCTCGACTGTTGAGCCTGATGTGCCTGGACCTAGTCATGCGACACCTGATGTGCCTGGACCCAGTCATGCACGACCTGATGTTCCTGGATCTAGTCAGGCACCCACACAGCAGTATAGGCGTCGACGACGACGGGCTGGGGATTGATTGGGATGGGATTTGTATTACTTTGCTTGTTACAAAGTCAATATTTTGTTATATGTAACATTCAAAGCAAATGAAATGAAATGAAAGTTTCAATTCCAAATTTTTGTCTTATTTACAAACATTTCATCCCTTGCCATTCCGTTTCATCCGTGCCATCCCGTGCCGGTACGTGCCGGGCCATCTGGTGCTAACACCGCACAATTATCGCGCAAATCACATTGATTATATCTAAAATATAATGACATTTGTTATTGAAAAATATCAAAGGCCAATCAAAGGCGTGCCGTGCCAATGAAACGCTTGCCGGGCCAATATTACGCCTGGGCCATCAATTGCTACCCCGTGTCAATCTGCGCACCAGATGGCTCGGGACCCATATCCTCCTCGACATTCCACTCAACCACAAAGCCGTGCCGGCCCGTGCCGGCCCGTGCCGGTGGCGTGCCAAATTTTATTAAAGATTTTGAAATAACTCAATAAATCACTCATTTTAAAATTGGTTGAAAATATAATTTGAGTACCCTCTTGCCTGTGCACCCGACGGCCCGGGGACCATATCCTCGGACCCATTCCACACAACCAAATAGCCGCGCGCCGAATTAACCTCCGTTCGGTCTGACAGAGCCGAACAGAGGCAAACTGTTCGGCCTGTGTGGCCGAACAAATTGCCTCTGTTCGGCCCAGTGTGGCCGAACAGAGGCATTTGTTCGGCCACACAGGGCCGAACATGGTTATTCAGGGTAAAGGCCTGTGTTCGGCCCTGTGTGGCCGAACAAATTGCCTCTGTTCGGCCACACTGGGCCGAACAGAGGCAATTTGTTCGGCCACACAGGCCGAACAGTTTGCCTCTGTTCGGCTCTGTCAGACCGAACGGAGGTTAATTCGGCGCGCGGCTATTTGGTTGTGTGGAATGGGTCCGAGGATATGGTCCCCGGGCCGTCGGGTGCGCAGGCAAGAGGGTACTCAAATTATATTTTCAACCAATTTTAAAATGAGTGATTTATTGAGTTATTTCAAAATCTTTAATAAAATTTGGCACGCCACCGGCACGGGCCGGCACGGGGCTTTGTGGTTGAGTGGAATGTCGAGGAGGATATGGGTCCCGGGCCATCTGGTGCGCAGATCGACACGGGGCAGCAATTGATGGCCCAGGCGTAATATTGGTCCGGCAAGCGTTTCATTGGCACGGCCTGGNCGCCTTTGATTGGCCTTTGATATTTTTCAATAACAATGTCATTATATTTTAGATATAATCAATGTGATTGCGCGATAATTGTGGCGTGTTAGCACCAGATGGCCCGGCATGTACCGGCACGGGATGGCACGGATGAAACGGAATGGCAAGGGATGAAATGTTGTAAATAAGACAAAAATTTGGAATTGAAACTTTCATTTCATTTCATTTTCTTTGAATGTTACATATAACAAAATATTGACTTTGTAACAAGCAAAGTAATACAAATCTCATCCCAATCATCCCCAGCCCGTCGTCGTCGACGCCTATACTGCTGTGTGGGTGCCTGACTAGATCCAGGAACATCAGGTCGTGCATGACTGGGTCCAGGCACATCAGGTGTCGCATGACTAGGTCCAGGCACATCAGGCTCAACAGTCGAGATGTGACCCTGCAGAACATCAGCCATATGCGACATACATCGTACATGTAGTCGGTCCCAAATGATGCAATCTCCACCCGACCCATATTTAGAGAGTGTTGGTACAAATGCTGATGGCATCCTCACAGCGCCGCCGGTAAACGTCAAGATCAACATCATTTCAGTTCGTGCACCGATCATATATGCTGGATCGGCTCTCTGGGGGGTGGACAACCAAGTGCGTGATACGAGAATACCAATCCATATATCCCGGAACACAGTCCGATGGTCGGACAACCGGATGGCTCCTACGACGTTGGCTCAGTACGTGATCCTCCCACTCCTCCCATAACTGATCCAAGAAGACATATGCAATACGGTACGATCCTGCTGTCGGTCCTCTACTGGCTCGCGCAGGGGCTAGTGGCGCGCGAGGGATCGTCTGTATCCGACCAAACTGTCGTAGAACCCTTTCAGGATGATAGGGTTCTACGACATCCATACACTTTAGGCATCCACTGAAGAATGCAATGTCTAGGAACGGACGATCAGCTCGCTGATGACGATGGGGATCCCAAATGACCTGCAACATATAAACAATACCCAGCTAGGTCATATATAGCAAATTAAAATAACTTAAAATATACAAGCGACACATGGTAATACCTGATCGGCCCTCAAAACGTCCAATGACTCACGAAGAACAAACTAAATGGTCCATCGAGGTACGTGATGGAGTGCCAGGATGCCAACGCTGCACGCGGGGCCTCGCATCAGATAATCAAGGGATGGATGAGGAGTGAGATCGGAAATGCTCATAAATCCAAGCCTGGAGCAGCGTCATGTATCCACTGATCTGTCTAACTGATGCCCTAGACGCAATCCCCAGCTGACGGTACAAGAAAGTCAAAGCAGCGGCACCCCAGGAATATGATCTCACTCTATCCAAATCCCTAAATAGAGCAAGATAAGCTATAGGCACCCTCGTTCCACTTTTATCAACAAAGAGTGTGCACCCTATCAAAAATAGCAAATACCCCCGCGCTGCACACTCTATCCTGTGATGACTATCTCTATCAGATACAGTGTGAATGACTCTTCAGCCCCTAAACCTAACAGACTGACCACGTACAGATAAAACCTCCTGACGCGCATCTGTATCTGACACCCAATAGCTCAACAAGGATGTCCTCAGCTTCCCGATCGCTCATCCTCTCACATGACACTGAGGAACCCGTGACAGAAATCCTAAGATGGCGGGCTACATCGTCCAATGTAATAGTCATCTCGCCACAGGGTAGATGGAAGGTGTTCGTCTCGGGCTGCCATCTCTCTACAAAGCCGAGACAAGAATCTTATCGGTGAACCGATAAGAGGGTGCACTAGATCGATATAAGGCCCGACTGCTCTATGATTGCCCTGAACTTCCTATTTGGTTGCCTTGATTCCCACCACTGCCATTCAGCTACCTTGGCAGCATGGTTCATGCACTTCAGTGGAGCCCGTTCCTGTAATATAAATGCCATTAATAATATAATTTATATCCAGCATCGTAATGATACATTAAAGAAAGTAAAATGCAATAGCAATTAAATAATACCTGTTGCCTCCAGATCGAGGCTGCTATATGTGTCCTGAAACTACTCAGACAGACTCATCCTCTGGACCTCCTGGACATGGCCGACAGCTTCACCCTCAACGTCCATAGCGGGCATGTCCTCGTCAACGGCCTCAGCAGGGGGCGATGGTGCAGCAGGACCTCGGCCTCAGCATGACCGGCACGACGTCTTCTGGCTGACGCCGTGGGTCTAAATCGCGAGGAACCAGCATCCATATCTGACTGAGTATCAGCATATACGTCAATCAAAATGCAATCAAAGTAGACAAGTTATATGATGAAACTGAACAAAATATTCATTTACATTTATGAATTATAAGACTAAATTGATCAGAATGAGAAGCCAATAAGTGCAATTGCCAAGCCAATAAGTGCAATTACCAAAATTCAGTAGTGTTATGTGCAAGTGGGTTAATAAATTTACTGTTAACGATCTGGGAGCTCCCATGCCTCCCGGATAACCCGCCGGAGAGGGAGCACCGGACGGGAATGCCGCCGGCTCTCACAAAAAAAAAAATTAATTAATTGCTTAACGGGGAAGGGAGACGGCGGGGCCGGCTCCCTTCCTCGTTCTCATGCCGGGCCGCCGCCGGCATGGGAGCTCCTATGCCGGGACAACCCGCCGGAGAGGGAGCTCCCGGCGGGAATGCCGCCGGCACTCACAAGAACAAAAAAAAAATTTTTTTCTTAACGGGAAGGGAGCCGGCGGCCCGCCGGCTCCCTTCCTCGTTCTCATGCCGGGCCGCCGCCGGCATGGGAGCTCCCATGCCGGGACAACCCGCCGGAGAGGGAGCTCCGGCGGGAATGCGCCGGCACTCACAAAAACAAAAAAAAAAAAAAATTGATTAACCGGAAGAGAGCCGGCGGCCCAAAAAAAAAAAAAAATAAAAAATTGCTTAACGGGAAGGAGCCGGCGGCCCGCCGGCTCCCTTCCTCGTTCTCATGCCGGGCCGCCGCCGGCATTGGAGCTCCCATGCCGGACAACCCGCTCCGCCGGCCGGCATGGGAGGTAAGTAAAAAAAAAAAAAAAAAACGGGACTTACTCGCCTCGCCGGAGATCCGTCGGGAAGGAAGGGATGCTCCGCTCGCCGGGGGGTTGGGGGGAGAAGCTCCGCCGGGAACAATGGTGGAGGGCGGGAGGGGGGGGGGCGGCGCGGGTTGAGGGGGGTGTGGGTGTGCTGAGTGATTTTGAGGGGTGAAAGGGTGTGAGGGTAATTTAGGGATTAGGAAAATATGGTGGGTTAGTGGAGTATAAGTGGGTGTACTTAGTATTTTTTTTTTTTTTTTTAATGCGGGTGCTGAGAGGTATTTGGTGGGCGCGAATAGAATTTCCCCTGGCAGGATTGGTCTGGTCTGCTTCATTGAAATCTCAGGCTCAGAACATTAATGGCTGGTCTGGTCTGCAGGTGCGCCTTGGTAAAGTATGGTGGGCGGGGGTGTGACTGCTATTATCTGCATTGATGGCTCTTGCTGCCTACTAGTTGGACGGAATTTCTAATTATTTGCACCGCTAAATTGCTCTTTGTACTTTCTTTTCATTAATTTTTTTTAAAAAGCTATTATTTTTTTTTTTTTCTTCACACCCTTGCTCTCGTCTCTTCTCCCCTTTCGGCGCCACCTCCATCTCTTTCCCTTCCCAGCAACACCCCCAGGTCCGTCTCTTTTTTGACACAGTCCCCTTCCTTAGACCCATCTTCTCTCTGGCCACCCCCTTTCCTCTTTCCACACCACCCTCCTTCCTCCCATCTTCCTTCCTCTTCCTTCTTCAGCACCCTTTCCCTACTTCCGACATCTGCTCTCTCCCGATGCCCTTCAGCTCTCTGGCACGGCTCTCTCCGACCCCAACGCCCCCTCCCTTCCGACACCGTTCGCCAAACAGGACCGAACGGAGGGCTTAGTTCGGTCCTGTTTGGCCGAACGAGGGCATCAGCTCGGCTATATTTGACAAACGGGGCCATGGCTAAACAAAGGCCTTCGTTCGGCCAAATATGCCCGAACGAAGGCCTTTCGTTCGGTCCTGTTTAATGAACGGTATCGAAAGGAAGGAGGCGCTGGGGCTGAAGAGGACCGATGCCGAAAAGCTGGGAAGGGGCGTCGGGAGAGAGGAGGTGCTGGGGAGTGAGGGAGGGTTCTAGGGAAGGAGGTGACGAGAGGGAGGAGGGCGGTGCCAGAAAGGGGAAGAGGATGGTACCAGAAAGGAGATGTTTAGGAGAAGGGGACGAGGGGTGTGGAGAGAAAAAAGAAGCGTAGTTTAGAATTTTTTTTTTAAATAGGGGTGCACGAGTAATTTCTTTTCATGTCATTGATGGTTAGCCTATGTGGAAAAGTCTTTGGGCCGCAAGCATTGGACGAAATGATTAATTGTGCATGTACATATTTATACATACATGCATAATCACATATGATGCTATATTTCTATATCGCATCCAATACAGAAAGAATTTTTGAACCTATATTTGCAAGACCATGCTGAGTATTATTAGGTTTCGATGCATGGCTGTTCTGGTCATGGATTGTTTGGTCTTTGAGTGTATTCAGCCTGTGCAATGTTGAAAAGTATTTGACGAATAATGCTGATATCATCAAATTTTTTAAATGACATTTGGTTCATAGTAACATAGTATTTTAAAAATTTTTATATTTAATATATTTTGGTAAAAATGTAAGCTCATCATGTTTGATTTATGTTACTAATGTTAGTTCATATTCTATACTATCATATCCTTAAATTATTTTATATAAATCTTATTTTATCTGCTAAGCGGTTGTTTTTTTCTCCTTCAAATATGAAATGTCTCATTAAAAAAATAAGGATTCTTTGTAAAATCATTTTAAAATATTATATATTTAAATATTTAAAATATATAAATATACAATAAAATGTAATTTATTATATATTTAATAATATAATATATTATTTAATAATGTATATTTAATAATAATTTTAACATAAAAGTATTATTTAGATATAATAATTTAATATGCAAGAAGGTAAAAAATATTAATAATTTTAATTTATATTATATATATATAAATATATAATATTATTTAAAAAAACTAATATTAATATTAATATTAATATTTAATATTTAATATAAATATAATATTTAAATATAAAAATATTATCAAGTGCATATTAGATATATAATCAAGGCTTCATTTTTTAGTAAAAAATTTTATAAAAAGTTGGTTAATTTTCTCATTGACAACTTATTTATATTCTTTTGCTTTAATCAAAAAGGTCAAAAGGGTAACTTACATCCTTAAGTTATTATTGACTTATCAATTAGGGGTAACACTTAACCATCTGAGAGATATCTAAATTGATTTTCCCATAAATTTTTTAGTGAAAAAAATTTATAAAAATTGGTTAATTTTCTCATTGAGAGCTTATTTATATTCTTTTGCTTAAATCAAAAAGGTCAAAAGGGTAACTTACATCCTTAAGTTATTATTGACTTATCAATTAGGGGTAAACTTAACCATACGAGAGATATCTAAATTAATTTTTATAAATTAGATAAATATTTTTTATCTTTCTCAAATATTATAGTATGATCATAATTTTTTCTTCTATTAATACCAAAGTTGTCAATTTCGTTTCGTTTTAGCTGTTTCGGCCAAAACGTTTTATTTCGATGGCTTATCTGAAAAGATGAGCCCTACGTTTCGAGAGATTTTTTGGTCATTTCGATGCATTTCAGCATGTTTCAACCATTTCGGTATGTTTCGGCCGTTTCGACAAAATATATTTCGGGATCAATTTATGAATTGTTAAACCTTTTAGGATCATTTATATATATATATATATATATATATATATAAAAAAAACCCTAGTTACCTACCCCTTTTCTTTCAGTGACAGTCGCATCTCTTAAAAACTTAAACTCTTTTTTTTATGTTGTTATTATTATTTATGAAGAATATAAATTATGAACAAAATTTTTATTATATATATATATATATTTCGAAATGAAGCACCGAAACGGTTCGATACCGAAATATTTCGTTTCATAAACTAAAACGAAACATAATCCAAACCAAATTGACAACTTTGATTAATACTCCTTGATTCTTCCTTTCTTTTTTACTCTCAGTATGTTTTAGGAAACAAAAAGTAAGAAAATAACATTTATGAAAGATTACATGGTTGAAATAAAATATCTTCTTATGACAAAATATGTATTTTATAAAGAGATATATACTATTATTTAATTAGTAAAAAATAATGTTAAAAATTTAATTTAATTTTAATAAATAAAATTTATATATGATTAATATGTATTGAAAGTATGGTTAGAATATAGTTTAATAAAAAATTGAGCTTTAGTCATAGAAAATAGTATATAATTAATATACAAATTAGATCTAACAGTACAAAGGGTATTGGAGCAAGATAAATAAATCTTATTAACTTATTTAGAAAAATTATAATATAAAATAATATAGGTAACAAAGACTAGAGTTACTTTTCAATATATAAAAGGATGTGAATAAATTATTTTCTTATTTAAGTGTTGCCTTAATACTTACTTGAAAAAAAATAAATTTTTGAATAACTTTAATACCTTACAAATAATGAGGCATAAATTGAATATTATTAAATATTTACATAAAAGTTAAGAGCATAATTGAAGATTACCATCTTTGATAATTTTAGATATCCATATTTTAAAAAAGAATCAATTATCATGCTTTATGATAATCTTAGATTATCAAGAATCAAACATTATCAGATAGATTATCAAGTCTAATTATTAAGTATGATAATCTGTATAATAATTTTAAATTACCAAGGTGGATGATCACTAAACAAACGGACCCTTTAAGATGAGAAAGTGGAGATTTTCTAAGAAAAGGTCTTTATGCACCGTAAGCAGTAAAAGTGTGTTGAGTTCAGTGATTGATCGCGCATGTGTACGTTATGTATGGTCAAAAATAATTTTATTCTTTCGGGCATCATAAGTGAGATCGTATATGAGAGCAGCTAAGTAGTGCGCACCGTGCGCTGCAGCACAGCGCACGATGCATGACGATTTTTTTATTTTCAAAAGATCGGCCATTTCTACTTGCATGTGTTGGCAAGTATTCATGGCAATCGAAAATCAAATGAATGCAAAAATAAAAACTATTGGGCAGCGGGTAGCATCGGATCTGCACAAAGTAGTTCATGCATGAGTCAGCTGCTGCAAAGTTTTTTTGTTTTAATTTTTTAATATTTATTTCATAGATAGAAATCTAAAAATTAATAAATAAAATGTAAATAATAATCAAACCATAATATAATAAATGTTGCCGCCGGGATCTGTCCTCGACTCGAGCGCGGTTGGTCTCCTGATCTGGGCTTCCTCCTGGGTGTACCTGCACAGAAGTCCTCACGCGAGAGGCGTTGAAGGTGGCCCTCCGTGGAAGACCCTCCGACGCTCAAATCAGTGGGGATCGACGATCAACAGAAATGAGGAGAAGGATCTCTCTGGGGAGTCCCTCCAGGGGTGCCAATCGGGAGCTCTGGGGGAGCGCCGACGAGCAGTGGAGAGAGTAAGAGTGAGAGTAGGCCAGGAGCTGTGTGCGCATACCTAAGAGAATATGGGAATGTCAGATTTATAGGCAATCACCTGGATCTTGAGCGCCTTCTGGAAGGTTCGAAGGTTGTTAGGATACGGAAATGATTCGAATCAAGCTGTTGTAAGGCCGGTGGGATCCGTATCTTATTCGTTGAAGGATCGACGGCTGGGAGAGCTCTTTGATGGCCCGAGATCTGATGAATGCATAGTCCCATGCAGTTATTCTAGATCCTAGACCACTCCTCGATATGATTTTTTGTTTGGAATTCTGTTACATTAGGCCTGGGCTCTCCCGCGTCGGGTTCCACGGAGGTGTGTGTCGAGCCATGGATTGCTCGGGGGAGCCGAGCTATGGAAGCCGAATTATGGAAGCTCGGGGAGGCCGAGCTATGAAAGCTCGGGGAGCCGAGCTATGGGTAGCTCGGGGAACCGAGCTATGAGTAGCTCGGGGAGGTCGAGCTATGGTAGCTCGGGGAAGCCGAGCTATGGTAGCTCGGGGGAAATCGAGCTATGAGTAGCTCGGGGAAGCCGAGCTATGGGTAGCTCGGGGAAACTGAGCTATGGATAGCTCGGGGAAGTCAAGCTATGAGTAGCTCGGGGAACCGAGCTATGGGTAGCTATGGAGTAGCTCGGGGAAGCCGAGCTATGGGTAGCTCGGGGAAACTGAGCTATGGGTTGTTCGGCCCATTGGACCACATTAGTTAGCTCGTTCTTCATGGGCGCAATGTAGCGGCGGGGGAATGGGGCTGATCTTAGCCCCTTCGCATGGTTATCAATGCAATGGCGATTTTACCCTCAACACATGCCCCCCACTCCTAGTTGAAGAGTAGGTTCGAGCGTAGGGAGTATAGACTTAGGTGGCACAATCGAACGGGGGGACGCGTATTTGACAGCCTGTGCAATGATGCCCTAATTAATGCTGTGGGGCCGTCTTGCCTTTTCGAGGTGGATCCATCGTTCCTTAGGGGGAAGGCAGCGACTGGGGAAGCGCCACGTAGGAGATCTCGATTTTCATGGCGCCCATGGTGGTGGTTCCGGATGCCTTGGTTGAGACGCCTCATCTTCACCCTGAGGCGGTTTTCCTTGGGAAAAATGGAGTCGTGGCGGCGCCATCCCTATTTGAAGCGCTCTTTCGCTTTCCCTTGGGGAACTTCGTCTTTCCGTTTTCATAGCGATCTTGCTCAGCGTCTCTTGCGATTGAAGATATCATGAGTCCGAGTGATCAGGCTTCGGAGGTGACCTTGGCGGACCTAGAGCGGATATGCCACCTGCACAAGATCCCCCAGGATGTTACCTTGTCGCTTCTGACGGCTGAGGACAGGGTAACATCCGGATTGGGGGACGGAGCGTTCTGCTACGAGGAAAGTTTGAGGGCAGGGCTTCGTACTCAGCTTCATTGTTGGAGGCTGGGAAGGAGAAGCGGACACATACTCAAAAGTTGCCCCCTCCGGGCTGGTGAGGACCAAGCCCGCTCTGGAAGCGATGAGCGTTGGATGACCTGTCGACATGGAGGAGCCACCGGGCGCAAGTTTTGGTTTCTCGGGGGATCAGGGGTGGAGCCGTCCTCCGGGATGGTACATTCGAGGAGGAAGTCGGCTAGCACCTGAGCTTTGATGGCCGGGCGAGGCTGAAATTGGATGTCGTGCTTGTTGACCCAATTGTTGATTTTGATGATTAACAAAACTATTTGAGTATAACATTTGAAGTTACTAATGATTTTGATTAAGTTTTTCAGTTTATGATATGATTTATTAATCAAAATGATAAGACAAATCAAGTTCTAGTTCGAATCTAATGTCAAGGTAAGATTTCAAACATTAAGTCGACACATGGAATCGCAGAGTCGACTCGAAAATCAGCACAGACTTAGAGTCGACTCCTGGACTGTTAGAGCCGACTCCAACATAAAAGACAGAACGATGGTTTTTCTAGCCACGACTTAGAGTCGACTCCCGGACTGTTAGAGTCGACTCCAGAAGATTTTTGTGTCGACCCCAGAAAAGTCAGAGACGACTCCAGTTCAAGCGATTTGGGGATTTTGATTTAGAGCCGACTCCAAAAAAGTTAGAGCCGACTCCAGAATGTCAGACGCGACTTCAAAATGTTAGAACGACTCTAAACTTTACTTTTATCTTTTTAATTCCAACGGCTATTGCTATTTTTGGATCTAATCCTTCTTACACTTGTTTCTAACGGATAGTTTTAAACTATTTATGGATTAAACTGATCTATAAGAAGAGGGTTTGCTGCATCCGAAAAAGAGAGAGAAAAAAGAAAAAAATAGAGAAAAATCTTTGAAATCCATCATAAAAGAAAAGAGGGAAGATTCGAGAGGAAAGATTATACTGATTCCCCAAAAAAAAGAGAGAGATTCCAAGCTTTCATAGCTTCATTTTGAAGAAATCTCAAGAAAGGAAGCAAGCCCTAGTTTTCTGATCTTCAGAGCTTCAAGAGCATTCTAAAGGAAGATCCACCCAAGAGAAGAGAAGAAGCAAGCCACCTAGATCTGCAAATCAGGCTTTGATTCCTATCTCTTTATTTCGTGTTCTATCATTGTATATTTGCTCATTGGAGGAGCCTTTGTTTTGTAAAAACAATTATTGTTTGCTGGGTCAATCGGAGGATTGATTTCATTGAGGCTGTTAGCCTTGTGCAAGCAGTTTGCTTGTGGTGTAAGGTTTTGTGCTGGTGAGCCTTGAAAACCAGCTGGGTTCATTGTGCACCCGGAAAAACAACAAGTTCGAGTTGTGAGCTTGCAAAAAAACTCTGCTGTAATCAGATTGATTATAGTGTGGACCCAAGAGATACTTGAGTGGACGTAGGTGTAGGTACACCGAACCACTATAAAATCTCCTGTGTTTGCCGTGATTGTCTCATTATCTTTAACTCTCTATTTGTGCATATTCTGTTTTAATTTGTGTGAATCTAAGTTTTTATTTCCGCTGGGGTTTATTTTCAAAAGAGTTTAAATTTTTGAAAAACCCAATTCACCCCCTCTTGGGTTGCTATCTGGACCAACAATTGGTATCAGAGCCAGTGCTCATTTGATTTGATCTAACGATCAAGAGTCAAAGATCCACATGGCAACTCAAGCTGGTTCATCTTTTTTCGAAGGTCAATCTACAAATAGACCACCCTTGTTTAATGGATTAAACTATGGTTATTGGAAGGTCAATGGACTACACACCCACTGCTAGAGTTAATGGCATGGAGATTTCTAAACGGAAACGGAATGGGATGAACATGATAAAAAATTGGCACAACTTAATGCCAAAGCAATGAATGTTTTATACTGCTCATTAGATGCAAATGAATTCAATCGTATATCTATTTGCATTTCTGCTAAGGAAATATGGGATAGACTTGAGGTTACCCATGAGGGAACAAATTAAGTCAAGGAATCCAAGATTAACATGCTAGTTCATAAGTATGAATTGTTTAAAATGGATGCATGTGAATCTATTACTGATATGTTTACAAGATTTACTGATATAGTTAATGGTTTAAAAAGCCTTGGTAAATCTTATGATAATTCTGATCTTGTGAGGAAGGTTTTACGTTCTTTGCCTAGGACTTGGGAAGCTAAAGTGACTGCAATACAAGAGGCAAAAGATCTAAGTACCCTACCCCTGGAAGAATTATTGGGATCCTTGATGACTTATGAGCTTCAAATTAAGCAACATGTTGATGATGATGAGTCAAAGAAGAAGAGGACTATGGCTCTTAAGATTTCTGAATATATGGAAGAGCCTCATGAATCTGAAGATGAAAGTGATGATGAGGACATGCACTCATCACAAGAAAATTTAAAAAATTCATGAAGTAGAAGAAGTTTGAAAAGAAAAAGCCCTTTGCAAGAAAAGATGAGGACAAGGGCAAAGAAAAAGAAGTTATTTGTTTTGAATGTAAGAAGCCGGGTCATTTTAAATCTGAATGCCCACAACTAAAGAAAGGCACCCGGAAATTCAAAAAGAAGGCAATGATGGCCACATGGAGTGATTCGGAAAGCTCAAGTTCCGAAGAGGAAGAAAAGAGTGAAATGGCAATCTATGCTTCATGACGGACAATGATGAGGTAAGTCCGAGTTTTCTTGATGATTTTACTTTCAATGAATTGCATAGTGCTTTTATGAATTAATGGATGATTTTGCAAACACAAAGATCTGAAAAATCAAATGCAAAAACTATCCTTAGAAAATGAAAAGCATTGTAGAAAAAGGAGTTTTGATGAAAGAAAATGAAAGCTTGAAAAATGAAGTTGATAGACTTAAACCTATAGTTGATAAATTTACTTTGAGCTCTATCAAACTTAATATGATTTTGGATAATCAAAAAGCTGTCTTTGATAAAGCTGGATTAGGATATAATCCACTTAAAAAGCAAAAATCTTTGAAAAATATTTTTGTACATGCTGAAAAATCATCAAATATTACTTGTTTTAAATGTGGAAACAAAGACATAAATCTTATATGTGTAAATCTCCACATAAAAGAAAAATGATTTGGGTTCCAAAGGAACAATATTTAATGCATCTAACCATGAAGGACCCAAGAAGGCTTGGGTACCTAAAATTAAGACATGAATGTTTTGCAGGAGTGTCTTGCAGCCATCAGACTGAAAAGAAAATGGTACCTGGATAGTGGTTGCTCAAGACACATGACGGGTGATAAAGATCAATTCATCACCCTTGAATCAAAAAGAGGTGGAGTAGTTACTTTTGGTGATAATGGTCAAGGCCATATCATGGGTATTGGTAAGATTCAAATTACTCCATCTACTCATATTGATAATGTTTTATATGTCGATGGACTTAAATATAATTTGATAAGTATTAGCCAACTGTGTGATAAAGGTTTCAAAGTTTCCTTTGAAGCTTCTGTTTGCACTGTTACTAATCCCATTGATAATAGCATTATTCTTGTTGGTAAACGTTATGGCAATGTGTACTTAATTGATTTGAGTAATTTATCTCCAAGTAATCATTGCTTAGTTGCTAATAATGCTAAGATGAATGAGATTGGTTGGCTATGGCACCGTAGATTAGGTCATGCAAGCACACACCTAATTTCTAAACTATTGAAAATGGATCTAGTTAAAGGTATTCCTAGCTTAAATTTTGAAAATAATCGAATATGTGATGCATGTCAATTTGGAAAACAAACAAGAACTTCTTTCAAATCTAAGAATATTGTTTTAACTACTAGGCCACTAGAGCTACTACACATGGACCTTTTTGGACCTACTAGAACCACAAGTCTAGGAGGAAAGAAATATGGTCTAGTGATAGTAGATGATTACTCTAGATTCACTTGGGTAATATTTTTGGCTCACAAAGATGAGACTTTCTCAATATTCCTGAAATTCGTTAAGAAAGTCACAAATGAGAAAAACACTACCATAGTGTCTATTAGAAGTGATCATGGAACTAAATTTGAAAATCACTTATTTAAAAAATTCTGTTTTGAAAAAGGCATATATCATAACTTTTTAGCACTAGGACACCTCAACAAAATGGAGTTGTAGAAAGAAAGAATAGGATTTTAGAAGACATGGCCCGTACCATGCTATGTGAAAGCCAACTTCCAAAATATTTTTGGGCGGAAGCTATAAACACAGCATGTTACATCCTAAATAGAGCCCTGATTAGATATCCTTAAGAAGACTCCCTATGAACTATGGCATAATAGGAAACCAAATTTAGGTTATTTTCATGCATTTGGTTGTAAATGCTTTATTCATAACAATGGAAAGGATAATCTTGGGAAGTTTGATGCAAAGTCTGATGAAGGTATTTTCCTAGGATATTCTACATCTAGCAAGGCATATAGAGTATTTAATAAGAGAAGCTTAGTTGTAGAAGAATCCATTCATATAGTGTTTGATGAGTCTTTAGCATCAAGTTCAGATAAAATTGATGATGAGGAAGATACATCTTTGATTGAAAGAGGTATTGAAAAATTAAATGTATCTTCAGATCAAGAACCTGAAGCTAAGGATGATGACTCACCTAAGGATGATGGTATTGATACTGCTCATAATGATAAAGATCTACCTAGAGATTGGAGATATGCTTATGGTCATCCTAAGGACCTAATCATAGGTGATCCATCTCAAGGTGTAAGGACTAGATCATCAATGAGAAATATCAATAATCATCTTGCATTTGTATCTCATATAGAACCTAAAACTATAGAGGAAGCTGAGAAAGATAGTTATTGGATGTTAGCAATGCAGGAAGAGTTAAACTAATTCACTAGAAACCAAGTTTGGACCCTAGTACACAGACCTAAAAACCACCCTGTAATAGGATCTAAATGGGTTTTTAGAAATAAATTGGATGAAAATGGATTGGTAATTAGAAATAAGGCTAGATTAGTTGCAAAAGGATATAATCAGGAAGAAGGTATAGATTTTGATGAAACCTTTGCACCTGTTGCTAGATTAGAAGCCATTAGGCTACTACTTGCATTTGCATGTCATATGAATTTCAACTTATTTCAAATGGATGTTAAAAGTGCATTTTTAAATGGTTTTATAAATGAGGAAGTTTATGTTGAACAACCTCCTGGTTTTGCAGATCATGAATTTTCAAATCACGTTTTCAAATTGCAAAGCACTTTATGGTTTAAAGCAAGCACCTAGAGCTTGGTATGATAGATTAAGTAAATTTTTAATTGAAAATAATTTTTCTAGAGGAAATGTTGATAAAACCTTGTTTTTAAAAAGAAAAGAAAACATTTATTAATTGTTCAAATTTACGTTGATGACATTATATTTGGTGCTACTAACAATCTCCTTTGTCAAGAATTTGCTAAGTTAATGCAGGGAGAATTCGAGATGAGCATGATGGGAGAACTCAACTTCTTCCTTGGACTTCAAATCAAACAAGAGAAAGCGGGATTTTCATCAACCAAACAAAGTACACAAAGGAAATACTCAAGAAGTTTGGTATGGAATCTGCTAAACCTCTTGGTACGCCAATGAGTCCCTCATGCAAGCTGGACAAGGATGAAGAAGGTAAGAAAGTAGATCAGAAGCATTACAGAGGTATGATCGGATCACTTCGTTACCTAACTGCAAGTAGGCCAGATATTATATTTTCTGTTTGCCTATGTGCAAGATATCAATCTAATCCTAAGGAATCACATTTATTTGCTGTTAAAAGAATCTTTAGATACTTAAATGGAACTAAAAATGTAGGATTATGGTATTCTAGAGACTCAACCTTAAAATTGATTGCTTATTCTGATTCTGATTATGCTGGTTGTAAATTAGATAGAAAGAGTACAAGTGTGGCATGCCAACTTTTAGGAAGTAACTTAATCTCTTGGTTTAGCAAGAAGCAAAATTGGGTTGCATTATCCACTGCTGAGGCAGAGTATGTTGCAGCTGGAAGTTGCTATGCTCAAATCCTTTGGATTAAGCGACAACTTGAAGATTATGGTATCACACTTGATAAAATTCCTATTAAATGTGATAATACTAGTGCCATCAATCTAACTAAGAATCCAATTCAACATTCAAGAACTAAACACATAGAAATTAGACATCACTTCATTAGAGAACATGTTTCCAACAATGATGTTTGTCTTGAATATGTTAATACTAATGATCAATTAGCTGATATTTTTACCAAACCTTTGAGTGAGGAAAGATTTTGTTATCTTAGAGGAGAATTAGGAGTTTGTGACCCTTTAGAATGATTTTCTAAACTCTTAAGGACAACAACTATCTAGACTTCATCAATTTCTTGAAAATCCTCTATGTCCAATAAGGAAATTTATCTAGAAATTTGATTCATTGTTTCCCCAATTGATTAGGAACATTTATCTAGAATTTATTGATTAATTTGATTAGTTTCAGATCCTTGAAATTCCAATTTTTCACTGAAACTATTGTGGAGTCGACACCTGCAGTTTGTGGAGTCGACACCTTCATATTTTGATGTTCTATCTGGGCAATTAGAGCCGACTCCGGCTTCTGCAGAGCCGACTCTAATTCGGGCACTGACAGATTTTCTGGTTCGGAGCCGACACCTCGCTTAAGAGGAACTAGGTCAAAATAAAAAGGCGGAGTCGACACCCAAACGACCCTATCGTCTCCTAATCCCTTCTAAAGCCGTTCCAAATCGATTCCAACCCTCCAAACCCCTCAAATCTCTCAATAACTCATTCCAATCAATTCCTATGGCTCCTAAGAAGCGTGCTATTGGAGGTTCGGCCGTTCCCACGAGAAAAAGGACGATTCGTAGGCAACCCTCACCGTCTTCATCATCTGCCACCCAAGATGCTTCTCCACCTTCACCATCTTCTCCACGGGTAGATCAATTAGCGGGTAAGGCCATTACAACTGGAAGAAAAGTAGATTTTGATTTATTTGCTTCGGAGGGCTTCGCTATTGGCCGATTATTGAAGGAAATGGGATGGAGAAGTTTGCTCTTTGGATGTTCCTACGTACCCTGCCCTTGTGAGAGAATTCTATAATGATTTATGTAGAGGAGAGGGAGGTTTAGTGAGTTTTGTAAGAGGAACCAAAGTGATAATCACGACCGAGATTCTTGAAATTTATTGGAGATGCCTACTATTGGACTAGTTGAGTATCAACATGATGAGAGGAGGTGCCCTATCTAGGATGTTAGGGAGAGAAGTATCTGAGTTTGAAGAAATCATGGCTAATCAACTAAATTTGGAACTCAGGTTACCTCATAATATTTGTGGAAGAATCTTGTTTCCTAAAATTGGAAGGTTTGAATATGTCTCGGAGCGAGATATCTTATTGATGGACTGTATCATTACTGGAAGGCCTGTTAATTTAGCTGGAATGATGATTGGTTATATGGCAGAAGCAGCAACCAATAAGAGATCAACACTGCCATACGGTATGATTCTGACATTAGTTTTTAGAAGCCAAGGTGTGCTAATAATGGACAATGAGCCACTAAGAAAATTAAGGCATACTGATTACTACAGTGTCTCTACAATTCACCGCATGGGCTTCAGAAAAGAGAATGATATTTGGATAAAAAGAGGACAAGAGACCAGAGCAGAGGAAGTTAGAGTTGAGGAGGCAGAGCAGAGGATATTCCTGGACCATCTACTGCTGGACCTTCAGAGGCTGGACCGAGCACTCATCCTTCACCTCCACATCAGTCAGCCTTGGTATCTGGAAGATTTTCAAAGGAGCAGCTTGATCAGCTCAGAGCCCTACTGACTGAGCATGATTCGGAAATGAGAAGTGAAATGAAATTGATATCTGCTAAGCTTGACATGATAGTTTCTACTTTGGATAAATCAGTGAATGCCATGTCATCTGAGCTTCAAAAGATTTTTGAAAGACTAGAAGGGATAGCAGATGGATCAAGAGTCTATTTAGATGCTACTGGTCAGTTGAAGAAAGATCTTGATATTGCTGTCGCTCAAGTTGAAGCTTGTCTTGAAAAATTTAAGAAGGACCAAAAAGATGAGATTATGGAAATGATTGGTCATTTGAAGAAAATTGTTTACAAGCATGTTTGATTTTGATACCCTGTCTTATCCTAGTTTGTATCTTAGGATTTCTTGCTTTCTTTACTTTGATAGCTTGTATCTAGGAATTTTGGTTTACTGTGAATATACTTGAATATGTTACTTTGCTGTGAATGTACTTGAACTGACACATGTAATGAATCTTGCATTGAAATACAATTATCCTTTTATTGCAAATTTGTCTATGAGAACCAATTACCATCTCTATGATTGAATGAACCAACAACCTCGCTCTGATAACATTCTTTATTATTTTTAAATTCACCTTATTGCTGGTAACAAAAAAGGGGAGAGAAAACTGTATATGCATAAAGGAAATAAGAATGGAAGAATATAAGATTAAAGGAATATAAGATTTCAATCAATTGGCATATCTAAAAAGGGGGAGAGAAATTTTGAGATTTATAAATTCTAATCAATTTGTATCAAAAATGATCAATTGATTTCAGTTTATTTACATAGGGGGAGTTATTCAATGCAGGGGGAGCTTAATAATTTCTACGTAAAGTTCAATCATCTTGATTGATGTTTATAATAGAACTCAAGTATGTTTTTAAAGTTCATTTTGAAAATTGGCATCAAATTCTCTGTTAGGAAGTTTTTAAAGCTTTAACAATGTCTGTAACTCTTCATTCAAATAAATTTTTAATGCATATACTCAAAGTTTTTGTCATCATCAAAAAGGGGGAGATTGTTGACCCAATTGTTGATTTTGATGATTAACAAAACTATTTGAGTATAACATTTGAAGTTACTAATGATTTTGATTAAGTTTTTCAGTTTATGATATGATTTATTAATCAAAATGATAAGACAAATCAAGTTCTAGTTCGAATCTAATGTCAAGGTAAGATTTTAGACATTAGAGTCGACACATGGAATCGCAGAGTCGACTCCGAAATCGGCACGGACTTAGAGTCGACTCCTGGACTGTTAGAGCCGACTCCAACAGAAAAGACAGAACGATGGTTTTTCTAGCCACGACTTAGAGTCGACTCCCGGACTGTTAGAGTCGACTCCAGAAGATTTTTGTGTCGACCCCAGAAAAGTCAGAGATGACTCCAGTTCAAGTGATTTGGGGATTTTCGATTTAGAGCCGACTCCAGAAAAGTTAGAGCCGACTCCAGAATGTCAGACGCGACTTCAAAACTGTCAGAACGACTCTAAACTTTACTTTTATCTTTTTAATTCCAACGGCTATTGCTATTTTTGGATCTAATCCTTCTTATACTTGTTTCTAACGGATAGTTTTAAACTATTTATGGATTAAACTGATCTATAAGAAGAGGGTTTGCTGCGTCCAAAAAGAGAGAGACAAAAAGAAAAGAATAGAGAAAAAACTTTGAAATCCATCAGAAAAGAAAAGATGGAAGATTCGAGAGGAAAGATTATACTGATTCCCCAAAAGAAAAGAGAGAGATTCCAAGCTTTCATAGCTTCATTTTGAAGAAATCTCAAGAAAGGAAGCAAGCCCTAGTTTTATGATTTTGGAGCTTCAAGAGCATTTAAAGGAAGATCCACCCAAGAGAAGAGAAGAAGCAAGCCACCTAGATCTGCAAATCAGGCTTTGATTCCTATCTCTTTATTTCGTGTTCTATCATTGTATATTTGCTCATTGGAGGAGCCTTTGTTTTGTAAAAACAATTATTGTTTGCTGGGTCAATCGGAGGATTGATTCCATTGAGGCTGTTAGCCTTGTGCAAGCAGTTTGCTTGTGGTGTAAGGTTTTGTGCTGGTGAGCCTTGAAAACCAGCTAGGTCCGTTGTGCACCCGAAAACAACAAGTTCGAGTTGTGAGCTTGCAAAATAACTCTGCTGTAATCAGATTGATTATAGTGTGGACCCAAGAGATACTTGGGAGTGGACGTAGGTGTAGGTACACCGAACCACTATAAAATCTCCTGTGTTTGCCGTGATTGTCTCATTATCTTTAACTCTCTATTTGTGCATATTCTGTTTTAATTTGTGTGAATCTAAATTTTTATTTCCGCTGGGGTTTATTTTCAAAAGAGTTTAAATTTTTGAAAAACCCAATTCACCCCCCTCTTGGGTTGCTATATGGACCAACAGTGCTCGCTCAGCTCGATGGCACATTTAGTCATTCTCCCTGATGTCTCCGGGGGATGGACCACCGCCTTGATAGGTTGGTTAGTCAGGACCGTCACAGAATGCGCCTGGAAGTATGGCCGTAACTTCTGAACTAAGGTGATCAAGGCTAACACATCTTCTCAATCCGGCTATACCTCGCCTCCGCATCACGGAGCAGTTTGCTGACATAATAAATTGGCTTCTGGGCCTTATTTTCTTCTCTGACCAGCACTGAGCAAACGGCACCTTCCGATACAGCCAGATATAGGAACAATGCCTCCCCAGGATTTGGACTGCTGAGGAGTGGCGGAGAGCCGAGGTACTTCTTGAGGTCTTCAAATGATTTTTGGCATTCGGAAGTCCATTGGAAATTTTTAGCCGACCGAAGAGTTTTGAAGAAGGGGAGGCATCTTTCGGTAGAGCGCGCCACGAAGTGGTTGAGGGCCGTTATCCTCCCGGTTAAGCGCTGGACTTCTTTAATTGACGCCGGGGGCACCATCTGCTGGAGAGCTTGAATCTTCTGGGGGTTAGCTTCAATACCCTGCTGGGAGACCATGAAGCCGAGGAACTTCCCAGAGTTAACGCCGAAGCCGCACTTAGTCAGATTGAGCTTCATCTAATATTTGCGGAGTGTCGCGAAGCTCTCCAGAGATCCTTGACGTGCTGTGATGCCTCTTTGCTTTTAACCAGCATGTCGTCGACGTATACCTCCATATTCCGGCCGATTTGTTCCTTGAATACTTTGTTGACCAGCCTTTGGTAGGTGGCTCCTGCATTTTTAAGACCAAAAGGCATAACACGGTAACAGTAAGTACCTCGGTCGGTTATGAAGGCGGTCTTTTCCTCATCTTCGGGGGCCATCCGGATCTGGTTGTAGCCGGAGTAGGCGTCCATGAACGTCAGCATTTGATGACCCGAGGTGGCATCCACAAGTTGGTCAATCCGGGGGAGAGGGAAGCTGTCCTTCGGGCATGCTTTGTTGAGGTCGGTGAAGTCGATGCAATCCGCCACTTGCCGTTCGACTTCATCACCATGACGACATTTGACAGCCGATTTGGGTAATTTACCTCCCGAACAAAGTTTGCCTTGATGAGTTTATCGACCTCCTCCTCAATAGCTCTCTGCCGTTCTGGGGCAAAGCTCCTCTTCTTTTGCTTGACGGGCCGGTACATCTCGTCCACGTTAAGGCAGTGGATGAGAACTTCGGGGCTGATTCCTGGCATGTCGGAGGCAGGCCAGCAAAGACATCGGCGTTGCTTCGGAGAAATTCGATCAGCTCTCGCCGAGATTCGCCTTTCAGCAGCGACCCGATCTTTATGGCTCGGTCGGGACGAGCCTCGTCCAGTGGTACTTCCTCTAGTTCCTCGGCTGGTTCCCCCCGTTGCTCGGCGAAGTCCTCCCGAGCGTCCAGCCCATCAACTTCAGGCATTCTGGATTGAAGGCTGGTGACAAAACACTGCTGAGCCATAGTCTGGCTCCCTGGACGACACCAATTCCTTGCCCGGTGGGGAATTTCATAGATAGGTGCGGGATGGAGACAACGGCTTTGAGAGACATCAGGCCGGGTCTTCCAAATATGGCGTTGTAGGGCAACTTGAGCTTAGTTACTAGGAAGTCCATGTGAACAGTGGCCACAAGGGGCCAGGTTCCTACCCGAACCGTTAAGGTTACGACCCCTTCGGGATGATAACATCGTTGGTGAACCCCATTAGGGTGGAGTCCACGGCTCGGAGGTTTTCCATGAGCAATCTCATCTTGGCAAACACATCAAGGTACAAAATATTCATGGAGCTTCCACTATCAACAAGGATCCGCTTACATCGTAGTTATTTAATTGAGGGATACAACCAGTGCGTCGTCATGTGAGAACTGTATCCCTTGAGATCATCGTCGGAGAAGGAGAGCTCACCCGTTCGTGCTCTCTTTGGTGCCGAGCCTTCATCATCATTTCTGGAGCTTGAGCCGCCGGCCTCTTCAATCATATTAATGTGGCCGATCACGGGTGGATTGGGAGGAGGAGGAGGTTGCTGAGGCTCGGGCTGGCGGTCACCTCCTTGTCCTGGCTCAGGCACCCTCCTGAACTGGTTCAATCGGCCCCACTGGATCAGCCTCTCAATTTCGTTCTTTAGCTGCCAGCATTCCTCAGTGTCGTGGCCGTGCTCCCGGTGATAGCGGCAGTATTTGATGGGGTCCCTTCGAGTTGGGTTCCCTCGGAGAGGGGCTGGCCGGGGGAGCTGGCACTCTATCTCCATGAGGATTTGCGCCCTGGGTACAGTTAGTGGGGTGTACCGATCGAATTGCCTGGGCGGGCTCCGGGAGCGATTTCTTGGCGATGGCAGGGGAGCTCTTTGGCGGCGAGGCGGGCTCCGGCTGACGGATCGGTCGGTGCCTGTCCGAACCTTTAGGCTCTCTCTTCTTTGCCAACTCGCGCGGGCAGCTCTCCGTGACTCCTCGACCCTGGCGTATTTATCTGCCAAGGCCATCATATCGAAGAGGTTCGGGGGTAACTGACTTCCATCGCCAGGTAGAAGTTGCTCTCCTTCAAAACTCCCCCCGCTAGGAGCAGACATAGCCACCTCATGATTAAGGTGGTCCACCTCCAGCATGGCCTTGTTGAAACAGTCAAGGTAATTTCTCAAGGACTCCCCCTCTCTCTGCTTAACTTCAGAGAGGGAGTCGGACCTTCGTCGGTGACGGTGGCTACTGATGAACTGGCCAATAAAAAGATGGCTCAGCTCGTCGAATGAATCAATGGAACCTGGTTTCAAGACGTTGAACCAGGTTCTAGCAGATCCTCTGAGGGTGGAAGGGAAGGCGCGGCAGAGGATCGCGTCTGACGCTCCGTAGAACATCATTATTGACCGGAAGCTACTGAGATGATCATCCGGATCAGAAGAGCCATGGTAGGGCTCGATGGCGGGTAGCTTAACATGGGAGGGAATCACTTCCTCCATGATCCCTTTGGAGAAAGGGATGCCCTGCTCTGCCTTAGGCTGAGGCGGATGGGCCTGCTTGGTGGCGTCCAGCTCCCGACGCATCTCCCAGATTTGTCGGCGGATCTCCTCTTCAGATGTAAGAGGAGGAGCTGGGCGAGGAGAGCACGGGGACGGCGTCGAATCATGGCGGGAGGACACCGGGGAGAGGGACCGGGCCCGCCGAGATCTGGGAGGATCCATGTTGTAGCCACCTCGTGGGACTGGTTTGTCCCCCTTGGGTCGGTGCGGGGGTCGCGGCTCCATGCGGACCAGATGAGGAGGTGGCCGGAGAGCAGGGGCAGTTGCGAGGCGCTCCTGAACCAGATGGGTCAGGGCTTAGACCTGCTGGACCAGTGTGGCAAACTGGTCCTGGGTCACCGGGATGGTTGGCGGCGACGGGGTCTCGATGGGTGGCGGTTGCGGCGCCATGCTGCTCATCGGATCAGATCTTTGGGAGGCGATCTGGTCCTGGGCTTTAGAAGTTGCCCTTCTCCGATTAGCCATTGGGGAGGTTCTCTTCGGATCGAGATCCTTGTCTCCTTTCTTAAGTTTTAATGGGACTTGAGGCCTTCCTCTAGCGCCAATCTATTGCCACCAGGATCTGTCCTTCGACTCGGGCGCGGTCGAGCTCCCGATTGGCCACCCCTGGAGGGACTCCCCAGAGAGATCCTTCTCCTCATTTCTGTTGATCGTCGATCCCTACTGGCTTGAGCGTCGGAGGGTCTTCCGTGGAGGGCCACCTCCAACACCTCTCGCGTGAGGACTTCTGTGCAGATCCGCCAGAGGAAGTCCAGATCAGAAGACCAACCGTGCCGAGTCGAAGAACAGATCCCGGCGGCAACAATAAGTTTAAGATTAAGCTTCTTCAAACTTTGAAGAAGTGAAAAAGAAGAGCCCACAGAGGCTTTCGGTCCAGATTCGAATCGAATTTTATTTTCTTAATGCACAATTATATTATATCTTCAGCTGATCTGTTATCCCTAAACCTCGTTGGGAAGGAATGAAAGAGCTCGAGATAATGATGGCATTATGATTAGAGGATCATAGGTTGGAAGAGCAGGTTCGAAGATAAGAAGAGAAGTAAGAGAAAGAGTTTGTGGCAATGATTGTATTATGATAAAAGGATCATGGGTTGAAAGAGAAGAGAAGAAACGGTAGCTGAAAAGATGAGCAGAGTTACCGATGGCTGCAATAATAATTATAATTTAAATTTTTAATTCTTTCTAAAATATGATCTTGATGTGTGTGAGGCTTCTTTCAATAGTTTCACATCGGAAAATTAGAAGTTGGTTGAGTGATTTATATGTTGTAAAGTAAGAAGAATAAGGTACCAATTAGATTTCTTTTAGGCTGTGGTGGTCCAACCAAGATGGTGTGGGCCTTATCCGTCTTGCTTTCTTGTAACCAAATGAATCCGTGGGTGCTGCGGGCTCAGGGCTCGAGTCGTTATAATATGGTATTAGAGACATGCACCAACCGAAAGTGCAGGAGTTAAGTTCAATACATGGCAAAATGCTACATCGATGGAGCCATCTCTTGAACCTGTGGGGGCCATAGGATCGGATCCTATAACCGGTTAAGGAAGATGGACAAGTACCAATTGGATCCCTTTTGGACTATGATGGCGCAAGTTAGTGTGAACCTTGTCCGTCTTACTTTCTTGTAACGAACATGTTTGGATTATTAGAATTTGGTATTAGAGCCACGCACCAGTCGAAAGTGCAGGAGCTAAGTGCCACATAGGGTAAAGTGCTACATCGATAGAAGCTACCTCTTAAACCCCCCTTCAATAGTCCCATATCGAAAAATTGGGAGTTGGTTGAGTAGTTTATATGTTGTAAAACAAGAAGGACAAAGCACCAATTAGATTCTTTTGGGCTATGGTGGCCCAAGTTGGTGTGGACCTTATTTATCTTGCTTTTTTGTAATGGAACTATCTATGGGTGGCACAAAGTGATGAGAGGCATTGTGAAACAAGCATCCAAATATCTAATTATGCATCTGATCTTAACTAAATATAACCTCCTATGTGATATGTACGAATATATTAATTATTTTGAAGAATTCCACTACTTAACTCATGCAATTTATGTACATAGATATCGAAACCCACCGTTAAACGAGATTAAAAATTCCTTAAAAAAAATCTAAAACTAAGAAGATAGATAAATCGAAAAAGATTTTTTTATTAAAATAAGGGCTATTGACATTTAAAAACCTATAAATAAATAAAGAGAAACGTGGCCCTCGGGGTCTGGCGGTAGATTTCGGCAGATGGGGTGAAGTTTTGTGCTGCAGATTACTTGGCGGTATTGCTACAGTGCTTCCCTGTTTTTTTTGGTCCTCCTCCACCCAACGCCGACTCGAACAGTGACGATAAAATACCTCTCCACACTCCCTACTCTCCACACTTCTTCCAATGTATCTTCTTTCCAACTTTGCCATTTCGATCACCTATCTCAGAAGAATTGAAAGGGTTTTAGGGATTTTCTTTGGACCTCTATGCAGGAAGGACATGGTATTCACCTTATATCTTGAAAAGGGTCTGCATGCCGATCCAGGAGGGTGGCCTGGGGATTCAGTCTTTAATCGTCAGAAGGGAGGCCTTTTGGCCAAGCATGCCTCGCGATTCATTCTGAGCCACAGAGCCTATGGAGCTCTGTTATGAGAGCGAGATATGGTGATTGGACTTCATCCTTGTATATGCAATTGTCCCCTAGGCATTCTCCCTTTTGGAAGGAGGTCTGTCGTCATGGAAGATCCATTATCGAAAATACTACGTGGATGATTGGTGATGGCTCTTCCATTGAAGTGATTCAGGATTCATGGATCTCTGACATCCCACTATCTCGATGGCCCTCCTTCGTTAGTAGTGATGTCCCCACTAGTTTGAGAGTGAAGGAGCTTATTTCTTCTGATTCTTCCTCTTGGCATGACCCTCTGGTGTCCCGTTTTTTTGGGGATGAGCTTGCCCATCGGATCCTGGCTATTCCGATTACTTCTGTTATTACTTCAGATTGTAGGTTGTGGCGCAGATCCTTCCTAGGGCCCCTATGAAGGATCTTGTGAAGATGTTCAGCCCCCAGCCTCAGGTTCAGGTGGATGCTGTGTGGATATGGAAGCTGCCAATTCTCCAGGATACAGCTCTTCATATGGAAGTTTTTGTGGGAATGTCTCCCAACTTGTGCTATGCTTGTGAGGAGGGGCTTGCCTATCCAGCCTATATGTCCGATTTGTGGTTTGGAGGAAGAGTCTACTGAGCACGCCATCTTTTCTTGTCCTAGAGCGGGTTGGATCTGGCAGTCAGTGGGCTATCATCCTAGATTGGAGCAGACGACTTCCCAGTGTTCTCTCTTCTTAGATGTCCTCGGAAGACCTCCCAGTATAAATGTGCTCTTTGGGCTTCTACGGCATATCAGATCTGGCTATCTAGGAACCAGACTATTTTTTCAGATGGTGGTATATCATTACAAAGGATTATATGAAAATTTGATCCCTAGCGTCGGACTGTGCTCGTGGCTTCCATTCAGGTGGTCTTGACTTCTCTGGCCTCTGGGGTTCCCTGCTGCTTCGGCAGCGAACCAGCATACGGTTTTTATATCATGGGAACCCCCTCCTCCAGGGTATGTCAAGATCAACTTTGATGGGAGTGTTCGTGGCAGACTTGCGGGATTGCTTTCGTCATCCGTGGGCCGGAGGGTGATCTATTGGCAGCTGGAGGGTTTGGTAGTTTGGACTCTTCTGTCCCAATGACTGAGCTTAATGCTGCTTGGGATGACATCTCCTGTGCTGTTCGATCTCTTCATGTTCAAAACCTCATCATTGAGGGCAACTCTATGATTGTAATTCGGTGGCTACAGAGGGAACATGGCTTCCTTGCTCCTGCTATACCACTTTTAGATGATATCTGGATTATGCTGAATGAGGTCCAAGATGTTCATATTCGCCATTCTTATCGGGAAGCTAATTCGGCGGCCGATTGGGTGGCTTCATCTATTGCTCACCACTCGGGTTTCTGGAGGTGGAGACAGGGAGATCAGTGTCTTTTTGTACTTCAACAAATTTTGTACTCTATGCTCAAGGGATGATCCGTACATGAGTTGTATGATCGCCCGGATGTACCAAAAAAAAAAAAATTCGATAGCATGGGTCGCTAAACCATCAGATTAAAAATAACGGTGTACTTCATTGGTAGCTCTCCATCAATACCCTTTGAAGGACAGAACCGACCCTGTTTCATTCACCGACTGCCATCAAGAAACTAGAATTGAACAGAGATAGTGAAAAAAAAATATTTAAGAGGCTATGCTAGCAGACTAAGCTAGCATTATCAAATATGTGACGTTGCTGAAGATAACGTGATGATGTGGCTGGTATGGCCACAATGGTAATTTCGGCAAAACCAAAAGAAATTAGTATGGCTCTGGCAGCTCCAAGCCCGTCGAGTCGGCCCCGACCATTCCTGATCGGCCCTGCTCAGCCCCGGCATCTCCAAGCCTGCCAAGTCAGCCCGACCATTCCTGGTCGACCCTGATGTCTCCAAGCCCGCCGAGTCAGCCCCGACCATTCCTGGTCGGCCCTGCTCGGCCTCGGCAGCTCCAAGCCCGCCGAGTCGGCCCCGACCATTCCCGGTCGGCCCCGCTCGACCCAGGCAGCTCCAAGCCCGCCGAGTCGGCCCCGACCATTCCCGATCGGCCCCGGTAGCTCCAAGCCCCCCGAGTCAGTCCGACCATTCCCGATCGGCCCCGCTCGGCCCTGGCAGCTCCAAGCCCGCCGAGTCAGCCCCGACCATTCCTGATCGGCCCCGCTCGGCCCCGGCGTCTCCAAGCCCGCCGAGTCGGCCTCGACCATTCCTGGTTGGCCTCGCTCGGCCCCGGCGTCTCCAAGCCCGCCGAGTTGGCCCCGACCATTCCTGGTCAGCCCCGCTCGGCCCCGGCAGCTTCAAGTCCACCGGGTCGGTCCCGACCCTCCTTGGTCGACCCCGCCCCGGCGCCTCCCGGTCGGTGGAGTTGGCCCCGACCATCCCTGGTCGGCCCAGCTCAGCCTCGGCGCCCTTAGGAGAGTCAAGGCGCCCCCGCTTCCTCCAAGTCACCCCCGGTATGGCCATGGTGGTTCAGGATGCTACCTTTCTGACCCGCGTCGCCTGGCAACGCCAGATCCAACTACCCACTGGCCACACTGCTGATGGGACTGGACCAAACTACCCGATAGCCCCACTGGCTGATGGGACATAGCCCACCAACCACCGTTTTTCCCCTCTCCGATGGAACAGGACCCACCAACCAGTCCAGATTTATACAACCCCCAAGAACTCCGTGGACATTCCTTCTTCACGGAATCCCACGTGGTCATGCAAGTGTCAACCCCCTATAAAAAGGTGAATTCACTCAATAATGAGGTAAGAGCGAAAAACTCAAAGAATTGCTATTGAATATTCAGAAAGGGGGATTCCTCCTCCCGAAAGAAACACCGTTCATCCAAGAAGAGCTCGTCCGAGCTCTTCCTCAGCTGTGACCTCGGTTGCTAACTTGAGCGTTGGAGGGTCCCACCGGAGAATCTCTTCGGTCCTGGACTTTTTTGCAGGTAACCCGGCGAAGCGAAGATCCGCTAATCAATCCACTTTCTTCTCCCGACGTTCAGGACCAGTGATCGAGCGTCATCAGATTGGCGCGCCAGGTAGGGGGAATCACGGGCGAAGCAGCAGGTAGCTCAGGGTTTCCAGCGCTATGTATCAACGAACTTTACTCTCCCCCTCTTTTCTTCACCAAGCCATGGTGGTGACACGAGCTCAAGACACTTCTATCAGCTATCCAGCGGGGCTTCCCCCGCCAGCTAGGCAGCAGGAGGCCGATCCCCCTGCCACCGATCCTCCCGTCACCCGTCCACCGCCAGATGTAGCTGTCAAAACTATGAAGCAATTAGCGACTCTCACCCAGCAAGTCCAAACTCTCACCGCTATGGTCCATGGACTCCAGCAGCAGCAGTCCGTGGCCACCCAGCACCAGACCGCTCCCTCCGCCAGTCAGCAGTCGGTGAAGGGAGGCTCTCCCCAGTAAAAAGCCAGTCGTCGTTAGGTTTCCCCTAGGAAGCCTCGCCGTGAGCCCTCTAAATGGCCATGGTCCCCTGGTTGTGGCCCCAGTAAATTTCCTCCGAGCCGCATCATCAGGAGGAACCAAAGTCGAAGTCCCGGCTCCCGCATCCTTCTCCTTCTCTTTCTTCTTCTTCTTCCTCCTCCGAGCTATCTCGGAGGGCCCCGACAATCAACCGCCATGCGACTAGACGAGTACAATAGGCGACTGGATGAGCTCGCCAGAAAAATCAATCATCAACCGGAGGAAAGTTTGACACCTGTCCTCCTTACACCCACGGGATATTGGAGGACATGTCCCCTCCAGGTTCGCTTTCCCCAGATAGACCCGTACGACGGTACGATAGATCCTCTCGACCATCTCGAGAGTTATAAAGCAATGATGCAAGTCCAAGGCGCTTCGGATGCCCTTCTCTGCAAAGCCTTTCCTGCCACTCTACGGAAGGCCGCTCGCGCGTGGCACTCGCCCCTATCCCCCCACAGCATCGACTCCTTTCGAGAGCTGAAATGGCCTTTCTGGCACATTTCGATGCATGCCGGCGGATTACAAGAGTGGCGGACACCTCTTCTCTATGCGCCAGAAGGAGGGGGAGTCGCTACGGGACTTTGTGTCGGTTCAAGGCTGCCGCCCTCGAAGTTTACCATTTGATGACGTGGTGGCAACGCTAGCGCTGAAGCGAGGGCTCCTCCCATCCCGCTTCACCTTTTCCTTGTACAAGAAGTCCCCGGGTTCCTATTCCGACCTCCTCCTCCGGCTCAAAAGTATATCCACGCGGATGAAGCTGACTTCACCCACCGAGAATCCTCGAAGAGCTCCAACCACAAGCCCGCTCACCCCGAGCCGAGTGGACCCCCCCAACACCGGCGGTCCGACCCGCCTCGCCGATCTGACAATAGGCATCGAAGCCCGTCCCCGATGAGAGCAAGCTCACACCTCTCCTCGCCCCTCGATCCCATATCCTTATGGAGATCGAGGGCGAGCCTTATCTCCAGCGTCCTCCTCCCATGAAGAAAGGTCTTCCCCGCGACAAAAGCTGTACTGCTGATTCCACCGGGATTATGGCCATGACACCGACAGCTGCTATAGTTTGAAGCGGGCCATCGAGGAGCTCATCCAGCGAGGCTACCTCAGCAAGTATGTTCAGAAGGCATCACAGCCGCTGCCAGCACTCATGGGGCCCCACCCCTCAGGCTACGGTCGACAACACCCCCACAGAATGGATGGTCGGAATGGTGTCTTGGGGAGCGGCCTCCGCATCTAAGCGGCTGAGAGGGGAGGAGGCGCCGGATAATGTAATCTCCGGGGGGATCTGCTTTGTTGAAAATGTAAACAATGAAGGCGTCGTCGTCTCTATGACGATCGCCAAGCACCCTATAAATAGGATATTAGTTGATAGTGGCAGCTCAGCTGACATCCTTACTTACGACGCTTTTGTTTGGATGGGATTATCTCTAGACTTCCTTCAGCCTGTGGCGGCCCCGTTGGTCGGGTTCACCGGGGATTCAGTAAGGGTTGAAGGTGAGATATCTTTGCCTGCGACAGCCGGAACACCGCCATGCCAGAGTACAGTGATCATGAAATTCCTGGTCGTGAGGGTCCCCTTGGCATACAACGCCATTCTCGGGCGTCCAGGTCTTAACCTTTTGGACGCAGTTATCTCCACCCGGTTTGCTGGTGCAGTTCCCCACTAGTGAAGGAGTTGGAGAGATGCGGTGAGACCAGCCGGTCCTGCCTTGTTATCACGCGGTATCAAGTCCTTGGAAGCTGAATCAACTTTAGAAGCACCCGACCCCAGGGACTCCATCAAGGGAGGAGAACCAGCCGAGCACCTCTTAACTTTCCCTCTTGGAGACGACCCAGCGAAGACCGTCCGCATCGGCAGACTCCTTCCCCCGGAGGACCGGGAGCGCCTCTTAGCTTTTTTGCGGGCTAACTCGGACGTCTTCGCTTGGTTGGCGTCTGATATGCCCAGCATCCCTCCGGAGGTGATCACCCACAAGCTCAACATTGACCCGCGGCACCGGCCAATCCGCCAAAGGAAGAGAAGCTTCGCTCCTGATCGGCAAAAGGCTATTGATGAAGAAGTCAACAAGCTGCTCAGCGCTGGCCACATCCGGGAGGCACACTACCCTAGCTGGCTGGCTAATGTGGTCATGGTGCGTAAGGCTAACGGGAGCTGGAGAATTTGCATCGACTTCACCGACCTCAACAAGGTGTGTCCGAAAGACAGTTTTCCCCTGCCAAGGATAGATCAGCTGGTGGATTCCACCTCCGGGCACGAGCTCCTCAGCTTCATGGATGCCTTCTCTGGATATAATCAGATAAGGATGGACCCCAACGACGAAGAGCACACATCCTTTGTGACAGAGAAAGGTATTTATTGCTATAAAGTGATGCGTTTTGGCCTCAAAAATGCGGGGGCAACTTACCAAAGGTTGATGAACAGAGTGTTCCAAGATCAGCTAGGCCGAATATGGAGGTCTATGTAGATGACATGCTGACAAAAAGCACCCGCACCTTCAATCATGTCTCTGACTTAGAGGAAACCTTCAACAACCTCGTCATTTCCAAGTCAAGCTGAACCCCAAGAAGTGTGCTTTCGGGGTCACGGCGGGCAAGTTCTTAGGTTTTATGGTGACCCAGCGGGGGATCGAAGCGAACCCAGAGAAGATCAGCGCCATCCTCGACATGAGGCCAGTCCAGCAAGAAGGAAGTGCAGCGACTAACAGGGAGGATAGCAGCTCTAAGTCGTTTCCTCTCCAAATCGGCCAAAAGATGCTTGCCCTTCTTCAAGGCCTTGCGGAAGGTGAACAATTTCGAGTGGACGGACGACTGCCAGAGAGCCCTTGACGGCCTAAAGGCGTTCCTGTCTTCCCCCCCGCTCCTGTCCAAGCCAAGAGACGGGGAGAGTCTCTTCCTCTACTTAGCTGCTTCTTCGGAAGCCGTTAGCTCAGTCTTGGTGCATCTCGACGCCGACGGAACCCAGAGACCCATCTATTATGTGAGCAAGGTCCTCCATGACGCAGAAGTTAGGTACTCCAAGACAGAGAAAGTTATTTTCGCCCTGATAGTTTCGCCCGGCACCTCCGCCCATACTTTTAAGCCCATCCTATCGTGGTGCTCACAGACCAGCCCCTTCGGGCCATCCTGGCTCGTCCGGATACCTCGGGTCGACTCGCCAAGTGGGCTATTAAGTTAGGAGAGTTCGACCTCTCCTTCCAAGCACGATCGGCACTGAAGTCCCAAGTTTTAGCTGACTTCCTAGTTGAGTGCACTTGGGCGGAAGAGGCGACTGAGGAAGTTACCAAGGAACAGCGCGAGCCTAAACCAAGCGGCGATGGAGAAACTTGGATCCTTCATGTGGATGGCGCGTCAAACTCTCAGGAAGCAGCACCGGCCTCATTCTTGCAGGGCCGGACGGAGAGAGGACGGAATGCGCCCTGCGGTTTCTATTCGAAGCCACCAATAATCAAGCTGAGTACGAAGCCGTACTGGCCAGATTAAGGCTAGCCCAGGAGTTCGGAATAAGGCGTCTCAGGGCTTTCACAGACTTGCAACTCGTCTCTGGGCAAATCAACAGAGAGTACGAGGTGCGTGACCCTGTTATGACTCAGTACTTGGGCAAGGTTCGGCTCTTGACCTCCCCACTAGCTTACTTCAGCATCAGTTACATTCCCCGGAGTGAGAATGCCAAGGCCGACATCCTTTCTCGTCTGGCTACCTCTATCGACACATGGCAAGGGACGCTTACATTGAATATTTAGGAAGGCCCAGCATAGAGGATGGCGAGGAAGTCCTCCCGCTCGCCCAAGAGCCCACATGGATGGATGCCTACGTCCGCTATCTCACTGATGGCACTCTCCCTGACGATCGCAACGAATCCAGGTTACTCAAGTGGAGGGCCTCCAAGTTCGTACTCTTGGACGGGCGTATGTACAGAAGGTCATTCTCCTACCCCCTGCTCAAGTGTGTAGGACCCATCGATGCCGACTACATCCTCAGAGAAATCCACGAGAGCATCTGTGGAAATCATCTGGGGGGCAGGTCCTTAGCCCAAAAGGCTCTCCGTCAGGGCTACTTCTAGCTCACTATGAGGGAGGACGCGGCCAAACTAGTTCAAAGGTGCGATGGTTGCCAGCGCCACACACATCCACATCAACCGTCTATCCCGCTGAACCCGCTCTCGGTCCCATGGCCTTTCGCTCAATGGGGAATGGACATCCTCGGGCCATTCCCCCCAGCCTCAGGGCAACGGAGATTCTTGCTAGTCGCCATCGACTACTTCACCAAATGGGTCGAGGTCGAGGCTCTGGCTAAGATCACTGAAAGTAAGGTCAAAGCCTTCTTTGGAAGTCGATCATATATGTTTCGGCCTACCTCATACCCTCGTCACCGACAACGGCTGCCAATTTAATAATGAAGCATTTAAAGCTTTCTGTGACGAGCTAGGCATTCATCACCGATTCACCTCTGTCGGCCACCCCCAAACCAATGGAGAGGCCGAGGTCATGAACCGCACCATCCTCAGAGGGCTCAGGACCCGACTAGATGGATCCAAGGGTCGATGGGTGGAGGAGCTCCCCAGTGTGATATGGGTTTACCACACGGCCCCAAAGCCCCGACGGGTGAGACTCCTTTCAGTTTCGTCTTCGGATCCGAGGCCGTCATCCCTATCGAGATCGGACTGCCCAGTTTGCGCATGGAGTCCTTCAGCGAGGAAAACAACTCCGCATTGATACGGGCTAATCTGGACTTCATCGACGAAGCACATGATCGAGCGAGGCTGCGCATGGCAACCTTTTGTCAGCGAGCGGCCAAGTACTACAATGCCCGAGTTCGTCTCAAGGTTTTTCGCCACGGAGACTTGGTTTTGAGGAAGGCTGAGGTATCCAAGCCTACAGAGGGGGGCAAGCTATCCCCCAACTGGGAGGGCCCTTATCGCGTCGCCGAAACACTTCACTAGGAGCATACAAACTAGAAGAACTCGATGGGCGAGCCATTCCACGTACCTGGAATGCGGATAACCTCCGCCAATATTATCAATGATGTATTCTCCTGGGGCATAAGCAATAAAGGAGGTCCCTTCTGACGCCACAGCCTACTCTCCCTTGTGTCCAAGGATCAGATCCCGCAAAAGGAGCTCACCGGCATCGCGGCTAATGGGACACCACTCGACCCCGGCACGGCGTGTCCTCGAGTCGGTTAAGACCCTAACAGCTCCGTACCCGGTCGAGTCGCCCCTCAGGCGGCACACAAACCCCTAAGGTGGTTCAAAAGGAGCTCACCGGCATCGCAGCTAACAGAACACCACTCGGCCCGGCATGGCGGTGCCTCTAAGTCGGTTAAGACCCTAACAGCTTCGTACCTAGTTGAGTCACCCCTCAGGCGGCATACAAACCCCTGAGGTGGTTCAAAAGGAGTCACTGGCATCACGGCTAACAGGACACCACTCGGCCCCGGCACGGTGGTGCCCCCGAGTCGGTCAAGACCCTAACAGCTCCGTACCCGGTCGAGTCGCCCCTTAGGTGGCACACAAATCCCTGAGGTGGTTCAAAAGGAGCTCAACGGCATTGTGGCTAACGGGACACCACTCGGCCCCGACACGGTGGTGCCCCCGAGTCGGTCAAGACCCTAACAGCTCCGTACCCAGTCGAGTCACCCCTCAAGCGGTACACAAACCCCTGAGGTGGTTTAAAAGGAGCTCACCGGCATCGCGGCTAATGGGACACCACTCGGCCATGGCACGCGGTGCCCCCGAGTCGGTTAAGACCCTAACAGCTCCATACCCGGTTGAGTCACCCCTCAGGCGGCACACAAACCCCTGAGGTGGTTCAAAAGGAGCTCACCGACATCGCGGCTAACGGGACACCACTCGGCCCTGGCACGGCGGTGCCCCCAAGTCGGTTAAGACCCTAACAGCTCTGTACCTGATTGAGTCACCCCTCAGGCAACACACAAACCCCTAAGGTGGTTCAAAAGGAGCTCACCGGCATCACGGCTAACGAGACACCACTCGGCCCAGGCACGGCAGTGCCCCTGAGTCGGTTAAGACCCTAATAGTTTTGTACCCGGTTGAGTCGCCCCTCAAACGGCACACAAACCCCTGAGGTGGTTTAAAAGGAGCTCACCATCATCACGGCTAACGGGACACCACTCGGTCCCAGCATGGTGGTGCCCCCGAGGCGGTTAAGACCCTAACAGCTCCGTACCCGATTGAGTCGCCCCTTAGGCAGCATACAAACCCCTGAGGTGGTTCAAGAGGAGCTCACTAGCATCGTGGCTAATGGGACATCCCTCGGCCCCGGCACGACGGTGCTTCAGAGTCGGTTAAGCCCCTAATAGCTCCATATGCATCCAAGTTGCCCCTCATACGGAACCCAGACCGTTGAGACATTTCTAAAGGGCCCCGTTTGGCCCTCACAAACTCTGAGTCGGCCGGCTCAGCCACGGCCTTTCCTGGTTGGCCCTGACCGGCCCGGGCATCTTCAACGCTGACCGAGTCGGCGTAGGCCTTCCCCGGTCAACCCTACTCGGCCTCAGTGTCCCAAGATGGCCAAGCCAGCCTTGACCATCTCTGGTCAGCCCCAGTGCCTCCAGGATTAATCTTGACGCTGAGTCGCCCTTGGATCATTCCAAGCCTTTAGAGGACTCGCGCGCAGATGGGTCTCCTTCGAACAGTCTACAACAGCATGAGGCATCTCGAGTAACCTTCCACACGGCCGGCTCACACCCCGGGGACGCATTCGAACATCGGCCAGTCCAAGGCCACGATTCGGCTATGGCATTGTCAACATGTGCAATATTTGAAGTTGAGAAAACATTTCAGAAGGTGCAACATTCGGCTGTGACATTGTCAACGTAGGCGGTTCGGCCATGGGTAGTAAGGCACAGTAAGGCATTTTTCCAAAAGAAGAAAGAACGGATGGAACAAACACAAAGATGTTTTGATAAAAGTTTCTTTATTAACAATCAAGGAGAAGTACAAAATTGGGCCTAAGACCGGTTACAAGTCAAAGAAAAGAAAAACGAGTGGCGGGCTCTCAGGGTCCGCAGACACCTTGACCTTGCACATCTCGAAGTCTTGAACATAAGCATCGAGGCTAGCCTCGATGACTTCCTACTTGAACTCCGGCGAGGCCTTATAGTTGGCAATGGCCTGCCCTACCTCGACTTCAGCCCGCTGTGCCTTGGCCTCGGCCTCCTTGGCTCGCGCCTCGGCCTCCCAAGCCCTGCTCTCGGCCTCTTCAGCACGGGCACTGGCCTCGTCGGCACAGGCCACTGCCCCGGCCTTCTTCGAACTCGCCTCTGCTGCCGCCTTCTCCGCGGCAGCTGCCCTCTCTGCAGCAACCCGGGCCTCCTCCTCGGTGCATTGGAGCAGTCGGGTCAACTCTTCCTTTTGTGCCACGGCGACCTTCAACCTTTCTGAGGCTAGCTCCATTTTGGCCTCAGCTGCGGAGGCCCGGCCGCTCTCGGCTTCGGCCCGGCTCTCCATCTCCCTTAGGCGGCCGGCCAAGCTCTCCTCCCGGGCCGAGGTCTCTTGATGAAGACGAGCAAAGCTTTCGGCCTGCGCCATGCTCTCCTTTTTGTACTTGTCGGCCCGCGCCACGGCCTTGGCCATCGTGCTTGAAGAGTGGGCCAACGCCTCGCGAAGGCTAAGTGCACCGTTGGCCATCTATAGCAGAGGAGACATGTTAGCCATAGGAAGGAGAAATATTGGGAATAATGAGGAGGATTTAAAAGTTACCTGGACAACGGCGACCAGTACCACATCATGAGTACGGAGTGACTCAATCCCCCATCTCCTCCTCGAACTCGGTGGTCCAAACTCCCAACAGAAGGCAGGAGGCTTGTGCAGCGTCCGCCATCAAACCGAATGTGGGGACCAGCCGTGTTTATCCTTCCTGCAGACCTTCAACTTGGTGGCGGGTCGGGCAACGGGCTGATTGACGGGATGAGCTCCCCGGCTCACCTCTCCGCTTCTCGGCTGCCTCTGCCCCATCCCGGGACTTCCTGGCGACTCGCTCCCTCTCACCGGCAGTTAGGGGAGCACTCTCCCTCCCCGGCTCTGCAGCAGCCAGAGGGCCAACAGCAATGGTGACCCGCCCCGCCTCGGGCACATCGGCGGTAGCGGGGGCTTCGTCCTCATCCAAAACCACCACCGTCGGTTCGGTGGTGGCCGGGATCTCCCTTCCTCAACTTCGGCCTGGCCGGCTCCGGGGCCACTCCTATGACCGACTTCTTCTCAGCCGGCCCCTCCGTAGGCGTCGGGACCATGAGGGCTTCAGTTGGCCTGGTCGCTCCCTTCTTCGAATCCTCTTTGCCGGCCTGGATGACTCTCGGTCGCCTGCCTTTTCTACTTTAGGACAGCTTCAAAATCGCTGGCAGTAATCTTTATCGCTGAACAGAAAAAAAAAGCATTAGCGACAGCGTACAACAAATCGAAGGTCAGGACAGAAGGAGTCAGGCATCAAGCTCACCGGCCGTCGGGGCTAACTCGGCCTCTACCTAGTTCTCCTCGGACAGGAGTTCCTTGTAGCCGGGGATTTGGCAGTTAGACAATTGGGTGAATAGTTCCTTGTCCCTATCCCTTACGGAGGAATCATCGTTGGAACTAGTGTCTGGCTCCCTCCAAGCGGCCCTTACCCCCTCAACGTGGGCAAAAAGGAATCGAGACTTCCACCCCCTAATTTTGGACAGGAGACCTAAAGGGAAGGCTCTATCCGGCCTGACGGTAAATGCCCACTAGGCCCCCTCACCTTAACGGCGGAGCTTATAGAAAGCTCGAACAGGGACAGCCCTTGGCTGGCCCCCTCGAAATGGCAAAGAATGACAAAAGCACAGATGATCCGAATCAAATTCGGAGTCAACTGCGCCGGCACTAACCTATACCTATCTAAAAGGTTTAGAAGAAAAGGATGGAAAGGAAGGCGCAGCCCGCACCAGAAGAACTCCTCATATAGGGCGACCCGACCCGGGTAGTCGGAGGTCACCCTATCTTTGGGCCCCGGCACGGACAGGCCAATGAAGTCAGGGACCAGATATCTAGCCCTAATGGCCTCTACATCCTTAGGGGTCACGGTTGAGGTCACCCCCGCTAGACCTGCTGGATCAGAACTCACCGCCGGAGGAAGCGCCGGACGGCGAGAGGACATAGGGACTGCCCTAATAGGAGAGCCTGAGGTGGACGGAGTCCTATCGCCCTCAATCGGTCACGGATAATGACACCGCCCACCGGCCGTGGCATTTGGCTAGGTAAAGTGCCTGGTTTTTGCTGCTGGATTGGGAAGACTCTTCTACATGTCTCTTACCCTCCCTGACAGCACGACGATCCATGGGTGAGGCAAAGGATGAAACTAACCTGGGAGTTTGAGGGGCTCGGGTCGTAGAAGAGCTCAAGAAGAAGAAGGTGGAAGAAAGCAATAGCAGAATAAAAGTTTTTCCAGGCTCTTGAAGCGCTTTTATACCCTTCACCTTCCATCAGCGACGCTCGAGATCCCGCCACGTGGCAAACCTCTATTGTGCCACGAGCTGTCAGCCAAAAATCTCGCCTGTGCCTGAGACAGGTCGCCTCGATTCGCCCGAAGGGGCATGATCCCCGGCCAATCGCAGAGCATAGAAAGCGGAGAAGCAATGATGGTCCTTGCCTTTTTCCATTCCCCAATGAGCTCCCTTCTCGGAGTGTCCGGTGCCAACGTCAGCCCCACCTACCGCATGATTGCAGGAGATCTTCGAAGCGACACTGCCTCGGACAGAGCGCCAGCCCATCAAGCCATTGAAAGCGCACTAAGGAAGCAATCATTTTTTGAATTTTGCGCCCCTTTCGCCCAAAGATTGCAGGCACGTGGTCCTTAGCGCTCAGGGGCGGGGGGCATCTGATGTGGCTGGTATGGCCACAATGGCAATTTCGGCAAAATCAAAAGAAATTAGTGCAGCACCGGCAGCTCCAAGCCCGCCAAGTTGGCCTCGACCATTCCTGATCGGCCCCGCTCGGTCCCGGCGTCTCCAAGCCCATCGAGTCGGCCCCGACCATTCCTGGTCGGCCCCGGTAGCTCCAAGCCCGTCGAGTCGGCCCGACCATTCCTGGTCGGCCCCGCTCGGCCCCAGTGTCTCCAAGCCCGCCAAGTCGGTCCCGCTCGGCCCCGGCATCTCCAAGCCCACCGAGTCGGCCCCGACCATTCCTGGTCGGCCCCGCTCGGCCCCGGCAGCTTCAAGTCCACCGGGTCGGTCCTGACCCTCCTCGGTCGACCCCGCCCTGGCGCCTCCCGATCGGTGAAGTTGGCCCCGACCATCCCTGGTTGGCCCAACTCAGCCTCGGTGCCCTTAGGAGAGTCAGGGCGCCCCCACTTCCTCCAAGTCACCCCTGGTATGGCCATGGTGGTTCAGGACGCCACCTTTCTGACCCGCGCCGCCTGGCAACGCCAGATCCAACTACCCACTGGCCACACTGCTGATGAGACTGGACCAAACTACCCAATAGCCCCACTGGCTGATGGGACATAGCCCATCAACCACCGTTTTTCCCCTCTCCGATGGGACAGGACCCACCAACCAGCCCAGATTTACGTAACCCCCAAGAACTCCGTGGAGAATCCTTCTTCAAGGAATCCCACGTGGTTATGCAAGTGTCAACCCCCTATAAAAAGGTAAATTCACTCAATAATGAGGTAAGAGCGAAAAACTCAAAGAATCGAATACTCAGAAAGGGGGATTCCTCCTCCCGAAAGAAACACCCTTCATCCAAGAAGAGCTCGTCCGAGTTCTTCCTCAGCTGTGACCTTGGTTGCTAACTTGAGCGTCAGAGGGTCCTACCGGAGAATCCCTCCGGTCCTGGGATTTTTTTGTAGTTAACCCGGCGAAGCGAAAATCCGCTAATCAATCCACTTCCTTCTCCCAACGTTCAGGACCAGTGATCGAGCATCATCACGTGATGTATGCCATAATTTTGAACAAGTTTGAGTCAACACCTTTATGCCTCTAAAGAGATTTTTTTACTTGCATAATTGAGACATTGGTGTAACTACCAAAGAGTAAATGCGACAATATAACAGCCCAGTGGAACATGGGTACATTGCAGCCATATGTCGCACGGTATACCCTAAATAGCGGTGTCCAGAAAAAAACTATCAAACAATAAAATCTATTCGAATCATGATTTTGATTTAATTTGAATTTTATTTTATTTTATTTTTTATTTTTATGTACCTGTTTGATTTTGGTTTAAAATTTTTTGAAACAAGAAAAAGTCGGTGTTTAGTTTCGGTTCTTTTTCACTTTTGATTCTTAGAAAACTGATATAAATGGAACCAAACTGTGTTTATATATTATATAGATTTTTATTTATATTATAACTAAAATTAGTTTACGACAAACATGTGTAAATAATTGTGCTATATAAAAACTATGCTTTGTTTTATTATAAATAACAAGGTTATCATTTTACCACATAAAATTTGTTATACAAATCAATGTTATAGTCATTTAAATAGGTATATGCAAACTGATAAACTAAATTAAAATCAAATTAATTTTTTAGTTTTGTTTGGTTTAGTTTATTGAAACAATTGGTTTGGTTTCAGTTTCAGCTTTAAAAAACTAATTCAAATCAATTTAGTTCTAAAAATATCTCTTAATTGATCCAACTCGACACATGCGCATTAGCCCCAAATGATATAAGACCTCAACCTGTACAACAATACAATAATAATGAAGATAATGTGAGGGCCTTTTCTTAAATAATAATATTGGACTTTATTTTGAAATAATCTAAACTCATAAATTTGACACATCAAACAAAAAGTAAAAGAAAAACAACTCCCATCATGGAAAACATAGATATGACTATCATAAAATGTTTATGCCATATATATATATATATAAATAACTCATAGATATTGATATTAAGCATGCAAAATTTATAATTTGCATTGTAAATTTTTTACAATTCCATGACAATTTATAGGCAATAAAATACGCAATCGAGTCTATCAAAAAATAGTATAAGTACTCATCATCTTTGAAATAAACCAAGAACTCATAATGGGGCATCAATATTATCATATTTCTAACATATAATGGACTTGATGTTATCACATATGATCTTATGGTGGAGTATTGTAAAGATCATGTTATTAACCCATGATAAGGTATCAATAATATGTGGTAAGTCCAACTCTTAGATTCAATTCAAGCATTCTTATTTAAAGATAAGATTTTGAGCATTCTTATTTAAATATTAGATAAAACCATATTAAATTTTCACATAAGCAAGGTTTAATTCATAATCTCTAAACAAAATTCCAAGAATTTGTCTCTATTATTTCTAAAGCACTATAAGTTCACCACAATCTCAATTCAAATCGTATAAGTAAGAAATTATATTAATGCAAAGAGAATTATAAATAGTCCTATTAATTCTTCATAGTAGATAGGTACACTTACATATAAAAATTCATACTAGAAATAAAAGAGGACACAATGGATACTTATCTTAAACACACTATACACTAAACTAAATTATATAATCTAAGCCAATAACACCTAATTTTTTTATGAATTGATTGATATTAATATCTATCAGTTTATAAGAATTCACTTATACCATGCATGGTAGTAAAATTTCAATCAAAACCTAAAATCCATAAATATAATTACTCGATTGGCTGGTCTGACCTAACTAAAGTTTTCCAAGTATCATCATATATATGTATCCCTAATCCTTAATTCTAAACTTCTAAAGTTAAATCTAACCATAAGATTCTCTCAAATCCTCCCATATATCTATGCCTACATCTATGCAATTATCACAATTTAAAATAAACACATAATAAAACAAGGATTTTATCTCAATTAAAGCTAAGATGGTCTCAAACTTGTTTTCTTCCTTCTCCTATTATTGCTCTCTTACACAAATCAAGGCACCATTTAATTAGAGTAAAGAAAACTATGAAGAAATAGAAAAAAGTGAGGGATGCAAAGGAAAAGGTAACATAATTAACCTACAGAGAGATGAGAGAGAAGTGAGGGGAGAAGGAAGAGAAGAGGATGTATGGATGGGATAGAAGAATAGAGAAAGAGCAGTGCTAAGGGTTAGCAATTGAAGTAAAGTATGAGATATTTGTACACATATGACTTGGCATTAACTTATGTGACCTCATTCAATTTATTAAACTAAGAGGAGGGTAAAGACTTGCTTGAAACTAAGGAATAAAAAGCTGAGTTGAAGAACCTAGGTCATTCGGGATAGAGGCAAAGCAAATGAGCCCTCCTCCCTCCTTATATAACTATAGAAGAAGTAGCATAGGAAAGAGGAACCCATGCGAGTTGAGGTGCATTATTGGTGCGTTGCATATGGAATTCTCTAATGCATTAGCTGACCAACATTTCATTCTAGAGACAATACATTAAATGCTCTTCATGGTATCCGAAGAGACATTATCTTTGATGAAGATAAATGATATGGCACAATAATTGATGCCATGAAGCTAAGGCGACATATCATGCCTCTCAATTTTGTACTAAGATTTATGCAAAAAGTAGTGCTTCAAAGATTGGTAATTGCGAGACAATCAATACTTGTAAGCTATAGAGTTTGAGCCAAGTTGAACTATACTAGTTATGAATCTGATTGCCACAAAATAGTCAAATGAGCTTGAAATAAATCAACCATAAGTTAACCCAAGCTACTTAATTTTTTGGTGACTTGAACATAGACTTAAGCTCAATCCTCAAAAGTGGAAGGTAAGTGATGTGGTTTAATTTAGCCAGCTCACTTGATGGCGACATTTGATGGTTTCAAAGGGGGCATGATATGGTTTACTAGATCACCACATGTTCTTTTAAAGGAAAAGTCCTGATTAGAAGTGTCTACCATTGTAACCATCAACCTATTCAAGACGCTTCACACCCAAGGTGCATCTAGCTTGAGTAGGAGTCTGCTATCTTGTTTGAAAAAAATTCCATCATGATTGTTGCCTCATCTAAGGATCAAGCTCACGAAAATCATCTATGAATAAGGGCCAACTTCAAAATGACTTCCATATGCTTATAAAAGTAGTCCTAAACCTCATAAGTAAACTAGTCTCAAGCCTTGGCTCTTAAACGTAAAGTGCTTGTCTAAAGGACTCTAGGTCTTCTCCCACTTATTTTGGCTAACTTGATTGAATATTACAGAATTTATTCTAGTAACCATTTTCGCACCCTCCACTCTCTCTTTTTCTTTATTTCTCTTGCAGGCCTTCATATGGACTGGCTGTGATGGTGCTCTACAATCCGAGCAAAAGTAAATCTCATCCATTAACATAGAAAGAACGCCTTTGGATATCAACATGATTGATAGAGAAAAATTCAGATCTTGTTTCTGCATTTGATACTTAATTTCAAGCAAGGTTTATTCTTCGTGGTCATTAATTTCTTATCATCTATATGACATAGCCCCATAAAAATTTCTCAATGGGCTACATAAAATTGAAAAACAACAAAATAACAAAACTTGATTCCATATTCTTCATCTTTGTCATCAAGGAAGACTGAAGGGGAGGGAAGAAGAAAAAAACCCAGTCAATTGATGCACATGGATGACTCTAGCATTGAGAGTCGTAGCCTGGTGAAAAAAACCTAGACAATTGATGCACATGGATGACTCCGTAGCATTGTGAGAGTCATAGCCCAGTGATTCTATCAATTGTATTGATAAGTGCTGGTAAAATTATCTCAAGATTCAGGCTAGCCTATATGTTTTCAGTGGTGCACCAAAAATTTAGATTCTTAAGTGATCTCTCTAACTCTAAAGCATCTTCAATTCTTACTCTCAAATTTACTTTGAGGCTCTCTATATTTAAATGATTTATCTAAAGGGCCAATCTTGAACCATCCCAATCAAGTCGCAACTTGATGAATGGATTAAAACAAACTGAAAACTTTAGATGTTAACAACGAACGGGAGTCGTGGTTAAGATAACCAGCAATAATTTTTGATGGCACTCAAGAGTATATTGGAGAACAATGGGCCAGATATGGGGAAAAAATGGTCCACGCTCTTTCTTTCCATGGCAAGCGCTATGACAACGTTGGTTCATTGGCCACCAACTAAAATGAAATTATCCAAGATAAAGACGTTTCGATTGGGCAGAATGAGGCAAGAAAAGGTCTTTTTATTTATTTATTTATTTTTATTTTTACAAGCGGATGATTATACTAGTTTAATGCGAGTCCATCAAAATATATCAAATACAGAATTTATTTAAAAACAAAAGGGTAGGGGTCTCCCTATTCCAGATCTAAAAGCCAGTATAATAAGCCATTGAAACCGTCACCCAATTCGAAGCAGAATTGGTTTCCCGATAAACATGATGAATCTGGACTCTGTGGGCATTTCACAGAGAAGTCCATATGTCATGAAGCAGTGGGTTGGTAGGGATTTGATTGTAGGGCTCCTTCTGAAGCCATAGAATGACAATAAGAGCCCAAGTTGCGTAAAGCTCAGCCAAAGGAACAGAAAATTTAGGAGACTAAATCCTTTCAAAGTTAACAAAACTCCATCAATCCTCGGATAACAAAAGCAACATCAGCTAGTCTTCTCCGAACACTCTCATCGAAATTAATTTTGACATACCCTGGAATTTACGCACGATAATTAACTAAACACGAGTATCATCATGCATAATCAAAAATAATTTTATCTTTTTATGCAATGTACGGACGACCATTCATCCGTGGTCAATCAAGACGTGCAATGCGCGCATGATATGCACACTTCTGCTTTACAATTTTAACTAATCTTGCAAAAAAAAATTTTTATACATGATGTATGATGCAAAGATGCATGTATTGCATGTGATGTTTAATTCGTGCATTTATATTACCGTGCATGCGGTATAAAAAAAATAAAAATTTTTGCCGCATAAGCGCACAATACGCGCATGTTGCATCGCGTGTGCGGTACACGGAGACTAGTCTCGCAGCCAAGCGTAGACCAAGTCGGCCCGTGTTTGAGGGGAAGTATGATCCACGTCTACCGCAACGCGTACGTAATCAGCTCCACCGAAGCTTCCGGGCCGTGTACACCTCCCATTCCTTCGCTCACCGAGCCAGCGGTGGTTTGGAGACACTTTTACCCCTCAATGACAAACCGTCAACCTTCCTCGAAGACGAAGCGTTGCCCGAAACCACGGACCTTCCAGTTCGGTGCCCCGTCTGGGATCCGTCGAGATTAAGATACGTAGGCAACGTAGGGTTCAATAATGGCTAAGGTTAATACCGCTGTCTCGCTGCAAACAACCAACCGGTCCCACAAACAATAAAGTTATTTTACGTTGTACATTGCACGACACTTTTTGCATTAAGGTATACTCAATAAAGCCATGCCTTGCGGAACGAAGATCATAGAAATTCTGTACTTTGATAGATTTATTCATTAAATTTTGTACTTTGATAGATCTGGACTGACTCGCATAAGGATAATGATCATCCATCTGTACTGTTGCCATCAAGATTTGTCCTCCGACTCAGACACGGTCGATCTCCAAAGGGGGGGGACCTGCATAAAAGTCCTCATGCGAGAGACGTTGGGGGTGGCCCTCCGCGGAAGACCCTCCGACGCTCAAATCAGTGGAGAAAAAATCGATGATCAACCAGACAATGGAAAGATGGATCTCTCCAAAAGGCCTCTCCGGAGCGAACAATCGGGAGCTCTAAAGGGCAAGAGCACCGACGAGCTACCGACGAGGGAGCAGAGAGTGAGGAGTGAGGGTGTGAGCGCTGCGAATGTGCATACCTGGGGGAATCTGAGTGTCCTATTTATAGACTGTCATCTGGATCTTGAGCGCCTTCTGGAAGGTTCAGAGGTTGTTAGGATACGGGAGTGAATCGAATCAGGCTGTTGTGGGGCTGTTGGGATCCGTATCTTATCTGTTAGGGGATCGACGGCTGGGAGAGCCCCTTGATGGCTTGAGATCTGGTAGATATGTAGGTCTCAGGTGGCCTTGATAGGCTCTAGACCACTTCTCAGTATAATCCTTTGTTTAAGGTGCCGTTATGGTAGGCTGAGGCTCTCCCGCGTCAAGTTCCGTGAAGGTAGGTATTGGACCGTGGGGCGTTCAGTGAAGCCAGGTCATGGGAGCTCGGGGAAGGCCGAGCTACGGAAGCCCGAGAAGGCCGAGCTAAGGAAGCCCGGGAAGGCCGAGCTACGGAAGCCCGGAAAGGCCGAGCTGCGGAAGCCCGGGGAGGCCAAGCTGCAGGAGCCCGGAGAGGTTGAGCTACGAAGCCCGGGGAAGCCAAAAGGAGGAGGTCGGCCTTAGCCGCCTCACATGGATATTAATGCAATGACGATTTTACCCTCCAACATGTACCAAAAAAAAAAAACCATAGAAATTGAAATTTTATGTAATCAATTACATGGCCCTTGTTGATGCTTTTAATATTTTCGTCTATCCACTTATCCATTTTAGTTGTCTCTTTGGGATCATTTGGTTTAATTTATCCCGATGATTAAAGAGTATCAAAATCTAAAATATCAAATTACACTTTAATTTTATATTAAGTATTTAATAATATTTAAATTACATATTTAATTTTTACTATATAATATTAATATATATAATTTTATATATATAATATAATATTTTAAATAATATTATATATTTATATGATAATATAAATATCAAATTAAATTATTATATTATGACCTTCTTACATATATATATATTAAAATATATTATATAATATGATTTAATATAATATATATAATATATTTATATTATATTAAATATTATGATACCTAAATATAATTTCTAAAATCAATTTATAAGGAATCTTAATTTTTGTTAGAATATTTTATTCTAGCAAAAAGAAAAGATAGCTATTTAAAAAATAAATAGAAATAAAATAAAATATATATATTTACAAAATATGATAAACTGATTATCTTATTTTGTTATTATGAACTAAACATAATAATTTTTTATTCTTAAAAATTTAATTAATAAATGTATAATTATCAAAAATATAAGATTTCCTTCATCTCTCAGCAATTCATTAAAAAAATCAATTTGATGGTAAGAAAAAGTTAGCTAACTAAATAAATCAAATCTAGAAATAAAAGAAAAATCTTATTATTATGATAATAGATCATATGGAGACATGAGGCCCATACATCTTAAATAACCTATATAAAAGAAAATTATTTATCCATCAAAGTAAAGTTTTGAAATAAAAATGATCTGTGTGTTAGATTAGTTATAAAACTTCATGACCTAGAAACTACACAAAAACTGAAAATCTCACGGAAAAGAGATCCAGCAAATTCTCTGTTTTTTTTTTTTTTTTTTTTTTTTTTTTTTTTTTTTTTTTTTTTTTAATGCACACCTCCTCTCCCGCCCTTTAAGTCCGCCGAATGAACCGGCCACCCCCGGGAGCGGTCCCAGGGCTCCGGCTGGTTCCCGGAGTTTTTAGTGTTTAATTATCAATAATTAATACTCCATCCGGCTCCCGTCTCTCTTTCCACGTTCCTTGGTTTGCAAGGACTTCTGCGTGCCTTTATTCTCACATCAGACCATCCTCCACTCCATCCCTTGCCCCCACCCCGCTTATAAATGCCATCCTCCTCCCCTCCAAGATCCAACCAACCATCTGTCCATCCAAAAAGTCTTAAGTCTCTCACCCAAGTCCAGTAGCAGCTAGCAAGCAAGCAAGCACCACCATGAAGACCAAGTCCTCCTTCCTCACCCTCTTCTCCCTCCTCCTCCTCCTCCTCGCCGCCCCCTCCCTCGCCGCCGATCCCGACATGCTCCAAGATCTCTGCGTCGCCGACCTCAACTCCGGTAATCCCCTCCTCCTTCCCTCCTCTCCATTTCTAGCTAACACCCTGTGTAATTATCTTCTTGATTGCTTTTTTTGATCGGTTGCTGCAGCCGTGAAGGTGAATGGATTCGCCTGCAAGGCGAACGTGACAGAGGATGACTTCTTCTTTCAAGGATTAGCCTCCTCTGGCGCCACCAACAATACTCTCGGATCCCTCGTGACGGCGGCCAACGTGGAGAAGATCCCGGGGCTCAACACCCTCGGCGTCTCCATGTCCCGCATCGACTACGCCCCCGGCGGGCTGAACCCTCCCCACACCCACCCCGCGCCCCGAGATGATCTTCGTCCTTTACGGCACACTCGACGTCGGCTTCATTACCACTGCCAACAAGCTCGTCAACAAGACCATCACCAACGGCGAGACCTTCGTCTTCCCTCGCGGCCTAGTCCACTTCCAGAAGAACAACGGCGTCATCCCCGCCGCCGTCATTGCTGCCTTCAACAGCCAGCTCCCGGGCACCCAATCCATCGCCGCCACCTTGTTCGCTGCCTCGCCGCCGGTGCCCGACCACGTCCTCACAAAGGCCTTCCAGATTGGCACAAAGGAGGTGGAGAAGATCAAGTCCCGCCTCTCCCCCAAAACCAAGTGAAAGAGCGTGTGCGCAAAAGTTTGGTCCTGTAATTTAATCCATCGATCAATTTGCTTTGTGTTTGATTTTTGTATTATGAGAAGGAAAGGAAAGGGAAGAAGCAGGGTTATGGGGGGTGCGTAATGTTTAATAATATCTTCATTCCATCATTTGGCAATGATGTTTCTTTGTCATGATTTCGTTTCTTTTCCCCCTCTTTATCGAAACGCTTTTGCTGTAGCCAACTTATACAACGATTAATAATGGAAGCAAATGATTAATTTGCGCATTTCTTCGAGTCGAGTTAGCTTAAAGAATCCTGTATCTATTGAACGTCAGGTGGGAAATTGCAACTAATGACAATAATTACTTCGAAATAATACTGCGTTGACTAATACTTGCTTGCAGAGTGGGGATTACTAGTTGAGAAGGGGACCAAGACGTACAATTTGATTCTCTGCGTCTGCTTTCCAACATCAAGCGATTCCCCCAGCTAGCAAAACGAAAGCATGGGGCATGGACCAATAACGATAATCTCGCATCACTCCAAAACGAAAGCTTTACCTAATCCAGTGGCTGATTGCACATCGCCAATCATCAAGAAAACCCATGCTTTATAAAAATAATGTTTAGTACATTCCTAAGAAGAGATAATGTTGTCTGACATCCATTTCTTTTACTCCCCTGCACCATTTTCCCTGGCAGCTTTTGCTGGGAATCTTTAGGAGAGCATGAACCTTGCTCTTCTCCAGGCCCATGACTGATTTAAAATCTAGAGATGCTTGAGTTAATCGTTACAAACAAATGTACTTGTCCTTGCCTTCTCCAGAGCCTTGTCCCAAACCATCCTTCTCTCCATGTCTGACTAGAAATAAATTTCAGGCCATCCAACTAGCTCTATGTTGATCAAAACCATTAGGGAACAGGGTTAAATCTCAAGTTATTTCAATCTGGATCAAGGCACCACAAGTAACATCTCTAGTACATTAGTTATGAAGCCTCAAAAGCAATGACTTCTATTGATGTTACATCGTTTCCTTTTCTTTTCTTTTTTATTGTGCCTTTTATGATAAAATGTTAGGACATCTTCAGATCTTCAGTCAGACAAGCAGATCATTTTTTCCAAAACCAAAAAAAAAAAAAAAAAAAAGAGAGAGGAAAAGATCATCACCTTGTCAAATACTGCACACCTTTTTCACTGAGTCTGCAAAAGCTACCCAAGCTAAAGGAGTAGAGGTGATTCAATGAGCTATTTGCATAACATCCTGTAAGTTAAGCACATTTAAAATGATACTTCAAAAGGAACAATGAAGTCTTGATTTATTTATCCTTTGATACACTGCATATTTGCATGCACACAAACAGAGATATGTAAAATCAAAAGAAAAAAAAAAAAAGAAAACTAATTCAGCAATAAGCAAAGTAATCATAAGTCGTGGCTCATGACAATGCCACCTTGTACCACCCACTATATATTGAAATTGCATTGCTTTGTGCACCTAAAGAGTGAGAAATATTAGATCCGTAGGCAGAACAAAGTGTAAAAAGTATAGACCTTTTTCCACCATACTCTGTTGCATGTAAAAATGCAAGCATGAAATAACTTTTCCAGCTTGACAACAAAATTGGCACGGTTTTTGTATACAGAACTACCAATCACATAAAAGTAGCATCCATCAGATCCTTCCGAAAGCTAACATACAAGATTTTCCATCCACTTTAGAAAAGCAGGTGGGGAGAAGATGCACGTCACACACAAATCTACAGCACAATAAACAAAGAGAAGTTCTTCCATATAGAAAACGAATAATGTAATAAAGCAAATGCAAAAAATCTCATGGAATCCCAGAAAAGAGAGCAATCATTTTAAACCGATGATCCCAGCCCCACGGCCAATTTCACCACAGGTAAGCAAAAAGGCCCTTGCCGTAGTTAGTCCAAAGGGAAAAGTAAAGGAGCTGTGGGATGTCAGTACCCCATGTCCAGGTTGATCCCCTCACAACTTTTCAGAATTGACTTGTTTCCATTGACAACTAGCTGATCCTGTAACGACCTGGGCCTGCACACCCATGAACCCGTTTCGTTATGAGAAAGTAAGACGGACAAGATCCACACCAACTTGGGATACCATAGCTCAAAAAGGATCTAATTGGTACTTGTTCATCTTACTTAACTGGTTATAACATTTTACCTTTCTTTAATTATCCGATATGGGACTAATTAGGAGGGACATCAGAATCTACCTTTCTTAAAGAGGCGACGTCCTCATCGCCGAGGCACATGATCGTATTTACCAGGCAAGCAAGACTCTAGAGGTGCTTCTCCCATAGGCTCAAAAGGTGGCTCCCATCAATGTAGCACACTTTGTCCTGTGTGGCACTTAGCTTCTGCACAGGCAGGACTCTAGAGATGCTCTTTCCACAGGCTCAAGAGGTGGCTCCTTATTGATGTAACATTTTACCCTATGTGGCACTTCACTCTTGCACTTTCGATTGGTGCATGACTCTGTTACCATAATGTAATGATCTGGGCCCTGCACACTCACGAACCAGTTTCGTTATAAGAAAGCAAGATGGAAAGGTCCATACCAACTTGAGCCACCACAGCCTAAAAAGGATCCAATTGGTACTTGTCCATCTTACTTAATTGGTTATAAATCATTCTATCATTCCTTAATTACCTTATGTGGGACTAATTAGGAGGAGGATCCTAACAACTAAACTTGTTAGAATGCCTGGATCTCTGTTTAAGATTGTCCCATACGCATTTATAAAAGCTTTTAAGCACTAATGGAAACAACCTCCAAAGACAATATAGAACGCCAAAATTTACATTTGAAGTTACCATACATTTTAAATCTTATAAAAGAAAGGTCATAACAAATCACAGGAATGACAAAGAGATCAACATGTTTGACGATCTATTTCAAGTCACAGCAAATAGAGTTACTTGAGACATGCCACATCGAACTAAACTTAAGCCATCCCTCCAGAAGGGGAAAACTCTTGAGTGTCAGTCAGAACCAAGGCCTCAACTCTGGCGCAAAGTTGGTCATACTGCTGCCAATAACTAAGCACCCTATTTCTTTTTTAGCTCTCCTGATTGATCATGCAATTGTTATCCTGGATGGTAACACAGAACTTGGCTTAAGAAAAGGTTAAGTTACAAAAATTAAAAGTCAAACAATATGAAAGCAGTAGCTCATCTTCCTACCAAAGCAGCATTATTGCAACCAGTATGGTAAGAAGAGGGCTCTAGAAATATCCGCAAATATACCAGACCAATGCAAGAACCCTTTTAAGAAAATCATTCAAGGTAGCTCTAAATTTACTTCAGACTAGATTCAGCATGGCTGTATCATACAATATAAAATAAAAAATTATTGCTGAATATCAGTGCTAGTAAACAGTGTGGATTTTGAACATGAATTTTTCTTGTGGTCTAATGTTTCCCTGATTTTTTTTTTTTTTTTTAAAGTTGATGTGTTTTCTCCCTTGTTTTTAAACAAATTAATCGGCTCAAAATCTTAAAATTACATGGTCTGTTTATCGTAATGCTTGTGGAAGTCATTAAACAATTCATAGTTAACTCCTTGTACAACTATCACGCATAACCTGAGAACAAAGAAATTAAAGGGGTCTGTAAAGATGTATAAGATCTTATTTGATCAGAACTTTGTACTGAAGGGTGATTGGAGATGGTATGAATGATTAACTACATAAATTAACTAGTAGTAGAGCGGCAAGAGGATAATTTTTGAAGGAAAAGAAGCCTACTGTTGAGCATGGAAGGCTCTCCAAGATACAGCATAACCACTTTTAAAGAGTCTGTTAATATGACAAAAGTGCAGTAACAGTAATATAAAAGACATTTAGTTTATAAAAACAGGAAGAAACATTGCATTGACAGCTTTTCTGAGAAGAATTTGGGGTCTCGTCATTTAAATAAATAAGACGTCTATCACCACCAAACGGACGGGAATCTCACCGATTAAATAAGTGGGTTCTTGCCAGTAGGTAAAGAAAATCCTTAAAGGATAACCACTTATCATTAGATAAATCCTTTGTTTTAGAATGCTTCGACAAAAGCATTTTATAGCCCCTTGAGGTAATATTATGTGGCTTTACAAAGGAGTTTGTTTTGGTCAACAGGAAAGGATTTTCAAGAGAAGTGGTTTCATTGAAGAATGGAGTGTACTTTTATGAAAGCAGTTGTAATAAAAGACCAAACTAAATTCTACATTGAAGGATGATGCAGAAATTGAGTTTATGAAAGCAAAATTTAATAAGATTGCTGAAGTACATATGACATCAACAGGAAACTTGACTGAAACAATTTTGAGGTCTAATCAAAGACTTCCCATTTCTGAGAAAAAGGTTTTGGATCATTTAGTAGTGTTATGAGTTGAGCCACACAAGCATCCACTGCTTTATCTCTTTTTAGTTCAAAAGCCTGATATGTTAAGATTTGTTCTTAGATATCCAATTGAATGACACAAGGAATTATTACTACACATGATGTTTGATCCTTGTAACCCCCCAGCTTTAATTACGGACACCTGGCATCTAGGGAGTCCTGTTGTCGCTTAGGATATTGGCAGGACGTCTGGATTCCTGATAATTTCATGACCCGAAGCGTCACGTGGAGGTTTAAAAGGTGACGGAGGGTAACTCCCTCCTTCATCCTGGAAGACGTCTTCTTCAGGTAATCCTTCCCTGTCCATGCCAGATTGAGAGAGAGAGAGAGCGTGAGAGAGGAAGGGAGAGAGGATGAGAAGGATCGGACCAGCAGTCGGTCCGATCCTTGGTTCGGGCCCGGCGGCGTGCCCGTCGCCTTGCCGGCCTGGGCTTTGGTCGGTGACCTCCACTGGTGCCGAGCGTGCATCCGGTGGAGGTCCGGCCGGCCATGGTGGCCGGCCGTGCTGCCGGCACTGTGCGTGCCATGCGGACAGTGAAAGAGAGAAAGAGAGGAAGAAAGAGAAAATTGGGGAGAGAGAGGAGGGGAGGCCGGCTGCGGCGGCGGCCGGCTCTGGTCCGGCTAACGGTGGCCGGCTCTAGTCCGGCCAACGGTGGTCGGACCGACTCCAATTTGGCTAGATTTGATGCCGGCACAGTGAAGGTCGCACGGGAGACGAAAGAGAGAAAGAGAGAGAGGGAGAGAAATTAAAGTTGGAGAGAGTGAGGGGAGGCCGCCGCCGCCGCGGCCGGCTCCAGTCTGGCCAACGGCGGCCGGGCCGCCTCCAATTTGGCCGACAGCGGCCCTGGCCACCGGCACGGCTCTCGGCTCCTCTGTTTCAAAAGAAACAAAGGAGCTGGGTGATAGGAGTTTTTGGGCCGTTTGGGCCATCCAATCTTTGGGCCATGTTGGACCGTTTCTGGAGCCCTTTTGGGCAGGGTTTTGGGCCCTATAATGGGCCGAAAAATAAAAAATAAAATTATGGCCCGAATCTAGGTTGATTCTAGTTTCTTGGGTAATTTTGTTTCCCCATTTGGGTGTTTATATTGGGAGTTATTCGAGCCCAAAGTTGGCACGTGGATTAGTTTGGATAGAGTTGTAGGAGTCTTTTATTATTCAGATTTAGAGATCTAATTATGAAAAATAATGCTGTAGGTGCCCAGTTGTCCAAGTAGCTGATTTATCAATTTGGATTTGTGTATTGAGGTAAGTAACCCAAATATAATAATTTTATAAATTATGTAATTGATAAATTATTGTATTTATAGTTTTATGCATACTTATATGAAATGGAGTTTTATTGATTAATTTAGAAATTAGAAAAATTGTACCATGATTCTATAATTGAATATTTGCTATAATAGCCGGTAATATTGCAAAGTAATGGCTTATTATGTTTATGTCAAATATGATGATTATGATTATTTTAACTTTGCAAAGTGAATTGGTACTATTGATATATTATATGCAATGGCTAAGAATGTACAAACCAATGTTTATGTGATATGAAAAGATTACTTATGATGATGCATGATGTGTGATATGGATATATAATGATGACTCTGAATTATATTTATATGTGTCGCCGCGGTTCTTCTATGATATGGCATGTGGAGGCCACACATATCTAGAGGATGTGTGTTGATTGATTATGATATGGCATGTGGAGGCCATACATTTAGAGGATGTACTCTGATTGATTATGATGTGGCATATGGAGGCCACACACATCTAGAGGATGTGCTCTGATTGATTATGATGTGGCATGTGGAGGCCACACACATCTAGAGGATGTGCTCTGATTGAGGTGTTGCAGAGCCGTGGGACAAAAAAGATATAATGTAACAATGATTATATAAACAATGGGTTTATTTGCAATGCATATTATGGTATTTATTGTATAAAGCTTGCAAATTATTTTGAGTTAATATGCTTGTTCTGATAGCATGATAAATGCTTGAAATTGGAAGTTTTATGAAAATATGACTTCAATAAATCTTGATAAGATATGATGATATATGACTATTTTACATTATTATAGGCTTACTTATGAGTATGAGCTCATGTAAATCTTACAATGTTTTTCAGAGCCTCAGGAACGAAGAAGGATTTTGGGGTTGATGGAGCTCTAATTAAATAAATAGTTCCATATTATTGATGTAACCCTGGTGATGCGTGTGTGTGTAGGGCTTGTAGCCCAAAACTCATAATTTGGTTTGTAATAAAGTATGGATTTGGATTGACTTGTTATACCTATTGCCTTAAATTATTTGTTGTGTCAAATTTGGGGACGCCTTGCATGCTCGGCATGCGACGGGTTGTCACCCTAGCTCTTTGGGTCTGGGGCGTGACAATCCTTCTGTCCCACCAAGACATTAGTAGATTATTATCCTATGTAATATGGGGACGTTGGTTTTGTTAACTATATATTTTGGTTCATATGTCATCTCTTAGGTGATTTTATTTAAACTTGATGTGGCTAATCCGACGCCGTTAGAGAACCGTTGAAGGAAGGAAACTGACGAAGCCTTCTTCGGCCTCAGCTCCCAACATCCATCCACGGCATTGCTCCCAGCTACGACAGGCATCTTGTCATAATGAAGAAAGAGAAAAAACAGAAAAAAATGGCCTCGATGAGTGCGTGGGCTCTCCCAAGAGCCACCTTCCGTCATGCTCTCCCAAGGGCCACCTTCCGTCATTAACGTCCAATGGTCAAGTGCAAGGGAATTTAATGGTACGGTCATAATGACTTGGAGGGCATTTATGGCTGCCATGATGGCCCCATCGGCTTCGGACATGTTCCACCCTCAACCCTCGAGACCCCTTCTCGGTCTCGGCCTCAAGTCCCAACCCCGAGACCCCTCTCGGTCTCGGCCTCAATTCTCAACCCCCGAGACCCCTCTCGATCTCGGGCCACATGAACAGTGTCTCAACACTTGAGACACCCTCGGCCTGTCACACCAAGGCACTTAAGGTATGGCTGCCATGTTGTTCCCCTCGGCCTCGGACCTTTTTCTCTTGGTCTCGGACTTGTTCCCCCTCGGCCTTGGACCTGTTTCCCCTCGGTCTCGGACTTGTTCCCCCTCGGCCTTAGACCTTTTTCCCTCGGTCTCGGACTTGTTCCCCCTCGGCCTTGGACCTTTTTCCCCGGCCTCGACTTGTTCCCTCTCGGCCTCGGCTCCTACAACCACGTCATACCTCTCACCAAGGCATTTATGGCCTTATAAAGGCTACGTGCATCACCCGCCTTAAGACATTAATGCCTTATTCCTTTTATGCATTAAGGCATTTATGGTTGCCACGTTGGCCCCCTCGACCTCAGACGTGCTCGGCTTCTTCCCTTTGGCATGAATAGCGCTCGGCCTCGTAGTGAAAAGTGCCATGCAAGTGAACAGTGCCATGCAAGTATTCACCCTCGGCCTTTTCTGAAGCTCATCCAAGGGCATGGAACAGTGTCACGTAAGCACTCCATAATCAATGCTCTACGAGGACAGTTGGCTTCAACTCAACATCATCTTCCCCTCAACGGCTGTACCTTGGGACCCACACGACTAACTTTATCACCTATTGCTGTCTGCGCAGGACAACCAAAAAGGTGACGTAGGGGACACGTCTGGCAAGCGCCGTAACGATTGGCCATGCCCTGTAGCCACCTACTCTGATGGAACATGGCCTGCAGCTTGACACGTCACATGGAGGTAAGCTCCATTGTGCTGCCATCAATTAATGCTCTGACAAAGTGATCACGCCCCAAGCCCATGGACTCCGGGCATCTAAAAGGATAAGAGGGACCCCACCAGGTAACACTAAGAACTTAAGAACTGAGAACACACTACACTCTTAACACTCATTCTTGCCCACAGAGAGCACGGCTCTAAGCCTCTCTCTTCTTCTCTCTTTCTTTCGAGCTCCTTAAGCTCACGGCTGTTGTCCAGAGCACTGATTTGAGCGTCTGAGGGTTTCCGCCGGAATCTCCGGCCCCCTGACTTGTTTGCCGACCCGCAGGCGCAAGGAGCTCGCCGGAGGATCCCGGGTCCGCTGGAGGAGGCGACCGGATGCTTGGGGACGATGATTTGGCATCAACAAAACCCATATTGGATGTATTATGGTTTCAGTGCTATGAACTACTGAAATTATGATGCAATTGTGTATGAACTTGGATGTGTTTAACTTAAATGTGATTAATTGTTATTTTACTTGTTTTGGTGCTAATGTTAAGGCTTTTATTATCTTGTTAGTAATTTCTTTGAAGATTATGTATCTAGATGGGGTATATTTTTTATATTCCTTGGTTTTATGATTGCAGATTTTAATATCTTTTTAATATCATGAATATCTTACAACAGCATTGAAGTCGGTTTTCTCTTAACAAAAAGCTTTCCTCATGCTACAGTGAGTTAGAGAGGGACTAGAGCAATTGGTGGAGCCACAATCATGATTTTCCCAACAGCCAACGCTAAATTCTTGAAAACTTAGAATAAAAGTTCACTGAGACCTAGGTCATGTTTAAGATTTTATAGTCTATATATATATAAAATCAAAGCTACTACAAAGCATTTTTCTAAAAGTTAGTAATGGTGTGGTTTTTTTCTTTTTCTTTTTTTAAGTTAACAATGTAATGGATTTTTTTACAATAACCTTAGTTTGTAATTTTATTTCAATAGTAAATACTATATTTGTTAATTTATGAACATAACTTTTCTTCTACTTTATCCCACCATTTATCCAAATAAGATGAATGTATCTTATTTTTCTTTCTTTTTTCATCCTTTTCAAACAAGCGGAGGGAACAACCCTCTCTTTCCCTCACTTACCTTTCATTCTTTTTCTTTTTTTACTCTTTCTTTTTTTTTCCCTCTTAAGATCCAAACATGTCCTAAGAGAGAGAGAGAGAGAGAGAGAGAGAGCATTGATGTAGGCCAATTCAAGCTGGATCGCACACATGAATGTAAGTGATATGACAGCTAGGTTGGACTGTCATAGGTAAAGCAACAAAACCTAATCGGGCTAACCCAAAACAATCTATTGGAGCCAAAAATTGGAATGATTGAGCCAGTTCTTAATTTTTTAATATGTGTAGGAAAAACTAATAATATTTAAAGTAATTATATCTAATCATTTTAAAAAATTTGCTATATATGAAGACTCATTCTCATGTAATTGATAGAAAAATTAATATAACATTTAGAAAGCTCATCACATTTTAAAGTTTTAACATTACATTTAGATCAGATTCAGACCTAATTAAAGGTACTCTAACTATGACTAGAGTTACTTATCTATTGAATATCGTAGCTAAAGTTATTCATAGAAGGGCTAATTATTCAACATTCAAACTAGAGGAATAGAAATAATTGGTGCGCGAGTAGGTCAATGGATATTTTTGTGAGTATAAATTTTTTTTGAAGGGAAACGGGAATGGTAGGTTTTCAACATACTTGAGGGGTAGAGAAAAGATTGAGACACTGTTAACCTTTTTAAATTGAATAGTAAAATTTTTAAATAAAATTAATGAAAAATAAATTACATTGGAAGTAAAAAATTGCAAAGAATATATTTTGAGAATGTCAATAGTGTAGACACTTCATCTCTCAAATTCTCGATCTAATCGGTAAAGTCTCAAGAGGCGAGAGGGCATGAATTAATGCCACCAATCCGAAAAAAAAAACTTTGTAGCAATATTCAAAACAAAATTTCCAATGGAATATGTTGCCGCCAGATCACTTTTAATGAGCGTCAAGTGGGCAGAAATCCTTGCGGGCCTTTGAGGGAATGGCGAGACCCCTTCCTCCGCTCAGTAATCTGCAAGAAAAGTCCCAAACCGGTGACTCCGACGGGGACCCTCCGACGCCCAAGTTAGTGATTTGGGGAACAGGGTGGTTATTTTTTGAATGATTGGATAGAGCATGAGCCTCCTACCTTAAGGGCTAGAGGCCTTTTATACCTGTTCGAGGATCCCTCTTACCCTCTGTTCATCATGGTCAAGTCCCTTCGGACGGTTGTTAATTTCTGGTCTTCAACGTGCCACAAAGTATGGGTCATGGGACTGAACGTGGGGCCACACCCGTCGTTAGCAGCGCCAGGAGGAAGCACGTTCATTGTGCGCGTAGCCGGCGCATTCGTGGTGACGTGGAAGTGGGCCACGTAGCTTGGACGTGGATGACTGTCGCCGGAGGCCAACGCCGAGACCGATGCCGAGGCCGACACCGAGGCTAACACCGAAGCCGACGCCGAGGCTGACACCGAAGCCGATGCCAACATTGAGACCAAGGCCTAGATGGGCCGCGATCGACACGGAAGTCGAGGTGGACCGTAGCCGACGCGGAGGTCGAGATGGGCCGTGGCTGATGCCGAAACCGGCACCAAGGCCTAGACGGCCCGACGACATGGAAGTCGAGGTGGGCCGTATTGAGCCCAATCGCCAAGGAATTGGCTCGCGTGCTCTTTGACCCGATCGGCCATATCAGATGCCCCCCGTCCCTGAGCTGGTGTCACCATTAAGTGAAAGGGGCGTCGAATCGTAGGTGGCCGATCCCCCCATAATGTAGAAAGGTGTCCGCACACTTGTCCTCGATAAGACAACTCCTTTAGGGTGATTGTATCATGGGGCATCGTCATCTCGCATCCTAACCGTCGGATTCGCCTCGAGGCAGGGAGCAGTCTGGGATCCCCAAGATATCGGCGATCATCATTAAGCCGTCAAATCACTGGCATCGATACATTCTGATTGGTCGGGGGTCTCATCTATCGCGCGCCCGGAGCGTCGCCGCAGAGTCCTCCTCAATGGATAGCATCCGCGTGGCAGGCGCATCGGGCGGGACGATTTTGAAGATGCCGATAAAAATTTTATAAGCGAGGACGTGCCCTAGCTTCGATTTCACCTACTGCACAGAGCTCTTCTTCTTCCAGCTTGAGAGCTCCTCCAACTTCTTCTTCCTCTGTCCAGGTTAGTTCCCCATGCCTTCACAGTCGTCTTCTTCTAATTCGTCCTCTCGGTCCTCCACAAACCATACCTCTCCGACCCGTAGGGCCATGGCCAAGGAACCGGCTGTTAGGAGTCCGTTGGCAGCTGTAACCCCACCTCCTAGGGTAGCTTTGTCTTCCAGGGCGAGCAGTGGTTCCCCTGAGGGGACCGCCTCCACTGTCACTCCTGCTGACCTTGCGACCTTTAGGGCAGCCTATAAAATACCCAAAGAGGTGCGACTGATCGCACCAGGCCCCAATGACAGGGTAACCTCTCCCCCTCGGGGGATAGCCCTTTATGAGGAATTTTTTAAGGCCGGTCTTCGTCTTCCTCTTCACCCTTTCATCATCAATCTCCTCGATAGATATGAGTTGGTCCCGGCTCAACTAGTTCCCAACTCAATCAGGGCCATTTGTGCCTTCTTAGTGTTGACTCGCCTCCAAGGTCTCCCGAGTAACGTTTCCCTCTTTCGCAGCCTATATACCATTCGGGCTCAATCCGGCTGGTGGCTATTTGCCCCCGCCGGGTAGAGCCCTTAGGTTAGGTCTCCCTTCGTCCATAAAGGGATGGAAATCCCGGTTCTTCTTCGCCGAAGTGGAGGGGTAAGGAGGGAATGGGGTACACCCAATACCGAGGCTAACAAGAACATCTCGGTAGTACCGAGAGATCAAGAAGCCTTCAATCTTCTCCTGGCGACTGAACTCCCATCATACCGAGAGATATTGTCGGAGGACAACCTCCGACACGCCGGCATCGCCCCTGATGACGGTGAGGGCCTCTTTAAAGATGACATTTTCCTTTCGATCCCCTCTTTTTTTTTTTTTTTTTTAGCACATTCGTTTTCGTGCAGCTATGAAGATCACCATCCCGGCCGAGGCTTTTCACAAGGCCACCATTAAGAAGAGAAAGGGGCAAAGTGATGGAGCCGAGGGATCGAGAAAAAGGCCTCGGTCCCAATCGCCACCTGCCCCCGGGACGTCCCCAAGCTTCCTACTCCATCGCCCCCTCCCGTCGATCTCCTGTGCAATCACCGCCACGGCCTCCACGATGGTCGCCTACTCCGCTGCCGCCGGCGATCTCCCACACCGCTGCCCCCGTCGGAGTCTGCCAACCGGATCGTGGGTACGCCGCCGAGGAGTCAAGGGCTCATGTCAGCCAGTCGACCGAGCGCCCGGATCGCCGACTACTGGGCCGGCCCCGAGGGATGAGCCTCAGGCCAGCAGAGAGGCATCGGTTGATAAGAGGCAGAAGGCCGTCGTTGGCTACGAGGCCCGCAGCGCCGCATCCGAGCCCATAGGGGACAGGATGGGACCGGTTTCCTCGCGGCCATCTCTTATGAATCACCCCCACCTCGCCGAGAAGCTGCTGTCAGCGGCATCCACTCCTGCTATTCGGGGAGATAATCCGGACCAACTCCCGAATCCTCTTCAAAGACGGTCAGACGGCCATGCTCCGGGTAAGCAGCCGTTTACATTCTAATCCTGTTCGTTTTCATGTGTTTACTTTAGGTAACTGACATTGGCCTGGATGTGTAGATGGTAAACATCTTCAACCATACCCAAGCCCTTGTCGCCAGCGGGGAGCGTCGACTCGATCGCTACCGACGAGAAGCTTTGAGTACCGGGACCGAGCTACGAAAGCTGAAGACGCTCTCAAGCTGACTCAGGCTGGAGAAGGGAGAGGCTCGAAATAGTCCGGTCTCAGCGCAGGCCAAAATGACAGCAGCGCAACAACAGATGCGCAAGGCCCTCGAGCGTGCTCTCACAGCCGAGAAGTTGATGGCCGCCGAGGCGGAATTGGCCGACATCAAGCCCAGCTCGAAGCGGCGAAATCCGAGCTGAGATCTTCCGAGGAGAAAATTGAAATCGCCGAGGAAGTGGCCCGCCTGGCTGACATCAAAACTGCCGAGGCCGCGGAGGCAGTGAAGCCGCCGATAAGAGGGCAGCCGAGGCTGAAGCGGCGGCTCGGGCCTGTGGAGAAAGTGGCTGAGGTGGCGGGAAAGCCGCGGAAAACTACCGAACTCTTCAGCCTTTGCCAATGAGGTGGCCGAGGCGGGGAAGAAAGCCATGGAGAACTACCGAATTCCCTGGTCTTCATTGAGGAGGTGGCCGAAGCGGGAGCCGATGCCTATCTTCAGGGTTTTTATTGCTGCCGAGACAAGGCAGTGAAGGTCTTTGTCGAAGGCCTTAAAGACTTAGAACCCGAAGAAGGAGACCTCGAGGGTGAAGATGTCCACCAGGGTTCCGCTCCGGCCGATGATACCACCCCCCTAGCCGACACCGCTCCTAGCGAAGGACTGAAGCCCCGCCTGCGGTCTTGGATCTTTTTTTTTTTTTTTACAATGTATTCAAGTCCGACTATGGTCGGCATTTTGTAAAAGTTTAGCTAATCAATGAAAAGAGAACATCCTTTGACATTTGTGTTAGAATTGTCGATCCCCCTCCTCTTCTTTTTTCTCTTTTTACGTTATCGATGCTTAGCTTCCCAAGCCACTAGCCCATCGCGGTCTATTGGCGTCTGTAGGAATTGCACGAATCACACCAGCCGGCCAGAACGAGGCTCTTATTCTAAGTAGGGACGTTCTGGGATCGGTATGCGTTGATTCTTGACCATCGATGTCAGGATGCTGACGAGCTAAACAGCCTTGTGATTCGATCTTTTGGCGTTGTTTTGTTGAGAGACCCTATGATGTAGCCTTGCTAGCATGTTTCATGCGTTGTTCCGTCCATAGGCATTTGGAGCGATACCATGGGAGTGATCCGATACCGTGCCAGGGACCCTCTTGACCCCGAAGAGCGGCGATCTGGGGGGTCACAACCGGGCCCAGGGTTTTTCCAACCCTAAGGGGTGATCTAAGGGTGCTGTGACCGGGTTCAAGGTGTAATACCAGAACTTGGATTCTGTGCAGGCGCGGGAGTCAGGCTTTGGTGCCGATGGGAGACGGGCTTTTGTGCCAACGGGAGTCGGGCTTTGGTATCGACGCGGGAGTCGAGCTTTTGTGCCGACGCGGGAGTCGGGCTTTGTGCCGACACGAGAGTTGGGCTTTGGTGCCGACACGAGAGTCGAGCCTGAGAGTCGGACTTTTGTACCGACACGAGAGTCGGCTTTTGTGCCGACATGGGAGTCGGGCTTTGGTGCCGACACGAGAGTCGAGCTTGGTGCCGACACGGTAGTCGGGCTTTAGTGCCGACACGGGAGTCGGGCTTTTGTGCCGACACGAGTCGGGCTTTGGTGCCGACGCGGGAGTCGGGCTTTGGTGCCGACACGAGAGTCGGCTTTGTGCCGACATGGGAGTCGGGCTTTGGTGCCGACACGGTAGTTGGGCTTTGTGCCGACACGGGAGTCGGGCTTTTGTGCCGACACGAGTCGGGCTTTTGTGGTGACGCGGGAGTCGGGCTTTGGTGCCGACGTGGGAGTCGGGCTTTGGTGCCGACGTGAGAGTCGGGCTTTGGTGCCGACACGGAGTCGGGCTTTGGTGCCGGCGCGGGAGTCGGGCTTTGGTGCCGACACGAGAGTCGGCTTTTGTGACATGATCGTAGGACAAAGAGGTAATGCGAAATGATGCATGAGAAGTGCATTTTCATTTAAATAATTTGAAGGAGTGGAGTATCCGAACCTACAACCATTCAGTTGAGCACGTCACTGGTAGTACCGGCGAAGGTTGTCAGAATTCCAAGTTCGTGGGAGCGGCCTCCCGCTGAGTTCCTCGAGTCGGTAAGCTCCTCGGTGAAGGGCCTCCGCAACCCGGTAGGGCCCCTCCCAATTAGGTGATAACTTTCCTCCCTCCGTTGGCCTCGAAATCTCAGCCCTCCGGAGGACCAAGTCCCCGGGACGGAACGTCGGGGTCTAACGCGGGCGTTGTAATACTTGCCGTCCTTTGTCGATAAGCGGCCATCTTGATCCGTGCTCGGTCGCACATCTCCTCGATGAGATCCAAATTGGCCCTCAGTTGGGCCGAGTTGTCTTCTTCATTGTAGGCTTCCACTCGAGGACTGGGGACCCCGATTTCCACTGAATGATGGCCTCGGATCCAAAAAACCAGACTGAACGGGTTTCGCCGTGGGATTTCTCGGGGTCGTATGATAGGCCCACAGGACCTGGGGAAGTTCTTCCACCCATCTTCCTTTAAAGTCGTCGAGCCGTGTCCGAAGCCCTTGTAGAATAGTACGATTAATTATTTCAGCCGCTCCATTGTCTGTGGGTGTCCGACAGAGGTGAATCTCTGATTGATTCCTAATTCATTACAAAATTCTCTGAAGGGGGTGTTATCAAACTGTCGGCCGTTGTCTCTGATGAGAGTGTTGGGAAGTCCAAAACGACAGATTATGGACTTCCAAAAGAAAGCTCTCACTCTAGCTTCGGTTATTTTGGCTAGAGCTTCGGCCTCCACCCATTTGGTGAAGTGGTCAATAGCGACTAGCAAAAACCTCCGTTGACGGAGGCAAGAGGAAATGGTCCCAAAATGTCCATCCCCCATTGGGCGAAGGGCCATGGAGCAGAGATGGGATTCAAGTGAGAAGTGGGCTGCCGCTGGATGTTGGCATGACGTTGGCAGCTGTCACATTTCCGCACCAATTCGGCCGCGTCTTCCGCATGGTTAGCCAATAATAGCCTTGACGAAGGGCTTTATATGCCAGGGCTCTGCCCCCCAGGTGGTTCCCGCATGCGCCTTCATGAATTTCGCGGAGGATGTAATCGGCCTCAGCGGGACCGACACACTTGAGGAGGGGATACGAGAAGGACCTCCGATACAGGCGTCCATCCATTATTAGGAATTTGGAAGCTCGCCACTTGAGGAGTTTGGCCTTGGAAGGGTCATTGGGGAGGACACCATCAGTGAGATATTGGACATAGGCATCCATCCAAGAAGGCCTCTGTTCAACTGGCAGGGCCTCCTCCGCCGCCTCGATGCTCGGGACTAGCAAATGCTCCACGTAAGTCCTCCCCAAGGTTTCATCGGCCGAGGTGGCCAAGCGGGACAACGCATCGGCCCGAGCATTCTCTTCTCGGGGAACATAGCTGACACATAAATGAGCAAAGAGGAGGGACTCCGACTGGACCTTGTCCAAGTATCGGGACATGATAGGATCCCGAGCTTCATACTCCCCCGCGATTTGCCCGAGATGAGTTGGGAGTCGGTATATGCTCTGAGACGCTCCACTTTAAGTTCTCTGGCGAGCCTCATCCCGGCCAACAAGGCTTCGTACTCGGCTTGATTGTTCATGGCGGGAAAGAGGAAATGGAGGGCATACTCAATCGTTACACTGTCGGGACCGGCGAGAATGATCCGGCACCGCTCCCTTGAGAGTTTGATGCCCCGTCCACATGAAGGATCCAATCCTTCCTCGCATCAGTGGTCGATGCTTCTAGGGGTTTCGTCGGAGCTTCCCTGGTCTGCTCATCGGTCCAGGTGCACTCAACCAGGAAATCCGCCAAAACTTGGGACTTCATACTCGACCTTGGTTCGAAGGTCAGGTCGAATTCTTCCAACTTGAGCGCCCACTTTGCCAGCCGACCGAGGTATCAGGGGGATAAGATTGCCCTCAGGGGCTGGTCCGTCAGCACTATGATTGAGTGGGCTTGGAAATAAGGCCTGAGACGTTGAGCCGACACTATTAGCGCGAAAATAATTTTTTCGGTTTTGGTGTACCTGGTCTCCATCATGGAGCACTTTACTGGTGTAATATACCGGCTTCTGCATCCTTCAGCGTCTATCCGGATGAGGACAGAACTGACGGCCTCCTGAGAAGCGGCCAGGTACAAAAAGAGGTTCTCTCCCTCCATCGGTTTCGACAGTAGCGGCGGAGTCGATAGGAAATTCTTCAGCTCCTCAAAGGACTTTTGGCAGTCATCCGTCCATTCGAAGGTGTTGACTTTTCGCAAGGCTTTGAAGAAGGGGAGGCTCCGCTCAGCCGATCTAGATAGGAAATGACTCAGAGCTGCTAGCCTTCGGTCAGGCGCTGAATTTCCTTTTTATTCACCGGCGGCCTCATATCTAGGATAGCTTGGATCTTGTCCGGGTTCGCCTCTATTCCTCATTGCGTCACCATGAATCCTAGGAATTTGCCCACTGCGACTCCGAAGACACATTTCGGGGATTCAGCCTCATCTGGAACGACGAAGATTGCTGAAGGTCTCCATTAGATCAGATAGGTGGTCGCCAGCTCGGATGCTTTTGGTCAGCATGTCGTCTACATATACTTCCATGTTGCGCCCGATTTGGCCTTCAAAGACCTTATTCATCAATCTTTGATATGTAGCCCCGCATTTTTCAACCCGAAGGGCATGACTTTATAGCAGTAGATCCCCTTTTCGGTCACGAAGGAGGTGGCTTCTTCATCTAAGGGCTCCATTCTGATCTGGTTGTACCCCCAGAATGCATCCATGAAGCTGAGAGTCTCGTGACCGGAGGTGGCGTCCACTAATTGATCGATCCTGGGGAGCGGGAAGCTGTCCTTGGGGCAGGCTTTGTTGAGATCAGTGAAATCGACACACATCCTTCAGCTTCCATTGGCTTTCCATACCATCACTACGTTGGCCAACCAATCGGGATAATAGACCTCCCGAATGTGGCCGGCGGCGATCAGTTTGCGGACCTCCTCGTCAACGGCTTTCTGGTGCTCGGGGGCGAAGCTTCTCTTCTTTTGCCGGACCGCCCTACAATTAGATTTGATGTTAAGTTTATGAGTAATTACCTCGGCCGGTATACCTGGCATGTCGGTCGGTGTCCATGCAAAAATATCGGCGTTGGCTCGGAGGAAACCGAGGAGTCGACTCCTTTCCTCCTCAGGGAGAGAGGCCCCGATCTGGACGGTTCTCGTCGGGTCCTCTCCTAAGGGAAAAGTCAACAGACGTCCCGCCGGTTCCCCCCTCTTCTCGGCCTCTCTCGGGTCCGTCAATTCAGAAGTCGGCGAGGGAACTGCTGACTGAAGGCTAGGGGTCGTGTGGTAGCAGAGGGACACCGGGCTTCTTTCGCCCCGCATTTCCCCGATCCCATGATGAGTGGGGAACTGACCAGCAACCTCTTTGTCGAGATAATGACATCCAGCAGATTTAAACCTGGCCGGCCGAGAATAGCGTTATATGTAAGAGGAACTCTCACCACCAGGAACTTTGTGAAGATCGTGCTCTGGTGGGGTGAAGTTCCAGCCGTGACGGGGAGATAATTTCTCCCTCAACTTTCACCGCATCTCCGGTGAAGCCAACGAGGGGCGTCGTCACTGGCCGAAGAGAATCCAAAAGCAAGTTCATACAAACAAATGCATCATACGTCAGAATATCGGCCGAGCTTCCACTATCAACTAATATTCTCTTTACAGGATGTTTAGCAATCGTCATGGATACAACGACGCTTTCATCATTTGGGTTATCTACCCCCTCTAAATCTCTTTCAGAGAAAGGAATTACAATGTTATCTCGCTCACCCCCCGATGTCTTTTTGAGGTGCCCCCACTCCCCAGGAGATCATCACCACAGTCTTCTCAGTTGGGGTGTTGTCAACATTGGCTTGCTGAGTGGGTGGCGCCGAAGGGCCCGGTGCCGTTGGATTTCCTCTCCGGACAAACTGACCGAGGTGCCCTTGCTGGATGAGCTCCTCTATGGCCTTCTTCAGCTATCGGCAGTCTTCTGTGTCGTGGCCGTGATCTCGATGGAAATGACAATACAGGTTTTTGTTGCGAGGAACTCCAGGCTTCAGGGGCGCAGGGCGCTTGAGATAGGGCTCACCCTCGATTTCCATAAGAATGTGGAAATCGGGGCTAACAGAGGGGTGTAACGCTCACCTACGGGGGCGAAAGTCTGTGGCCGACTATCCGCCCGATGAGGCAGCTCGGGCTTCTTGGTGTGAGGCCCTCCAGACTCTGATCGAACTTGCTTTTTGCTGGGGCCTTCATCAGTTTCCCGCCGAGAGGAGTCGGCCTCATCAGCGCGAATATATTTCTGAGCTCGACTCAGCAACTCTGCGTACGAGCTCGGGGGCTTCTTGTCTAATGAATACGCGAAGCGGGAAGGGCGGAGCCCACACTTCAAGGCCAAGGTGGCCACCGAGTCGTCAAGATGGTAAACCTCCATCGCCGCCTCCTTGAAGCGGGCGACGAAGTCCCGAAGAGTCTCCCCACTCTTCTGCCGGATGGCAAAGAGGCTGTCTGCCACCCGAGGGATCCGTCGGCTTGCATCGAAGTGGGCGAGAAAAGCCTTCTCCAGCTGTCTGAATGAACTGATACTGCGAGGAGGTAGACGGGAATACCAAGCCCTCGCAGCCTTTCGTAGGGTGGCTGGGAAAGCGATGCATAGAAGAGCGTCCGATGCCCCCTGACCTGCATGTGCACCTTATAACTTTCCAGGTAGTCTAGGGGATCGGTAGTGCCATCGTAAGGATCCAGCTGAGGAAGGAAAATCAGGAAGGGACGGGTTCTTCCATGATCGCCTTGTCAGTGGGGGGCGACTGTCATACTTTGCCTTCGACTGATCGGTCAGTCGTTGGCCGAGCTCCTCTAAGTGTCGGTAGCGCTCCTCCAGTCGCCTCTCTGCACGGAGGTGAATCCTCTCGCCTGTGGACTCTTCTGCTGACGAGGTAGATAGGGGACGGAAGGACGGGCGGTGTCGATGGGCTATACCCTTCCCTGGGGCCTTGTCCCGGGATCGCTGGGGAGAGGGACTGTCAGGGATCTCCTTCTGGTGGGAACGTCCCGACGGCGGTGAGCCTTCCATCAGGATTGTCCTCCACGGGTGGATTGTTGGCTGGGCTGCGCCGCAACTTCTTCCAAGGAGTGGGGTGGCGGCAGAGGTTGAGCGGCCGCCGACTGTTGTTGGAGTTCCCGAATCACCGCAGCAAGGGACCGCACCTCCTGAGCGAGGGCGGTGACCCTATCACCTTGGCATGGTGGTGAAGGATGAATTGGCGGGAGGGCGTCCGGCTGCTCGGCCCTCACCTGCTGCCCCCCAGCCAGGCTAGTGGAAGCTTCTTGAGCACGAGTTATCACCATCTCTTCTTCGGGTAAGGAGGGAGTGAGAGCTTGGTCACTTTCTTCCCTACACGCCTTGCTACTCACGCTCTCCCCTTCCTGGCGCGCCAATCTGTTGCCGCCAGATCACTTTTAATGAGCGTCAAGTGGGCAGAAATCCTCGCGGGCCTTTGAGGGAATGGCGAGACCCCTTCATCTGCTCAGGAACCTGCAAGAAAAGTCCCGGACCGATGACTCCGATGGAGACCCTCCGACGCCCAAATTAGTGATTTGAGGAACAGGGATGGTTATTTTTTGAATGATTGGATAGAGCATGGGCCCCTACCTTAAGGGCTGGAGGCATTTTATACCTGTTTGAGGATCCCTCTTACCCTCCGTTCGTCGTGGTCAAGTCCCCTTCGGACGGTTGTTAATTTCTGATCTTCAACGTGCCACAAAGTATGGGTCATGGGACTGAACGTGGGACCACACCCGTCGTTAGCGGCCCCAGGAGGAAGCACGTTCACCGCGCGCGTAGCCAGGCGCGTTTGTGGTGACGTGGTCCGCCATTCTCGAGGGAAGTGGACCACGTAGCTTGGACGTGGATAACTGTCGCCGGAGGCCAACGCCGAGACCGATGCCAAGGCCGACACCGAGGCCGACGCCGAGGCTGACACCGAAGCTGACGTCGAGGCTGACACCGAAGCCGATGCCGACACCGAGACCAAGGCCTAGATGGGCCGCGATCGACACAGAAGTTGAGGTGGGCCGTAGCCAACGCGGAGGTCGAGATGGGCCATGGCTGATGTCGAAACCGGTACCAAGGCCTAGACGGCCGCGACCGACATAGAAGTCGAGGTGGGCCGTAGTCGATGCGAAGGTCGAGATGGGCCGTACTGATGCCGAAATCGGCACTGAGGCCTAGATGGACCGCGATCGACACGAAAGTTAATGATACGGCTGGCCGTTTCCCCTGGGGCAGTATTATCTTCTGCGCGGTTTTCGAAAGCAATGATGTGACAACAAAACCCAAGGCCTCCACAGCATCGGCCTCCAGCGTCGGTCTCCAGCGCCGGCCTCGGCCTCCAGCACCGGCCTCCAGCGTCGGCCACCAGCGTCGGCCTCCACCTCCACCGGCCTCCAGCGTCGGCCTCCAGCACCAGCATCGGAGCATCGGCCCAGCGTCGGTCTCCAGCGCCAGCCTCCAGCGCCGGCCTCGGCCTCCATCCAGCGCCGGCCTCCAGCGTTGGCCTCCAGTGCCGTCCTCCAGTGTCGGCCTCCAGCATCGGCCTCCAGCAACAGCACCAAAGATCGGCACCCAGCGCCGGCATCAAGTTACTCGTTCACCAAAGACAGACGTCCAGCGTCGGCCTCTAGTGCCGGCCCCCAGCGTCGGTCGCCGACCTCCTGCATTGGCTCCGGCCTCCGGCATCGGCCCCTAGCGTCGGCCCGCAGTATCTCCCACATACACAATGTAATTTCATACAGCCGACCCCGCAATCTAAGCACCTCGCTCACCAAAATCACGGGCAAGTGTTAGCCTGATAGGCAGTTACCGCTATAAGCGGCCCTTATCCAGCAACAGTCCAACGACTTGCCGTTCGATGAAACATCACAACAGATTCGACGGTTCCAACAGACCGAGGTAAACGGGATCCCCAACAGGTATAAAAAGAGGACCCGAGCTCCATGCAAGGGGACTCTCTCCTTCCTCTAGAACAATTCTACAAAAATCATATCCCTGTTCGACGACTCACTAACTTGGGCGTCGGAGGGTCCCCGCCGGAACCACCGGTCCGGGACTTTTTGCAGGCTCCAGGAGGAAGACGGCGGCCTCTCTGCGCACACGGTGATCCTAGCCTGCCCGACGTTCATATGTGATTCGGCCGCAACAGATTGGCGCGCCAGGAAGGGGGAGACCAGGTCGAAAATTCTCCCTGGAACCCCTCCAATTTTGCAAAGGAAGCGATGGTGACCACGCGAGCACAAGAGGCTTCCTCCAGCCAGGCAGCCGGGCACATCCCGCGAGCTGAGCATTCGGAGGCCAACCCCCATGCTCCGCCCCTTGCACCGACAAGCCAACCCGACCGGCTTGATGTTCTAGCCCACCAGGTCCAGGATCTGACGACGATGGTCCGGGGGCTGCAAGAGCGTTATTTGGCTGCTGTAACTCAACCCCCTGTGATGGACGAAGGGGTGCGAGGAACAGTTCAGTCTCACCAAGGAGGGACCCCGCCTGAGGTCTCTCACCGCTCACCCCCCGAACCTCATCACCAAGGGACCTCGAAGCGACGACGGTCTCCTCCGCCGCTCCGGTCGTTCCCGCCACCGACCGGAGGAAAAAGAGTCCAAGCGGGCGCGTTCTTTGCGCCGGCGATCTTCTTCTTCCGACTCATCCCGAGGTAACACTCCCCGGAAAACCACCCGTCGGGCCGAGCAAAGGCTTGACGAGTACCATCGCGGTTGGACGAGCTCAGCCGCCGGATCGCCGATCCCTTACGCGGCGGAGTATGAGCGTCGCCCCCCGCTTTCTCGCCATATCATGGAGGAACCGGTCCCCCCCGGTTCCGTCTCCCTCAATTGGATCCATATGATGGAACGACGGACCCCCTGGACCATCTGGAAAGCTACAAAGTCCTCATGCAGGTCCAGGGAGCGACGGACTCCCTTTTATGCGTCGCCTTCCCGGCCACGCTCCGTAAGGCGGCACGCGCGTGGTACTCCCGTTGCCCCCACGCAGCATCAACTCTTTCGGCAACTTGAGCGATCCTTCCTGGCTCATTTTGATGCCTGTCGAAAGATCCCACGAGTTGCGATAGCCTCTTTGCTGTCCAGCAGAAGAGTGGCGAGACCTTAAAGGATTTCGTCGCTCGATTTAAGGAAGCAGCGCTGGAGGTGTACAACCTGGAAGACTCTGTAGCCACCTTGGCCCTGAAGAGAGGACTTCGCCCGTCCAGATTCGCTTACTCTGGATAAGAAGCCTCCGCGTTCCTACGCCGAGCTTCTGAGCCGGGCACAGAAGTACATCCGCGCTGACGAGGCGGATTCTTCCAGGAGAGAAGTTGACAAGAACCCCGTAATAAACCGCCGCCTTCTGACCGCGCTGGTGCACAACCTCGAAGCCCGAGCCTCCACGACGCTCAGATCGCCGGCCACAGGCGCTGGTTCCTAAAGAGCAGTTCACTCCCCTCATGGCTCCCATCTCTCACATCCTACTGGAGATCGAGGAGGAACCATATTTCAAGCGTCCGGCTCCCTTGAAGTCCGGGGCCCCCCGCAACAAGGAGTTTTACTGCCGGTACCACCGGGACTACGGCCACGACACCGAAGACTGCCGCCATCTAAAAAAGGCCATCGAGGAGCTGGTTCAGCAAGGCCACCTGGGCAAGTTTGTTCGAAGGGGAATCTCCCCGCGTCGGGCCCCCCGGTGCCCCCAGGTCGCCCGGCTGGCGTGGATAATGCCCCAACTGAAAAGACCATAGCTATGATCTCTTGGGGAGCGGATGGTGGTTCGAAGAGGCCGCGAGAGGGAATAGACTCTGTAATACCTTTCTTCGGAAAGGATCTAGATGGGGTAGTTAATAAACATGACGACAGCGTCGTGGTGTCCATGACTATAGCTAAACACCCTGTAAAAAGAATTTTAATTGATAGTGGGAGCTCTGTGGATGTCTTGAGTTATGAGGCTTTTGTTCGGATGAACTTATCAAGGTCTTTACTCCGACCCGTTGCCACACCGCTAATGGGCTTCACGGGAGACTCAGTGAACGTCGAAGGCGAAATTGCTCTCCCGGTCACGGCTGGAACTCCTCCATGTCAGAGCACCGTGGTCATAAACTTCTTGGTGGTCCGGGTCCCGCTGGCTTATAACGCCATCTTGGGAAGACCGGGGCTGAATCTGCTGGATGCCGTGATCTCCACTAAGAGATTATTGGTAAGGTTTCCCACCAACGAAGGGATCGGAGAAATGAAGGGGGAGCAAAGCCCACTTCCGCCTTGCTACCATCTGTCGCCCAGCCCGCTGAACGCAGAGTCAGCGACAGCCTCTGAGTCGCTCGATCCTAGGGAGTTGGGAAGAAGGGAGAGCCGGCAGAGCACCTTCTAACCCTCCCCTTGGGTGATGACCCGGCAAGGACTGTTCAGCTGGGGGCATCGCTCCCGGAGGAGGCACGCCATCAACTCCTTACTTTCCTGCGTGCCAACACTGACGTCTTCGCATGGTCATCCTCCGACATGCCGGGCGTCCCTGAAGAAGTAATCACCCATCGGCTTAACCTCAAGCCAGAGTGTCGGCCGGTCCGACAGAAAAAGAGAAACTTCGCTCCAGACAGACAGAAAGCTATCGACGAGGAGATCCGCAAGTTAATGGCTGCGGGCCATATTCGGGAGGTCCACTACCCTGAATGGTTAGCTAATGTGGTGCTAGTCCGCAAGGCCAACGGAAGCTGGAGAATGTGTGTAGATTTCACCGACCTCAACAAGGCATGCCCCAAAGACAGCTTTCCCCTACCTCGAATCGATCAATTGGTGGACGCTACATCCGGCCATGAGGTCCTTAGCTTCATGGATGCTTTCTCCGGATACAACCAGATCCGGATGAATCCGGCGGATGAAGAAGCTACCTCCTTCATAACGAAAAGGGTCTATATTGCTACAAGGTGATGCCTTTCGGGTTAAAGAATGCGGGGGCTACTTACCAGAGGCTGATGAACAAGGTCTTTGAAGGACAGATAGGGCGTAATATGGAAGTGTATGTGGATGACATGCTGACAAAAAGCGTTCATGCCATGACCACATCGCGGACCTGGCAGAAACTTTTGACAAGCCTTCGTCGGTACCAGATGAAGCTGAACCCTCGCAAGTGTGCATTCGGGGTAACGCTGGGAAGTTCTTGGGTTTCATGGTAACCCGGAGAGGGATTGAAGCAAACCCGGACAAAGTCCAAGCCATCTTGGACATGAGGCCTCCTGCCAATAAGAAGGAAGTACAACGCCTGACAGGAAGAATAGCCGCCCTAAGCCGCTTCCTATCCAAGTCCGCTGAAAGGTGTTTGCCTTTCTTCAAGGCGCTTCGCAGAATCAACAAGTTCGAATGGACGAAAGAATGCCAGGAGGCGTTCGAAGGGTTAAAGGAATTCTTATCTACCCCGCCACTGCTAGCCAAGCCGACGGGTGGAGAAGAACTCCTTCTATACCTTGCGGCCTCTCCTGAAGCTGTTAGCTCTGTGCTAGTCCGTGTGGACACTGATGGCACACAAAGGCCAGTATACTATACGAGTAAGGTGCTTCATGATGCAGAGACTCGATACTCAAACATGGAAAAAATCATCTTTGCATTAATCGTGTCTGCCCAGCGTCTGCGGCCGTACTTCCAAGCCCACCCGATCGCGGTGATCACTGACCAGCCTCTGAAGACAGTTCTAGCTCGTCCGGATACTTCTGGCCGGCTGGCCAGGTGGGCCCTCAAGCTGGGGGAGTTTGATTATCTTTCCGCCCTCGTTCGGCCATGAAGTCTCAAGTCTTGGCAGATTTTTTGGTCGAATGTACTTGGGGAACGAGCACCTAAAGAACTTCCGACGGACACTCAACCCCTTGGAACCGGTGATGATGAGTGGGTCCTTCACGTGGATGGGGCATCGAACTCTCAAGGGAGCGGAGCAGGCCTCATCTTGGCCAACTCGGATGGGGTGGTGACTGAGTGTGCACTTCGCTTCCTCTTTCCAGCCACTAATAATCAGGCGGAATATGAGGCTTTGTTATCCGGAGTAAGATTGGCTCGAGAGCTTGGGGTGAAACGCCTTAGAGCTTTTACCGACTCCCAACTGGTTGCTGGCCAGATTACAAAGGAGTACGAGGCAAAGGATCCCATCATGGCCCGCTACTTAGACGCGGTGCACTCAATGGTTTCCCCATTCACTCACTTCAGCGTCAGCTACATTCCTCGACAAGAGAATGCTAGAGCCGACGCCCTATCCCATCTCGCCGCCTCAGCTGATGGGATGTTGGGAAAGGCTTATGTGGAGCACTTAGAAGCCCCGAGCATTGATGTACCAAGAGAAACTTTACCAGTGGAGCAGGAGCCCTCCTGGATGGACGCCTATGTTCAATACTTTACTGAGGGCATCCTCCCAGAAGACCCTGCCGAAGCTAGGAAACTTAAAAGACGGCCCCAAAGTTCTTCCTTATGGAGGGAAAGCTCTACCGAAGGTCATTCTCATACCCTATCCTCAGGTGTGTCGGTCCCACCGACGCCAATTATATTTTGCGAGAGATACACGAGGGGATATGCGGAAGCCATCTGGGGGGCAGGGCTCTTGCATATAAAGCTCTACGTCAGGGGTATTATTGGTTGACAATGAAAGAGGACGCATCTGAACTCGTTAAAAGTGTGACAGCTGCCAGCGTCATGCCAACGTCCAACATCAACCGGCGTCCCAGCTGACCCCTCTAGCTGCACCGTGGCCCTTCGCACAGTGGGGCATGGACATCCTGGGACCTTTCCCTCCTGCCTCCGGACAACGTAAGTTCCTAGTTGTGGCCGTCGATCATTTTACTAAATGGATCGAGGCGGAAGCTCTTGCTAAGATCACGGAAGCCAAAGTAAGGGCTTTCTTTTGGAAATCCGTGGTGTGCCGGTTCGGGTTACCGCACACCCTAGTTACAGACAACGGCCGACAGTTTGATAACACGGCCTTCCGGGAATTCTGCGAGGGCCTGGGCATCCGTCACCGATTCACCTCAGTAGGGCATCCCCAAACCAACGGCGCAGCCGAGGTGACCAATCGCATCATCCTCCAAGGGCTCAGGGCTCGGCTAGATAGCTGTAAAGGGCGCTGGGTGGAAGAACTTTCAGTGTGCTGTGGGCCTACCACACGACGCCGCGAGCACCCACAGGGGAAACCCCTTTCAGCTGGTCTTTGGGACCGAGGCGGTCATCCCCGTGGAAATAGGAGCTCCTAGTCCCCGGACGGAATTATACCACGAAGAAAGCAACTCAAACCAGCTGAGGGCTGATCTGGATTTGGTGGAAGAATTGCGAGATCAAGCGCAACTTCGATGGCAGCGTTCCGTCAGCGAGTGGCCAAACACTACAACTCTCGGGTGCGACCCAAGACATTCCGGCCAGGAGACCTTGTCCTACGAAGAGCTGAAGTATCAAAGCCGACGGAAGGGGGCAAGCTGGCACCAAAATGGGAAGGACCATACCGTGTCAAGGAGGTACTCCACCATGGGGCGTATAAAGTCGAAGAGCTAGACGGGAAACCGCTCCCTCGAACTTGGAATGCCGACAACTTACGCCGGTACTATCAATAGAACTCTATCGTTATTAATTTGAATCTGTTGATGCATGAATAATAAACATGTTCTTATTTTCGAATGAGTATGTTTAAGACCAACTCCGCGTTGGCAAAGACCGGCGCCCAGCGTCGGCAATAAAGACCAACTCCGCGTTGGCACCAAGACCGGCACCCAGCGTCGGCAACAAAGACCGGATCCGCTCCGGCAGTCAAAGACCAACTCCGCGTTGGCACCTAAGACCGGCGCCAGCGTCGGCAATAAAGACCAAGCACCTAAGACCGGCGCCCAGCGTCGGCAATAAAGACCAAAAAAGACCAACTCCGCGTTGGCACCAAAGATAAAGACCAACTCCGCGTTGGCACCTAAGACCGGCCCAGTCGGCAAAGACCGGCGTCGGCACCAAAGACCGGATCCGCTCCGGCACAAAGACCAACTCCGCGTTGGCACCAAAGACCAACTCCGCGTTGGCAAAGACCAACTCCGCGTTGGCACCTAAGACCGGCGCCCAGCGTCGGCAATAAAGACCAACTCCGCGTTGGCACCAAAGACCGGCGTCGGCAACAAAGACCGGATCCGCTCGGCAGTCAAAGACCAACTCCGCGTTGGCACCTAAGACCGGCGCCCAGCGTCGGCAACAAAGACCAACTCCGCGTTGGCACCAAAGACCAACTCCGCGTTGGCACCAAAGACCAACTCCGCGTTGGCACCTAAGACCGGCGCCCAGCGTCGGCAATAAAGACCAACTCCGCGTTGGCACCAAAGACCGGCGCCCAGCGTCGGCAACAAAAGACCGGATCCACTCCGGCACAAAGACCAACTCGCGTTGGCACCTAAGACCGGCGCCAGCGTCGGCAACAAAGACCAACTACGCGTTGACACTAAGGACCAGCGCCCCGCGTTGGCAATAGCAACTGACACCCGCGTTACCACCGGATATTGGCCTTGTCAACACTTAGGACAGCGTCACGGCTCGCGGTCCTATTTAGCGTAACCTACTGTACATAATCCTATCAATTGGCGGTTCACAGCAGTTCGAACAAATGAAGTTAATCATAATCAAAGGGGTGAATGAGATTGAAAACATTCATTGATAGTAAAGTTACAAAATTGCCGACTCAGGTCAGGCACAACGATACAAGGAGAAAACCAAAAGCTGTTAATGACCATCCGAAGCCGGGGCATCATCCTCAGGGACATCGTCGGGCTTCAGCCCTCGATATCTTCCAGGTCGTAAAGCTCCTGGATTTTATCTTTACAGTCTTGGAAGCCGGCGTCATAAGCTAGCGCCGCTGACTCGGCTACCTCATTGTCAAAGGATTTCTTATAATCTTCTACGGCATCGGCCCCCTTCTTTTCAGCCTCGATGGCCCTCCTCTGGGCCTCCGCCACTGTCGCCTCCAGATCCGCAATTTTAGTTACGCATTGGCGGGTGGCTTCCTTGGCCGCATTTGTCTCAGCGGAGGCAGAACTTAGTTGAGTCTTTAAAACACATACCTCCAGTTCTGCCGCCCCCAGCTTCTCCTCAGCCGCTCTTTGTTTTTCCTCTGCCACCTGAGCATTGTCCAGCTCATTGGCGGCACGGCGCTGAGCAACCTCCAGCGCATATTCAGCCTTTTCGGCTCTAAGCCGAATAACCTCGATCTCACCCTTCAGGGTGGCCCGAGTATCCTCTAGAGCCATCGCCGCCTTCTCTGCTTTGACTTGGAGGGAGACCATCTCCTCCCGCGCTTGTTCAATGGCGGTGTCGCTCAGAGTCCAGAGGTTTTTAAGGGCGACAAGAGAATTCAAGGCCTGGAAAAAATATCAGATAAAGAAAGAAAAAGAGGGAAAGGAAAAGGACAATAATGGCAAAACTCACCCAGAGATGCGCCACCGAGGCTTCGCGAAAAAAGGCAACACACCCTTGACCTCGGAGGTATTCTTGCACCTCATCCACCGAGGCTTCCTCTATGATCCGTGCAGCCCAGCGGCCGTGGTTTGCCAGCAGCGACTGGAAGGAAGGATCGATGCCCCTCTCTTCCTTGGCGCCGGCCTACAGAGGCTGATTCCGCCTCTGAGCCTCGCCTCCGGCTTTTTCGCTGGCGGAGGCGCTTCGGCTGTCGCCCCCGTAGGGGGCAGGGCAGCGCTGGAGTCGCCACTATTGCGCCGGAAGTTTTGTCCATCTCTTTGAACGTGGGAGACGGCGTCTCCCCTCAGGAGATAAGTCGAGCAAGATAATCGGAGGAGCCGAAGCTGGAGATTCTCCCTCCGTGGGTTCCGCTCCACCTCACCGGCCTCGGCCTTCGCCGCGTCTGCCGTGACGGGTTCGTTGGCTTGGATTTGAGCCGCCTCGCTATGCGCGCGGATTCCACTGTTTTGGCCCCCTGGGCCTCGGCCTCCTCAGCGTCGGCCCTTTTGGGGCCGCCCTTCTTCAAGACCTTGGCACGGAGGGGCTTCACGACTTTAGTCCCTCCGGTGTCGCCTCCCCAGCGTCGGTCTCCCTAGCGCCAACCCTCCCAGTGTCGGCCCTCCTGGGAACTTTAGCGGCGGCCCTTCCTTCGCAGGGGCGCAGTCCCCGCAGCCTTCCTCTTCCTGGCAGCCACCTGCTTAAGCTTATGCAGCGTCGGCGCCATCCCTACACAAGCAAAGGATAGTTAAAAAAAAAAAAAAAGAAAGCAGAGAGAAGAGAGGCGAGTAGTCTAGTGCTCACCCCTCGCGGGAATTAGACCGGCACGGTGAAGATTCTCCTCGGCTAGAAGCTTATTACACCGAGGAATGTCGGCAGTCAGAAGCTGCCCAAACGCCATCCGGTCTCGTGGAAGGATGGAGGGGTCCCTATTGGCGTCGATGTTGGGTATCCCCCAGCTTCCACGAACCCCGCTGATGTCCGAAAGAAAAACTTGTCCTTCCACCCTTTAACGGAGGAAGGAAGGCACATTTAAGAATCCTATTGGACCTAGGGGTGAAGACCACCACCCCGACTGTTTGCGAAGGGTATAGAAGCTGCGGAACAAGGAAATACTAGCCTCAATACCCTGCAGGTGGCAGAGTACTAAAAAACCAACAATGGTTCGGATGGAGTTGGGAACTAGTTGGGAAGGGGTCAAGGAGTACCGGTCTAGAAGATTGAGAATGAAAGGGTGGATCGGTAACCGGAGCCCGGCCTTAAAAAAGGCTCCGTACAAGCAACCCTTCCGGAACGGGAAGAGGTTACCCTGTCGTTAGGGGTAGGGAAGAACAGATGAAGGTCTGGAGGGAAGCCATACCTGGCCCTTAAGTTTGCTATGTCTTGGCAGACATGGAGGACGCAGTCCCTTCGGGGGACTCCTTGGCAACCCTAGAAGGACCGGCAGCCACCGCCGGTTCCGGACGGAAGTCCGCCCGCCGGCCGGACGAATCCCGGTTAGGGGACGATTGACTGGCCGTTGCTCCGGTGAAGTGGTTAGAAGAAGGGGTGGACCATTGGCTGGACAGGGAATCAAAAGTCTGGGAAGGATGGTGGGAACCCCCCCAGGAACCAGAAATGGAGCAAGAAGAGGAAGCCATGGGAACTAACCTGAAAAGAAAAACTCGAGCCAAGAACAGAGCACGGAGAGAATGGACGAGAGATAGAAACGCTGGCGGACTCAAAAGGGGGCAATGGCGAAGAAGTGGGGAAGATAGGAAGATAAGGGCTATTTGTCCTCATGACGCCATCTCGAAACACCCCACGATCGTCCGATCTGACCACGCGTCCATCTTCAGTTGGGAGGCGTTTCGACGACCTGCCAATGCGATAAGCTCGAAAAGACCACCAATGAAAAGGGGCGTTAACCTTATCGCAATGATACCGTTCGCCTTTTCGTAGCACTGCCCGAGGGAAATCCTCCCTAATCCCAACAAAGGCGAAATAATGGCGCAAAACCGGCCACCTAGAGGATATTCACACCCCTTTCGCGGGTAAGTAAACGCTCACCCATCTCAGGGGCGGGGGGGCATCTGATACGGCTGGCCGTTTCCCCTGGGGTATTATCTTCTGCGCGGTTTTGAAAGCAATGATGTGACAACAAAACCCAAGGCCTCCAGCGTCGGTCTCCAGCATCGGCCTCCAGCGTCGGTCTCCAGCGCCGGCCTCCAGCGTCGGCCACCAGCGTCGGCCTCCAGTGCCGTCTCCAGTGCCGGCCTCCAGCGTCGGCCCAGCATCGGTCTCCAGCATCGGCCTTTAGCATCGGCCTCCAGCGTCGGTCTCCAGCGCCAGCCTCCAGCGCCGGCCTCCAGCGCCGGCCTCCAGCACCGGCCTCCAGTGCCGTCCTCCAGCGCCGGCCTCCAGCGTCGGCCTCCAGTGCTGTCCTCCAGTGTCGGCTTCCAGCGTCGGCCTCCAGCAACAGCACCAAAGACCGGCACCCAGCGCCGGCATCAATGTTACTCGTTAGCACCAAAGACAGACGTCCAGCGTCGGCCTCTAGTGCCGGCCCCCAGCGTCGGTCCCCAACGCCGACCTCCTGCATTGGCTCGGCCTCCGGCATCGGCCCCTAGCGTCGGCCCGCAGTACCTCCCACATACACAATGTAATTTCATACAGCCGACCCCGCAATCTAAGCACCTCGCTCACCAAAATCACGGGCAAGTGTTAGCCTAATAGGCAGTTACCGCTATAAGCGGCCCTTATTCAGCAACAGTCCAACGACTTGCCGTTCGATGAAACATCACAAAGGACGGATTCGACGGTTACAACAGACCGAGGTAAACGGGATCCCCGACAGGTATAAAAAGAGGACCCGTGCTCCCTGCACGAGGACTCTCTCGGAAACCTCCTCTAGAACAATTCTACAAAAATCATATCCCTGTTCGATGACTCACTAACTTGGGCGTCGGAGGGTCCTCGTCGGAACCACCGGTCCGGGACTTTTTGCAGGCTCTAGGAGGAAGACGGCGGCCTCTCTGCGCACACGGTGATCCTAGCCTGTCCGACGTTCATCATATGTGATTCGACCGTAACAGTTAAGATGAGCCATGTTGAGCCCAATCATCAGAAATTGACTTGCATGCTCTTTGACCCGATCAGCCATATCAGAATATATAAATTCCATACCAACTAAACTTGATTTGCTCTGAGGGTCCAATATAATCTAGAATATTCAATACTTGCACCTGCTCGACTCCTCTGTTTTTTTTTTAAACTGCTCGTGGCTGGACCGCCAGACGCTTCTGGACTCACCCCCCTCCGTCTCTCTCTTTACACGCTTTTATTTCTTTCTTGTCAGCGAAGCAAGGGAAAGAAACGAAAGAGGAAGCAATAAAAGAGGGAGAGAAGGAAATCCGTTTAATTGTTCGACCGGCATTCTGCAAGCAGAAGAAGAGATAGTAGAGAGCTATGGATGGTTACGGGCGTCAAAGAGGGTGGACGGTTTCGCGTGGGATGCTGCCGCTTCTTGCGCTGCACGTGGCGTCCGAATTCCGCCGCCTGGATCGGAAGCCGCCCGTCACGGCGGGTCTCATCCTCGCCAACACCCTCATCTACCTCCGCCCAGGCCCGCTCCACCGCCTCCTCCCCACCATCGACGAGGTCTGGTTCAATCCCTACCTCATCGTCAAGGTTCGATTCCCCATCCTTATTCTGCCCTATTTCTTATTTCATTCAATTCCCCAAATAAATCAATAAATCAATAAACAATTTTCGTAGTCTTGAAGGACCCTCTCAAATACACTGTGAAGTTGGGGGTTTTGTTGGAGGTTTGTTACATGTTAGAGAGAGAAGAGAAATTCGAGCCCCCGCTAGGAAGTTCTTATGTGAAACCTTTTACGAACATGTGAAAAGAGGAATATGCAATTATTGATTGAATGTATGAGAGATTTCCATGGGCAAAATGAGATTGAAAATCTCTTAAAATGAGACTCTTTTGAATTGGCTAGCTTGTATCTCTGTACAGGTGAGAATATTTTAAGACTAGCCTTGATTTAAATTTTTTTTTTTTTTTTTTTGAGTGTATCTGGGGAACGAATTCTTGGACGAGTTAAGGTGTTTAATGATTAAGTTTACAACAGATGGATCCCTAACCTCAACGACATAGGTTGAAAGTGGCCAATACCATGTGCCCATGTTCTTTTAGGTTTCAACCCCCATTGCCTAACTGCATGTGATGGAGTTTGGAGAGGAATGTTCTCCTTTGAAATCTTATCATGTTCTGTGCATGAAGGTTTGGCAATTGGAATTGTTCCATTGCCAAATTGATGGGGCTAGAACCTACCTACCACACCTCAGTATTCTTACACATGTTTGCATCTTAAGAGGAAAGAGAGTTTACATGATTTATAAAAAAGATGGGAATCAAGTAATCTGATCGATTTCTATAACTTTCTAAAAGGAAACTCCTTATGTGAATGATCTCATGATGTCCAGAACATATTCACTCAATTATCTTAAAGCTTGAATTTCAGAAGAGAAAATAGCAGTAATCTGAAAACCCACAAATTGGTGAACTACCCTTCTTGATTTCAACTATTTGAATGAAATATTTTGTTCACTGTCCACTGAACCATCCCATTCGAAATGATTTGCTTTAATTGGGTTTGGATGGTGGATTTGGGTGGTGGGTCGGTTCAACCTATTTAATAGCTATAAAAAGGCTCTTGTTATGATCCTTATGCCCGACGTTTCTTCCATGCAAAACCCTAGTCCCTTCACCCATCATTTGTCACCTGTGGTAATCCTATTCACTGGTTGTCGGAGATATGTGTTTTCTCTACTCACTTTCTCTCTCTCTCTCTCTCTCTGTCCTTTCTCTCCTCTCTCTGTTTTGCAGCATTGGTTTGCAGTAGTTCGGTATGGTATGTGTTGATACCTTATTGAGCTAATTGGTGAGCATGGGTTGCTGGTACAAACCTTGATTCTTCCGGTATCATACTTGTTCAACATGAGACCATGTAAATTTTTTTATGGCATGGACTTTTTTGGGCTGCATGAGCCCATGGATGGTTAGCTTTTGTGTAGTGATTACACTAGAAATTTCCAATGCAGTGCAATGATGCACCGAGTCATCTTTACCCAGAACATATTCACTCAATCATCTTTTCAGTTTTCTTTTTGTTATTTTAAGATTATAGTGGAAGTGCCACCAATCATTCATTAAAAAAAAAAGAAATACACATGTCAAATATTTGAAGACAAACCAACCAATGTTGAAGGATGTGACTTGAAACCCAGATAAAAAAGGTGCAACCACTGGTCTGCAACCCTGTTAAATAGATGTCATGTTGGTATGCATCACTGGTTTCTTCCAAAGCTGGGATATGCAACCTAAGCTGTGGCTTACTGGGACTTTGTTTCTGTTTTATTATCAAGTCTTTGGCTGGGACATGACTGGTAGGAAGCGACAGAAGAGGTGGAAGCATTAATATGGTTTTACTATGGCCAACTCCTCATTTTTCCAATCCATAAATCCTACGAAGATTGGATTTTTAAATGACCTAAGTTGCTGAATAAGATGATCCTCGCTCAATCTTTGCTATCCAGAGAAATTCGATTGATTGCAAGCACCAATGATCATCTTCCTTTTGATTCTTTATGTTGAAGATCATTGCGAGTCCTAATTCTATTTTGATTATCTTTTAAATTTGTTGACTTTCTGCTATGTGGAGTTAAGTTTTATTTTAGTTTTTAAGATGGATTCTAGTATTTTTGGGTTTTGTCAATTAGAGGAAGACCAAGTTGGATTTCTGTAGTGGCCAGTACTAGCAATTTAATTGATTGGGTAATAAAATAAAGTGTCCTACTTTGATTGGGTTTAGTAGTGAGACATGAGAGTTCAAATAAAGTGTCAGAGCACTGTAATAGGTGTCTTCTGAGGCGTGGAACTCATATCCTGCACCCATACTCATGTCCTGTTGTGTTGGCCTGTTTACATCAGCCTATTATGCTGAGTCCAGATATCATAGGTAGTGGGGAATTCTCACTCAAGACAAAGTTATTGTCTTCTAAGTATGAAATGGTAGCTTTAGGAGGTAATTAAAAGTCACCTACTATGTTTAAAGGAAAGAATTAATGTACTATGATCATAGTAGTATGATTAGTAAACTGTTGTTTCCATCCCCCTTTTTGCATATTGGTCAATCATCTTTGCTCTAAGAGCTGGTCTCATGGCTTGCCCAGTTAGATCTATAAAGCCTTTAGGCTAGGAACTAGGTGGTCAGTTTTCTAATACCCAGTTTGAGTGGAGCTAGGTTAATTGTAAGCAAGTTGGACAAGTGGGATTAGAATTTTAACCAATTGTTGGAGTTGTGTAAGAACAAAACCAAGTGTGGCAACTTTCGTTTAGGATTTTTGGGGTACTTCTGTGCTCTTTTGTATGCACTAAGTATGATGGAAAACGGGTGATTGACATATTGATTAACTAGTTGAAGGAAGAGATCTGGGGCTAGAAGCGAAGGTTTTGGTTATCATAGTAAAGGTCTTGGCAAGTGGCTGGCTTAGATGGTGGCAATTCAAACCATTTGTCTGACCATTTGTTTTGTCTCTGCCTGTTAACATAGACTATGGGAGCCCATCATATTTTTGTCTTTTTGTTTATCTGGGGAAATTCTTTCTCTTTCTCATCTTTTGGCACGGTTTTTGGGAGAAAACAGTTATGTCACTTTGCTTTATCTTTTGTACTTGATTGTGGATCTCTTATGGTCAAGGCAGTGTTTATTAATCTCTTGTTGATTCTATGTATCATGCATCTTTTTTATTTGTTTATTGTTTAGCTTAGAGCTGGCCTTCTTGTTTATTAAAGAGACCATCTTCTAAGTGTCAAGATATAAAAAAAAATGCAGAACATTCTTGTATATGTTTTTTTTGTGTCTCTATCTTCAACTTTGATATTTCCTTCTTGTACCTCAAAAGATCTCTATCTCATATAATTGTGAGCAAATAAAACTAGAATTGGTAGCAGAGGGTAGAACCTATGCTGACTGAATGAATTTTAAGGGCATGTTTATCATGAGATGTCAACATGTTCTATTTTATGCTGGGTTCTTAAAAGTTTGCAGAATAATAATATATTTGCCTTGCAGTTTGAAAACATTTTGTAGAGTAATTAGTATGTGTGATATGCAACAAGCATGTTTACATTTAGTAATTGATTCATCATAGGCTTGTAGCAGTTAGATTATTTAGTTCAAAATTCAATTGATTACAATCTTTTCTCCATTATGCTTGGTTTAGAGTTATATTTGTGTAAAATGTAAAGATATTAAATCTTTTCTCATCGCTTCCTCTTGTGTAATTTCGATTTGCCTTTTTCTTTTTCTTTTATAAATATCAAATCACTTCTTCGTAATGATGCATACCTAGGTTTATGTTGCAAATGTACAAACCATGTAAGTTGTTTTCTTCAAATTTATCCTCAATTAGTGTTATCTTTATCTTTTTAGAAATAAAGTTATCCTCAATTAGTGTTATCTTTATCTTTTTACAACTGACTTTATTTCTCATTTTTTCTTATATTACCATACATCTAAATGTTTATTTACAAGTAATGGTAAAATTTTTAAAACTGTTGATTATCAAAATGTAATATTAGAGTTTATATTACAAAAAATTTATGTTGACATAAAGATATTGATGGTTTCAGAGTCAAGAAAATTTGTATTTAACAAAGATTTCTGAGCAAATAGATGATGTTGATTCTTACAGTCAATTTTATAGCTCGTTAGTTTGTTAAGCAGATTGAGAAGTAAAGCTATTTTCCTGTATTTCTTAAGGTGGTGGCACAAACATGCATTTTTGCCACTTTGTACATGTCATATAGTCTACCATTTTGATCGTGTCATGTAGTCTAGTTTTTGAGTGAATTATTTATCTTTGGAACCTGCAGCATCTCTTCATCTCTTGGTTATCACTCATATTCGTTTCCATATTTTTTCCCATCATGCTAGAAGCGAGTTTTCTTTTACTAACATGGGGTCTTCAATGCTGTCTTAAGCAGTATGGGGACCTGAAGCGCTTTTTCTTGTCAGCTTTCTATCATATGGGTGAATCACATTTGGTCTACAACATGCTTTCTCTTCTGTGGAAGGGGATCCAGCTTGAGTCGTCAATGGGCAGTGTTGAGTTTGCATCCATGATCGCCACATTGCTTGGCTTGTCCCAGGGCATCACCCTTCTTCTGGCTAAAAGCTTGCTCGTTTTCTTTGACTATGAGACCGCATACTATCACCAGTATGCAGTAGGATTTTCTGGTGTTCTATTTGCCATGAAGGTGGTGCTGAATGCCCAGTCTGATGATTATACTTATGTTCATGGGATGATAATCCCTGCACGCCATGCTGCATGGGCTGAGTTGATTCTCATTCAGCTCTTTGTGCCAGGTGTGTCTTTCCTGGGTCACCTTGGTGGGATACTGGCTGGACTTCTGTATCTCCGGCTGAGAGGTTCATTTTCAGGCCCTGATCCACTCACTGTTATGGTTAGAAGTATTGCTGGAGTTGTTAGCTGGCCTTTGAGGTTTGTCCGAGGCTTGTTTGGATTTCGGCGCCATCGCATATCAGGAAGGGGAGGATTGGACAGAGTCCACCAAGGAGAGGTGCATCTGGTGTGTGGAGATGCCCTACATGTACTTACGACAATTCAGCATGGTTGGATGTCTGTGAGATGTGCAGCACAAGACGTAGTGATCATGAGTTCAGCCTGAGACATACAAATGGTCAAACCAGTGACCTTTCTGTTGAAGAGCTTCGTCGTCGTAGGCTCGAGAGATTTGATAGATGACTTTACAGGTTGGTGCTGATAGCGTTGTATCTCAGGATATGGCGGCGCTGGCTTCTTTCATAGCTTGCCATGCAAACAGTGGCCATTGGAGTCCTACAGAAATAGAATTAAATGTTATAAATGCAGAATTTGTTTTCGCTGTATTTACGGGTCAAAGAATCACATTTGGACAATTAAGATTCAATGAATAAATGAAAACCAGGACAGCATTTGATCGGATCTTAGTTATAATTTTGTTGTTAGAATAGATTCATTAGACTGACGCTTCTTTTCATTTTGCTGGCTGTTCCAGATGCATGGACGATTTTTTTTTAAATCTTTTTTCTTTACTTTCGCTTCTCCCGGCGATCTTCTTCGCCTTGCTTTGTGCTTCTGGCTCGACCTCCGTCCCCCCTCCCTCTGTCTCTCTATGGCTTCTGATGGGAGTATGACGGATCGAATGTTCAGAAGTCGGGTTTCGGAGAATGGGTTTGCCTAGGTTTCCTCGTCCCCCTCTTCGGCGGAGGTGGCGAGCTTGGAGAGGAGATGGCGGGGTGGCAGCACTGTGCTGTTCTGGCCCGTTCGTTCATCAAGTGGGTGCCGATCGAAGCTTACATCCGGAAATTCAGATGCGCTGGAATTTCTGGAGCTATCGTCCCTGTTTCTTTGGCATTTAGCTGCTGCATCTTCCGTTTTGAAGATCCGACGGCCTGTGAAATGGTCCTCAATTGGCCATGGGTGATCAACAGACAGATAATAGCGACTGAAGCCTGGCATTCGGAATTCTTCCCGACCAAGAATTCCATTTCATCGACATTGGTTTGGATGAGGTTGCCCAACCTTCCTATGGAGTTCTGGAAGGTGGATACTCTCGGAGCAAGCAGGGTCCTTCTGTGCAGATGCTGCGACTTTGGCCCATTTCATCGACATTGGTTTGGATGAGGTTGCCCAACCTTCCTATGGAGTTCTGGAAGGTGGATACTCTCGGAGCAAGCAGGGTCCTTCTGTGCAGATGCTGCGACTTTGGCCAAGAACAGGGGAGGTTATGCCAGAGTGGCGGTCAGAGTCGATCTTCGCTGCCCTCTCCGGCCTGGGACCAGGGGCTTCGGGGACCCTTCTGGCAGCAATTTGCCTTTGAGGCTTTCGAAGGATTCTGTCCGAAATGCGGATCCTTGCATTTGGATGGTCCTTGCACGAAGGAGGCCATGGCGGAGAAAGATGATGCAATCGGCAGCTTCGTCTTTGGGCCGTGGATGGCAGCGGTTCGTCAACGAAGGTCTCCTGTTGTTCCACCGGGTAAGCCAGCTTCTTCAATGGGCAAGCCTTCTTCTAATGCCTCTATTCCCAGTTCATTCCTTCGACCGGTTGCAACGGATTTGAGCCAAAAGGAGGGTTGGAAGGCTCCGTCGAAGCTGAGTCGTCGCCGCCCCCCTGGTTCTGTGAAGTCTGTTTCAATCCAGCAAGCACTGGTTGGAGGGAAGTTTGGTGATGTTTCTATGGCCGAGCCAGGTCTCTAGGTGGCTGTTGGCTTGAAGGGCCCAGAAAAAGGAAAGAATGTGCTGGTTTTGAACGAAGGGGAGATGGATTCTTCCCCTCTGGTGGCCGTGCCGGTTTTCCAAGGCCGTGCCGATTTTAAGAAGGCTGAAACGGAGAAATTGCAGGCTAAACTGATTGGATCCTCTGAATCTGTGATGCCCCAATCTTCGGTTACTGATAATCCATTTGCATCTTTGGATTTGGTTTCCAATGATGTTGGCCATGAGGAGAATTGTGTTATGGTCTCGGGCCCCCTCAAGCGGGCGAGACCAACTGATTGCCTGCCTCCCAGGTCTATCCCCAAACTGGATAAGCGAAAAGGGAAAGGCAAGGGCAAAATGGTCAACTGCAGAGTGGATTTCATTCCTTCTTCACATGGATTGCCCCTGCCCTCTTGTGGCCAGGTATCTGGTCAGGAGGAGGTGATGGTCATCTCAGAGAGTCCTGTAGACCATATGAGTGAGCCACCTTCTGCAGTGCTTATGGGCCAGGGGTCATCTAATATTGTTGCTGACCCAGAGGTCCTGCAAGATTGCTCAGTTCAGAATGAAGTGGATGGATCGGGGTCTGCAGGGCACCATTCGGATAGTTTGATGTTAGAGGACCAGGTGGCGGTCCCAACTACCTCCAAATAATAATATGAAGATCCTAATTTGGAATGTTAGAGGTGCTAATAAGCCCTCATTCTGTTCCTCTTTTGGTAGATTGATACAGCTTCATAATTTTGATATATGTGTCCTATTAGAAACCAGGTTGTCGGGACAGTTTAGTGCGGTTTCGGAGGCAGATTGCCCGGTCCTGGTCTTCTTATGCGGTTGAGGCTGAGGGTCTGTCTGGAGGCATTTTGGCTATTTACGTGACTCTGCTGTCACGATTGATGCATTTCATCAATGTAATCAGCAGATTGGCCTTGTTGTTTCTGAAGGGACTTCTGCCCCCTGGTTGCTATCGATAGTCCATGCCAGTACGGACTACCAAGAGAGGCGGACTCTTTGGGCTGAGCTAACTTCCCTTCTTGCTCAAGGGATTCCTTCTATCATTGTTGGTGACTTCAATTGTATTACCGAGGCCAGTGAGAAGAGGGGGTAGAAGAGTCACCAGCTCTGTTGATATTACTAAATTCAGGTCATTTATCAGGTCTTCTGGGCTGATGGATCTGGGGTACTCGGGGCCCCAATTTACTTGGTGTAATAACCGGCAGGGGACGGCGCGGGTATGGGAGAGAATTGATAGAGCTTTAGCCACTGCTTAATGGCTCCATATGTACCCTGCTGTCTCTATTACTCACCTCCCCAGGATCGCCTCGGATCATTGTCCTATTTTGATTTCCTTGGAGGCTGATTTACAGCAGAGGAAACAGTTCAAATTCGAACGATTCTGGATGGTCCATTCTGCTGCCCGGACTATCATCTCTCAGATTTGGCATCTTCCTATCAGGGGTCATGCTGCCTATAGGTTATCTCGCCGTCTTATGTTGGCCAGACGTAGACTTTCTAGATGGAACGGACTGGAGGTCGGGGATCTGGTCAGGCAAGTTGAGCAGGCTGAAGCTGTTATATGTGGCCTTCAGTCGAAGGAGGACTAGGATGGTTTTCTGTTAGATTCTGATCTCTCCTTGTTCCGAGAGAATCTTGCTCGACATCATTCCCTTCTTCACCAGTAGGAGTTATATTGGAGGCAGAGATCCAGGATTCAGTGGATCAAGGAAGGGGACCATAATACCAGGTTCTTCCATCAGGCTACTCTGAAGCGGCGAGCAGCTAATAGGATTCGGAGGTTAGCTGATGCTGAGGGGAATTATCAAGAGGATATTCATTCTATCCGGTCCCAGCTTCTCCATTTCTTCCAGTCTAGATGGTCTGATTCTAGTGATGATGGAGCTCAAGTTATTCCAGTATCTGATTCTAGGAAGGTGTCATTTTCGGATAACGCCAGACTTGTCAGGCCTATTTATGCGGAGGAGGTTCGCCAGGCCGTTTGGGAGCTCGGTCCAGATAAGAACCCGGGGCCGGATGGATTTCCGCCTTTCTTTTTCCGTTACTACTGGGATATTACCGGGCAGGAGGTGGTTTAGGCTATACAATTTGTTTTCCAATCTAAGAACATTCCTGAGGATTGGAATAGAACTCTTATTACTCTTGTTCCCAAGCGCTCGGATGCTTCTCTTCCTCAGCATTTTAGGCCTATCAGTCTATGTACTACTTTGTACAAGATTTGTGCCTGTCTCTTAGCCAGTCGCCTTCGTGCAGTGATTCCCCGTCTCATTTCAGAGGAACAAGGGGCATTTATCAGAGGACAGTCTATTTCGGACAATATTCTCATCACTCAGGAGTTTATGCATGATCTCCATAAAACCCCTGCCAGAAGTTGCCTTATGGCTGTCAAGCTTGATATGGAGAGAGCTTATGACAGATTGAGCTGGACCTTCTTGTATCGTTCCCTTCAGGAGTTCGATTTTGATGAGACATTTATTGAGTGGGTGATGGCTTGCATCCATAGGCCTTCTTTCTCTCTGAAATCAATGGGGGACTGACTGAGTTCTTCCATTCCTCTGTGGGATTACGCCAAGGGTGCCCTTTATCCCCCCTCTTGTTTATATTGGCTATGGATGATCTTTCTCGTGCTTTCCATCAGGCTCAGCAATACCAGAGAATTGTCCCATTCAAGATGGGGGATGAGGGCCCTTCCATCTCTCATCTTTTGTTTGCTGATGACTATATCCTCCTGGGTTAGGCCTCTATTGATAATGCGGCATCCTTTGATTCCATTACTCAGTGTTATTGTCAGGTTTCGGGTCAGAAGGTCAACCTTCAGAAGTCCTCTATCTACTTTAGCCCGAAGACTTCCAGATCCATTAGGGAAGTTATCATCAATCGGTTGGGAATCTCTACTCAGACTGATCAATTTATGTATTTGGGGATCCCCATGAGTGGTAGACGACCTCGTTTTGCTGACTTTGCGGATCTTGAGAGGCGGGTCTGTCAGTGTATCGATGGTTGGCATGTTACTGGCTTATCTATGATGGCTAGGGTTATCATTGTCCGGTCGGTTCTTTCATCCCTTCCGCTCTATATGCTGTCGAATGTGGCTATCCCAACTACTTGCTTAAGGAGGATCGAGAGATGCTTTAGAGATTTCTTATGGGCATCTATGCAAGACAGGCATTGTATTCATCTCTTATCTTGGGACATTATATGTATGCCAATTCAAGAAGGAGGTCTCGGGATCCCATCCTTGAAGGTAAGGCGTCAAGCTCTATTGGCCAGACATGCTTCTCGTTTCCTCCTGGAGCCGCAATGTCTTTGGAGCTCCGTTATGCGGGCGAGATATGGTGATTGGAAGGCTGGGGAGTATATAATGCCGCCCCAGGGGTGCTCTTCCTTTTGGAAGGAGGTCTGGCAGTTTGGAGACTTCATCATGAAGAATACCTCTTGGATGATTGGTGATGGTCATTCTATTGACGCTATTTAGGATTCTTGGATTTCTGAGCTCTCTCTATCCCGATGGCCCTCATTTTTCAGTACTGATGTTTCCACCGATTTGAGGGTTAAGGATTTAATCTTATTTGATCCCCCCTCCTGGCATACCCCTTTGGTGACCAGTCTCTTTGGAAAGGAACTCTCGCAGCGAATTTTATCCATTCCTCTTATCTCTGGTCCCTCGGCTGATGTTAGGCTATGGCAGCGATCCTCCCTCTCTAGGGCCCCTTTCAGGGACTTGATGAAGATCTTCAGGCCTCAGCCCCAGGTAACGAAGGATGCTGCTTGGATATGGTCGCTCCCCACTCTTCCTAGGGTTCAGCTCTTTCTATGGAAGCTTCTTTGAGACTGCCTTCCGACATGTGCCCTGCTCTCTCGTAGGGGTGTCTCTATCCAGCCGACCTGCCCCCTGTGTGCTTTGGAGGATGAGTCTACAGACCATGCGATCTTCATATGTCCTAGAGCTAGTCAGATATGGCACCTGGTGGGCTATGCTTATAGAGTGGATGCTTTCGGTTCCTCTCATCCTCTCTTTTTTTAGGATCTTCGGATGGCTTCTCAGCATACTCGGGGTCTTTGGGCGGCCACGACCTACCAGATTTAGTTATCTAGGAACCAGATCATATTTTCTGAGGACTTTATATCTCCTCAGCGGCTGGTGAGGAAGATCAGATCCTTATCCGCTGATTGTGCCTGTGCTACTCTATCGGTTGGTTATGACATCTCTGGCCTCTGGGGTTCTCCTGCTGTTTCGACAGCGAACTGTCGTACGATTTTTATTTCCTGGGAGCCCCCTCCTCCAGGGTTTGTTAAAATCAACTTTGATGGGAGTGTCCGTGGTAGATTGGCTGGTTCGGCCTTCATTATCCGTGGGCCTCAGGGTGATATGCTGGTGGCTGGAGGATTTGGCTCCCTGGATTCTTTTGTCCCTATGTCCGAGCTTTATGCTGCTTGGGCAGGTATTTTATATGCTTCTCAAACTCTTCGAGCCCAGAGACTAGTGATTGAAGGCGATTCCATGACAGTTATTCAGTGGTTACGGAAGGAGAGTATTCCCGAAGCATCCTCTAATCTGATTCTCAGGGATATATGGTCTATGCTTCAGGAAGTGGATACTGCCCAGATTCGTCATGTTTTTCGTGAAGCCAATTCGACGGCGGACTGGGCGGCGGCTGCTGTGGCTCAGCATGTGGGCTATAGGATATGGAGTAGAGATGACCCCTGCCCTCCTGTTTTGTCATAAATTTTATATTCTGATGTATCTGGGTTGACTCATACCAGACTTGTGTGATCGTCCGTCTATACCAAAAAAAATAAATTACTCATTATTTTTAGATTGAAGCGATAATAAAGTTCGTGTCAGCTAAAAATATTATTTATTTTAATTAGATGAACGGTGTTGCTGGTCATGTCATCTTTTTCATGCTATTTGTTATTTCTCATTGTAGAGGCATACAGTGACAGTTGTATAAGCTGTTATTTTAGTCACAGAAACCTAGCAATGGTTTGAACCGGCAAACAATTGTCAGAAGTGATGTCGCAAGAGTAATTAAAACAATGGACATTATTGAACCCTAGGTTTCATACGAAGCTATGATATATGCTATGTACGCGAGGCGTTGCACCAAAGTAAATGGTCAAGCGGACAACTCAAGAAAGAGAACCGAAGGGATGGCATCAAAAGGCAAAGCTCCAGTGAGATTTCCGAGTACTCCAACGAACAGGACAGCGATGAGTTCAGCTGGGAAGGAGGGAGGAACTAGTTCATGGGCATCTGTTCATGGGAGAATGATTCCCCGATCAAGACTATATCAAGTGATACTGAACACGAAATTGGAGAACTTCAAAGTCAATTCAACATTGTTGTCTGTTAACGCCGAGTCACTTTCCTCGAGCGTAGGGAAAACGGACATCCTTCTCGCCGGACTCATGTAAGAAAAGTCTCCGGAGACCGGATGCTCCGATGGGGACCCTCCGATGCTCAAGTTAGTCACTCAGAAACAGACAAGAACTGTCTAGCCCCAGGAAGCTAGCCAGTTGGGGCTTAACTAGCAGGAAGGAGCTAGGAAAACCAAAGTTCATGGATCCTTACTTACAGCGTGAGCGTATGCTTTTATACCTGTTCGAAGATACCCCTTCCATTCTCGAAGATTGCTGATTTCAAAGTGCCCCGTTCAATAACGACAAAAGATGAGGCTGACAATGACAGATCGTACTATCGCCATGCATGCTGAAGGTGTCCTACGTCACCTGCCAGCGTGGCCTCACATGTGTCTCGCACCGGTAGTGTATGTGGTGCGCGCCACCGCCGGATGTGACCGTGCACAGTTGCGGGTAGTTGGTGAACCGTACGATGTAACGGAGTATGGCCATGCATAGTGACAGGCATATGATGGACCATACGCCGTTATGAGGTATGGTCGCACCCTGCTATGGATGTGCGGTGGATTACGTGAGTGTGCCAGATGGCCCGGAGCGGGCCGGATCATGCATCGGGTACTGTTTACGTAGCCCAAGACTGAGGGGGTCTCGGGGATTGAGATACTGTTCATGAGGCCCGGAGCCGTGGCTTGAGGCCGAGGGCGGAACTCGAGGCCAAGCACAGTTCATGCAGCTCGAGACCGAGGGGGTCTCGGGGGTTGAGATACTGTTCATGAGGCCCGGGAGCTGTGGCTTGAGGCCGAGGGCGAAATTCAAGGCCAAGCACTGTTCATGCATCTCGAGACCGAGGGGGTCTCGGGGGTTGGATACTGTTCATGAGGCCCGGGAGCTGTGGCTTGAGACTGCGGGCGGAACTTGAGGCCAAGTACTGTTCATGCAGCCCGAGACCGAGGGGGTCTCGGGGGTTGAGATATTGTTCATGAGGCCCGGGAGCTGTGGCTTGAGGCCGAGGTTGGAACTTGAGGCCAAGCACTGTTCATGCAGCCCGAGACCGAGGGGGTCTCGGGGGTTGAGATACTGTTCATGAGGCTCGGGAGCTGTTGAGGCCGAGGGCAGAACTCGAGGCCAAGCACTATTCATGCAGCTTGAGACCGAGGGGGTCTCTGGGGTTGAGATACTATTCATGAGGCCCGGGAGCTGTGGCTTGAGGCTGAGGGCAGATCTCGAGGCCAAGCACTGTTCATGCAGCCCAAAACCGAGGGGGTCTCGGGGGTTTGAGATACTGTTCATGAGGCCCGGGAGCTGTGGCTTGAGGCCGATACCGAGAGGGGGGCTCAGGAGACCGAGAGGGCCTCCGTCAGCTGCCGTTATCGTTTATTCTGACGGCGTTGGTGTTGGATTACGGAATGGAAAATCCCAATCTAATTGGAATAAAATGGTAGCGGAAACAAAATAAATCTATTCCATAACCCACCAAGGATCACATGCGTTTCATAAAAACGAAAGAAGGATAAACAAAAATATTACCTTTTGTTGATCAGTATGTAATCCGTCTGTTCTTGTGTTGGGTTTGCTCGGATCTTCAAAGGTGCTGCCTTCAGAAAGACGACCACCCTCTACAAGTATCCACACACGAACGGACACCAAAATAGTTTTTGAATGCTAGTTCAACAAGTCCATTTTTCACAAAAATGAACCATTTTCAACTCTCTGTTTATCTATTTTTAAGGCAAAAGACATGACCCTTCAAATGCCCCAATAGACACGACCTTTCAAATGCCCCAATAGACATTAAAACGTATATATCATATATACAAGTCTGCTAGGGGTTTTTGGTTAACTAGGATTTTAATTAATATTTATTTAAAACTCCTTTTAAATAATGACAATTTAAATCCTTCCTTACCAAATAAGGAATTTATATTTTTAACCAAAAACCTTTATGGATTATTTCCTTATCCAATAAGAAAATATAACAAATTAATTACTTGTCATAATTTAAATTACGAATTTAAATTTTTCAAAATTAAACTCGAATCTAAATGACAACTAATTATTATTTGTAATTTAAAATAATCTCATCATTTTAAATTACTATAGAGAGTAACAAACCGTAACCATTATTGTCCGTTCTTAGTGTGCGACCCTATAGGTTCAATTAACGTTGGCAGTAGGCCTAAATCACATTTTGATCCTACAAGTCATAAGCGGCCTCTAGCAAGACATTATGACTACCCAAGTTAAATGAAAAGCTCATGTTCCGAGACAACCTTAAAGTAGCTAATGACATAATCCTTTTGTCACATGATATCTTGATAGAATATAAGGCATGAAAAAGTCAACCTTATATCGCTCTATCTTTAATTTCTCGAAACCCAATTAGACTGACTAAACAAATGATATTGATCTCCATCAATTCATTTGAGCATGGCCATGCATTTCTCAGTCTCAATCATCGAGGGGCCCAGAGATATCTCTCTTATAATAAGAGGGACAAATTCCATCTTAATCACTCATATCTCACTACATGATTCTTATTATGTTCAAGCATAATCTTTATAATCATCCGGTTAAAGACAACGTTTGATTATGTCAAAACATAATATTCCTCATGTTGAGAACTATAGCAATCTCAGGTCTAAGGATTTAATGACACAACTACTAGAGATTAACTTATGACTTTGATCCATGTATTAATCTCAAGGCGGGTCTTGTCCAATATTTGTTCTCAACAAATACATATAAATTTGATTTGTATCTCATACACATATTCATCCCATGAATATCAATCAAATTTCATACTAATCTTAATTTATTGTTATTCCCACAACAATAACCGATTAGGGACATTTAGAATAATTAATAATATTATTCAAGGACATTATTATATAATAAACATGCAAATTATGATAATAGTAAATGCTCATAAATATTCAAAATACCATGTCCATACAATAGGCCTAGGGCACTATTACTAACAATCTCCCACTTGCACTAGGCCCACTCATCAATGTATCTAATACCTATGAACCTAGCATGACGATCATGCTTTGCTTGTGGTAGAGGCTTAGTCAATGGATCAGCAACATTGTCATCTGTTGGAACTCTGCATATTTTTACGTCACCTCTCTCAATGATTTCTCGAATGAGATGATAACGCCTAAGAATGTGTTTGGATCGCTGATGTGACCTAGGTTCCTTTGCTTGTGCGATAGCACCATTATTGTCACAATGAACATCAACAGGATTTGTGATGCTAGGAACCACTCCAAGGTCAGTAATGAACTTCTTGATCCAAACTGCTTCCTTTGCTGCATCAGATGCTGCTATGTATTCAGCTTCAGTTGTAGAATCAGCAACAGTGCTTTGCTTCGAACTTTTCCAGCTAACAGCACCACCATTTAAACAAAACACATATCCTGACTGCGATCGAAATCATCTTTGTCAGATTGAAAGCTTGCATCTGTGTAACCACTTACAACCAGATCATCTTCCAATCCGCCATACACCAAGAACACATCTTTAGATCTTCTCAGATACTTAAGAATGTTCTTGACAGCCGTCCAGTGACTCTCACCGGGATCTGACTGGTATCTACTCGTTATGCTTAAAGCATAAGAGACATCTGGTCTAGTGCACAACATAGCATACATGATAGATCCTATTGCTGAAGCATAAGGAATCTTACTCATGCGCTCTCGCTCATCTTTTGTGTTAGGACACTGAGATTTGCTAAGTGTAATACCATGAGACATAGGCAAGTATCCTCTCTTGGAATCTTGCATACTGAACCTTTTCAGTACTTTGTCTATGTAAGTACTTTGACTTAGACCAATCAGCCTCTTAGATCTATCTCTATAGATCTTTATCCCTAGGATATAGGCAGCTTCGCCTAAGTCTTTCATTGAGAAACATTTCCCTAACCAAGACTTGACACTCTGCAAGGTAGGGATATCATTCCCAATGAGTAAAATGTCATCAACATATAAGACCAGAAATACAATGGCGCTCCCACTAACTTTCTTGTAAACACAAGGTTCATCTTCATTTTTGATAAATCCAAACTCTTTGACTGATTCATCAAAACGAAGATTCCAACTCCGAGAAGCCTGCTTCAAACCATAAATGGATCTTTGAAGCTTGCATACTTTACTAGAATTCTCAGGTTGTACAAAACCCTCAGGTTGTGTCATGTACACATCCTCAAGTAAGTTTCCATTAAGAAACACAGTTTTAACATCCATTTGCCAAATCTCATAGTCATAATATGCAGCAATGGCAATGAGAATTCTAATAGACTTAAGCATGGCTACAGGTGAAAAAGTTTCATCATAGTCTATACCATGAGTTTGTTTGAAACCTTTTGCAACTAGCCTTGCTTTGTAAGTATGCACTTTACCATCCATGTCAGTTTTCTTTTTGAAAACCCATTTGCACCCAATGGTCTTTGTACCTTCAGGTGGCTCAATCAAGGTCCATACCTGATTATCATACATGGATTGGATTTCAGACTTCATGGCCTCTAACCATTTCTCAGAGTCTGGATCTAACATAGCCTCTTGATAGGTAGTAGGTTCATTTTGATCCACTAACAATACATCATGATTATCAGTCACAAGAAATCCATATCTCTCGGGCTCATGACGTATCCTATCAGATCTACGTAATTTTGTGCTACAGGTGGTGTGTCAACAATGGTTTGTTGACTTTGAGCATCCACAGGCGGTTCAATGTTATCTTGTGGTTCTCGAATTTCTTCGAGTTGTACCTTGCTCCCACTGGTTCCTTTAGAAATAAATTCCCTTTCTAGAAAGACACCATTCCGAGCAACAAACACTTTGTTCTCAATGGGATTGTAAAAGTAGTATCCTTTAGTCTCTTTAGGATACCCCACAAAAAACATTTGTCAGACTTGGGTTCCAGCTTATTTGAAACTTGACGTTTTACATAAGCTTCACAACCCCAAATCTTAAGAAAAGACAAACTGGGCTTTTTACCATTCCACATCTCATATGGCGTCTTTTCAACCGCTTTGGTTGGAACTCGATTTAGTGTGAACGCAGCTGTTTCAAGTGCATAACCCCAAAAGGTAAGTGGAAGATCCGTTAGACTCATCATAGATCGAACCATATCTAATAAAGTTCGATTCCTTCTTTCAGACACACCATTCCATTGTGGTGTTCCAGGAGGAGTTAGTTGTGGAATGATTCCACAACTTCTAAGATGGTCATAAAAATCTTGGCTCAAATATTCTCCACCTCGATCAGATCGAAGTGCCTTGATTGTCTTGCCAAGTTGGTTTTGTACTTCATTTTGAAAAGATTTGAACATTTCAAATGATTCAGATTTGTGTCTCATCAAGTAGACATAACCATATCTACTGAAGTCATCAGTAAATGTAATGAAGTACTTGTAACCTCCTCTGGCATCTGAACTTAATGGTCCACATACATCTGTATGTATTAGGCCCAATAATTCATTGGCCCTTTCACTGTGTCCAGTAAAGGGATCCTTTGTCATCTTACCCAATAGACAAGATTCACATGTATCATATGATTCAAAATCAAATGAGTTCAAAAGTCCATCTTGATGGAGTTTTGATATGCGTTTCTCATTTATATGGCCAAGGCGACAATGCCAAAGATAGGTTGAATTTAAGTCATTGGACTTAAATTTCTTGGTAGTTATGTTATAGACAGAAGAATTGTTGGATTTTTGAAGATTCAAAACATAAAGACCATCTAGTAATTCGGCATTTGCATAGAACATGTCTTTATGATAAATGGAGCAATTATTATTCTTAATAAAAAGAAAAACCATCATTATCCAAACAAGAAACTGAAATAATATTCCTACACATTGTAGGAACATAAAAGCAATTGTTCAAAACTAACAAAAGCCCACTGGGCAAAGAAAGTTCGTAACTTCCTACAGCTAAAGCAGCAACTTTTGCTCCATTGCCTACTCGAAGATCAACTTCGCCCTTCTTCAGTTGTCTACTCCTTTTAAGCCCCTGCACATTTGTGCAAATGTGAGATCCACATCCAGTATCTAATACCCAGGAACTAGAAGGAGAAAAATTAATCTCTATAACATAAATACCTGAAGAACCGGTCTCACCAGTCTTCTTCTTCTTCTTTAGATCCTCCAAATACAGCTTGCAGTTTCTCTTCCAATGACCAGGTTCATTGCAAAAGAAACAGACACCCTCCTTTGGGGCTTTAGCCTTGGGTTTAGGATTGGGCTTGGGTTGAGCATTGGACTTTCCAGCCCTTCCCTTACCCTTTCCTTTTCCTTTCTTCATAAGGCCCTTTCCCTTTTGAACCATCAGAACATGGCCAGGCTTGGACTTAATATTCTGTTCAGCAGTTTTAAGCATCGTATGCAGCTCAGAAATTGATTTGTCCATTTCATTCATGTTATAGTTCATGATAAACTGGTCATAACTATCAGGAAGTGAATTTAGGATCAAATCTGTTGCCAACTCTTGGCTCAATGGAAATCCAAGCCTATCAAGGTGCTCAATATAGCCTTTCATTTTCAACACATGAGCGCTAACTGAAGCACCCTCAGCCATTTTGCAAGAGTGCAATGCCTTGGTAGTATCATACCTTTCTTGCCTTGCTTGTTGCTGGAACATTTCCTTTAGATTGACAATCATATCATAAGTTTCCATGTTTTCCAAATCTTTCTGAAGTTCAGAACTCATGGTAGCTAGCATCAAGCATGCAACATCAATAGAGTCATTATGATGCTTCTCATAAGCATTCTTTTCAGCTCTAGAAGCATTATCGGCTGGTTCTTCAGGGTGAGGTTGATCCAGGACATAAAGCTTCCTTTCTTGTTTGAGAACAATTCTCAAATTTTGAAACCAGTCAAGGAAGTTAGTCCCAGTAAGTTTGTCCTTCGCAAGGATTGATCGCAGTGACATAGTAGAATTGTTATCATTGTTGGCCATCTACAATAAATGCAAAGTTCGTTAAGTATTTTGATTATGAAAAACTCCCACTAAATTAACAACCCTCAATAATAAAATCATATTAATTTAGTGAGCTAAGATCCATATTTATACTCAACTTTAAGTCAGCTTTGGCATGACACTTAAAATTAAGTTTTTTAGGTAGGTAACTCTTACCAATTGCAACTCATGCAACTCTTAGAAATTTATGGGATTTTGACATCATATGTCCCGGCATGTTTAAATCCCATCTCATGCCATTAGGCCCAAAACCGTTTTGATAACCTAATTAAGTTAAACCATTTTTAAACATATGGGTAGCACCATTACCCATCTTGTCTCACTAATGTAACCTAATGTACTTCTACTTTGGTAGAACCCACATTAAGGTGATAAAAGCCTTGACAAGTGTTTAAATATGGATGGCATGTCAACTTAAAATTTTATGTGAGGGATCTAGATAGATTCTCATCATGCATTTAGTATCACATACTCATTGATATCATCATACATAGCATCTCATACATGTATATAATAAACGTGTCATAGTATGGCCTTATCTAGATTGATCTTCATAAGCCAATATGAAGATCAATGGTCAATCCTAGGTAATAATGAGCAACACCATAATGTCTACTTGACCATCATCTTGTGCATAGACACCTAGCTCCTCCATCACCATGGTTGGATTGCAGGACTTCAAATGGCTTGCTTTGTCTTCTTGTTTTATTACAATAAATAAACAAATACTACTAAAGTAAAAGAAAAATTACAATGAAACAAAATGGCACACAGGCCATATTTAATAATTACAACCCTTGTAAAAGAATAATAAAAACCTGCCAATCATATTGGTCACAAGGCCATACCATGCACCATACAAAGCAACACACCATGCAAAACATATCATGTTATCATATAGCATATACATATTGCATTAAAGAAAATATGTAATAATAGGCGTGTTGTTTAAAACCAATTAAATTTATAAGGCGCTCTGATTAGGTAGTACTGCGGTTCCTAAAATTTGGAGATACAATAAAGTTTCATCCTAAAATTTGATTTTATTGATCTCATCAATAAATTTAAGGCTTACATCCGCACCACCATAAACAGCAATTGATAAATCCTTATTGATATGTGAATTCAGTTCATGTATTAATCTAATTAAGACAACACCGAAATCATATATCATGCTATTAAACACTTTAATTGCAATATCCCATTCGGATTCTTAATCATATTAACGAATCCTTACAGGAAACAGATTCATCAATTAACACCTTAGAAAACCTATTATCTATGTCGTTCGCGCAAACACTAATATCATATATATATACAAGAACGCAAACCATGCCAAGATCATATACATCTCATACATACAATCAAACATGGCAGTTTCGATTTTTATGAAAACGCAAGTGGCTCTGATACCACTGTTGGATTACGGAATGAAAATCCCAATCTAATTGGAATAAAATGGCAGCGGAAACAAAATAAATTTATTCCATAACCCACCAAGGATCACATGCGTTTCATAAAAACGAAAGAAGGATAAACAAAAATATTACCTTTTGTTGATCAGTATGTAATCCGTCTGTTCTTGTGTTGGGTTTGCTCGGATCTTCAAAGGTGCTGCCTTCAGAAAGACGACCACCCTCTACAAGTATCCACACACGAACGGACACCAAAATAGTTTTTGAATGCTAGTTCAACAAGTCCATTTTTCACAAAAATGAACCATTTTCAACTCTCTTTTTCTATTTTTAAGGCAAAAGACACGACCCTTCAAATGCCCCAATAGACACGACCTTTCAAATGCCCCAATAGACTTTAAAACGTATATATCATATATATACAAGTCTGCTAGGGGTTTTTGGTTAACTAGGATTTTAATTAATATTTATTTAAAACTCCTTTTAAATAATGACAATTTAAATCCTTCCTTACCAAATAAGGAATTTATATTTTTAACCAAAAACCTTTATGGATTATTTCCTTATCCAATAAGAAAATATAACAAATTAATTACTTGTCATAATTTAAATTACGAATTTAAATTTTCTCAAAATTAAACTCGAATCTAAATGACAACTAATTATTATTTGTAATTTAAAATAATCTCATCATTTTAAATTACTATAGAGAGTAACAAACCGTAACCATTATTGTCCGTTCTTAGTGTGCGACCCTATAGGTTCAATTAACGTTGGCAGTAGGCCTAAATCACATTTTGATCCTACAAGTCATAAGCGGCCTCTAGCAAGACATTATGACTACCCAAGTTAAATGAAAAGCTCATGTTCCGAGACAACCTTAAAGTAGCTAATGACATAATCCTTTTGTCACATGATATCTTGATAGAATATAAGGCATGGAAAAAGTCAACCTTATATCGCTCTATCTTTAATTTCTCGAAACCCAATTAGACTGACTAAACAAATGATATTGATCTCCATCAATTCATTTGAGCACGGCCATGCATTTCTCAGTCTCAATCATCGAGGGGCCCAGAGATATCTCTCTTATAATAAGAGGGACAAATTCCATCTTAATCACTCATATCTCACTACATGATTCTTATTATGTTCAAGCATAATCTTTATAATCATCCGGTTAAAGACAACGTTTGATTATGTCAAAACATAATATTCCTCATGTTGAGAACTATAGCAATCTCAGGTCTAAGGATTTAATGACACAACTACTAGAGATTAACTTATGACTTTGATCCATGTATTAATCTCAAGGCGGGTCTTGTCCAATATTTGTTCTCAACAAATACATATAAATTTGATTTGTATCTCATACACATATTCATCCCATGAATATCAATCAAATTTCATACTAATCTTAATTTATTGTTATTCCCACAACAATAACCGATTAGGGACATTTAGAATAATTAATAATATTATTCAAGGACATTATTATATAATAAACATGCAAATTATGATAATAGTAAATGCTCATAAATATTCAAATACCATGTCCATACAATAGGCCTAGGGCACTATTACTAACAGTTGGATCAGCCATATTAGATGCACCCTCACCCCCGAGGCGAAGCGGGCCCATCCCAGCAAAGGCGAAAGGGGTGTTACTGTTGGCCCAGATGACAACCCAAGAGGGGGGGGTGAATTGGGTTCTTTAAAAAATTAGCCTTTTAAAATAGTTTGCTTAATTAATGAAGGCAAATGCAAAGTAAATATAAAGTGCAGAATAAGATAGAGATAGAGATAGAGTCAATGAACACGGCAAACACAAAGATTTTATAGTGGTTCGGTGTATCCAACACCTACGTCCACTCCCAAGATTCACTTGGGTCCACACTATAATCTTCCTGATTACAGCCGAGTTGTTTTACAAGCTCACAACTCAAACTTGTTGTTTTTCCGGGATCACAACGAACCCAGCTGGTTTTCAAGGGCTCACCAGCACAAAAACCCTAACACAAGCTTACCAAGCTTGTACCGAGGTAAGACTACCTCCACTAGTTCAATCCCCCAGATTGAACTAGACACAAACAAATGAAATATGTTTTTCAAATACAAAGCTCCTCAATGAGCAAATAATCAAATAAATAACAAGGTTTAGAAAAGCCTGATTTGTAGATGGTTGGCTTTTGAGCTTTTCTTCTTTTCTTCTTTTCTTCTTCTCCTTGCTAGGATTGAATCAAGCCTCAGCTCCGATTCTTCACAGTTGAAGCAGTTGAGAAGGGTTGAAAAGCAAGAAACTGAACTCTTTCTCCAAGTTGGGAAATCCACAAAACTTTGATTTGAATGCCTTGGATTCCTCTTGAGCTTTTTGGAGTGGAGTGGATTTGAGCTAGAAGGTTTTCCTCTTGAGATTCAGGCTCTCTCTTTTTCGGATTTTTGAAATGGGATTTCTCTATTTCCGATTTTCTCTCTTTTTTTCTCTTTTTCCTTTTTTTTTTGAATGATAGTCTTCCCTTTTTATAGATTTCTTTCAAACCATTTTTGGAAGAAAACTATCCGTTGGAGTGTACCTTGTACAAAATATATCCGTTAGAAATAAGTAAAATAGAAATATTACCGTTAGAGCTGATCTGGCAATTTGATTTTTCGTTCCAGGTGGGTTGGAGTCGACTCTAACTTTTCTGGAGTCGGCTCTAACTCGAAACACTTTAAAACGATATTTTGGAGTCGTCTCTGACTTTTCTGGGGTCGACAAGAAACTTTTCTGGAGTCGACTCTAACTTACCCGGAGTCGACTCTAGGTCGGGGCCAGAAAAATCGACGTTCTGCTTCTTCTGTGAGAGTCGACTCTAACAGTCTCGGAGTCGACTCTAACTTCCGTGCCAGTTCCGGAGTCGGCTCTGTGATTCTCGGAGTCGACTCTAATGTCTGCAATCTTACCTAGACATTAGATTCGATCCAGAACACGATTGTAACTCCTGATTTTGATCATTCAATAGACTTATAATCTGAAACACTTAATCAAAATCATTAGAGCCTTCAATAGTTATACTCAAATAGTTTTGTTAATCATCAAAATCATCAATTGGGTCAACAATCTCCCCCTTTTTGATGATAACAAAAACTTTGAGTATATGCATTCAAAAATTCATTCGAACTAAAGATTATAGTCATTTTAAACTTAAAACATTTTTAATGAAGGATTTGATGCCAATATTCAAGTAAACTTTTAAAATTGTGCATGAGTTCAATATAATCCATCAATTATGAATATTTAACTAAATGTGCAGAAAATTGCAATTGAGCTTTTTGTTAAGCTCCCCCTGCATTGAATAGCTCCCCCTATATAAGCATCAAATTTTAACTGATTAAATTTCAAGTTTTTGCATAAACAATTATTTCTCCCCCTTTCTTTCTTTCTTTATGCATATTCTTTCATTAAAATTTCAAAGTCTTTCTTTCTTTGCATATTCAACCATCTCTCCCCCTTTTTTGTTATCAGCAATAAGGAGAGTTTTAGATAAAGAAAGTTAATAAAACATAGGGATTCAAGCAGTCAATATTTGAAAATGTGAAATTGCATTTCATAAGTAAGAACATTACATTAGTTGATTCAGTACATTCCAAAATGAAATACATTAGATATTCAAAAATTCCTAAATACAAACTATCAAATCAAAATCAAGGTCAGATATGTTTGAATACAATTTTCTTCAAATGACCTATGATTTCCATTACATCATCTTTTTGTGATTTCTTAAAATTTTCAAGGCAAGCTTCAATTTGTGAGACTGCAAGGTCAATGTCCTTCTTCAGTTGACCAGTTGCATGAACATAAGATCCGATCCATCAGCAATGCCTTCCATCCTTTCGAAGATTTTGTGAAGTTCAGCACCAAAGGATTCAACAGAATTGCTTAAGGTAAAGGAGATCATGTCCAGTCTCGAATTAAGTTCTTCTTTCAACTGATTAAAGTCTTCTTTTAATTGATTAATTTCATGAGATCTCTGACTATCATACTCAGCAAGCAAAGCTCTCAACTGACCAATCTGTTCATCAGAGAATCTCCCAGAAGTTGTATAGACTGATGTGGAGGTGAGGGAATAGAACTCGGTCCGGCCTCTGAAGGTCCAGCTGAAGATGGTCCCGCAATAATGGATCAGGGACAGATGGTCCCTCAGTGGATGGTCCAGGGATGTCTTCTACTCTGGTTTCTTCTGCTCTATCTCTTTCTGCTCTTTCCTCTCTTCCTCCTTTCATCCAAACACCATTAACTTCTTGAAGCCCATCCGATGAATAGTAGAAATGCTATAATAGTCAGTGTGTCTCAATTTTCTTAGGGGTTCATTCTCCATAATGAGCACACCTTGGCTTCTAAAGATTAATGTCAGAATCATACCATATGGCAGTGTAGATCTTTTCTTTGTAGCTGCCTCTGCCATATATCCAATCATCATGCCAGCTAAGTTGACTGGCCTTCCAGTTATTATGCAATCCATCAAAAGAACGTCTCGCTCCGAGACATACTCAAATCTACCAATTTTGGAAAAAGATTCTTCCACATATGTTATGTAGTAACCTGAGTTCCAGATTTAATTGATTTGCAAGATTTCCTCAAACTCGGTTACATCTCTCCCTAGCATTCTTGTCAATGCACCACTTCTATCATCATGTTGATATTCCATAAACCGATTGTGGGCATTTCCAATAAATTCCAAGAATTTCAGTGTTATTGTAACTCTTGTTCCTCTTACTATACTGATTAATCCGCCTTCTCCTCTACTTAAACCATTGTAAAACTCTCTCACTAAGGCTGGATATGTGGGGATATCTAATGAACAATTTTTCCCACCCCATTTCTTTAAACTTCTTCCTATAGAGAACCTCCGACTCAAAGAAATCAAAATTGACCTTTCTTCCAGTTGTAATGGTCTTACCGGCTAAATGATCAACTTTGGGTGAAGAGGGTGAAGGAGGGGAATCCTCTTGAGTGGCCGAAGAGGAGGATGGCGAGGGTTGCCTCCGAATCGTGCGTCGCCTCGTTGGAACGGATGCTCCACCGACGAAACCGCGCCTCTTAGGTGCCATTGAGAAGATTGGAAGTTTAATCAAAGGTTTTGAGAAGATTGGGGAAGTTGGAAAGGCTTTGGAGCTTTTTGGAGAGGTTTTGGAGACGGATGGAATGATTGGGGGTCGACTCCGCCTTTTTATTTTTGACCTAGCTCGACTTAGAGTCGACTCCCGAAAACTGGGTGTCGGCTCCGAACCAGAAAGTCTGTCAGCGCTCGAATTAGAGTCGGCTCTACAAAAGCCAGAGTCGGCTCTAATTGCTTAGACAGAACATCAAAAACTCAGGTGTCGACTCCACAAACTGTCAGAGTCGACTCTAACAGTTTCAGAGATAAAAAATCAAGTTTCAAGGATTGAAACTATTCAAATTAATCATCAAATTCTAGATAAATGTTCCTTAGCAATTGGGGAAACAATGAATCAAGATCTAGATAGATTTCCTTATTGAATATCGAGATTTTTCAAGAAATGATGAAATCTAGATAGATGTCCTTAAGAGTTTCAGAAAACTATTCCAAAGGATCACAAACTCCTAATTCTCCTCTAAGATAACAAAATCTCTCTTCACTTAAGGGTTTTGTTAATATATCTGCCAGTTGTTCTTCAGTATTCACATAATCAAGACAAATTTCATTATTGGCTACATGTTCTCTTATAAAGTGATATCTTATTTCAATATGCTTTGTTCTTGAATGTTGAATTGGATTTTTAGTTAGATTTATTGCACTTGTATTATCACATCTTATAGGTGTCTTATCAAGTGTGATACCATAGTCTTCAAGTTGTCTCTTAATCCATAGGATTTGAGCACAGCAACTTCCAGCTGCAACATATTCTGCTTCAGCAGTAGATAATGCAACCGAATTTTGCTTTTTGCTAAACCATGAGATTAAGTTACTTCCTAAAAATTGGCATGCACCACTTGTGCTTTTTCTATCTAACTTACATCCAGCATAATCAGAATCAGAATAAGCAATCAGATTTAATGTTGAGTCTCTAGAATACCATAAACCTACATTTTTTGTTCCACTTAAGTATCTTAGTATTCTTTTAACAGCAATTAAATGTGATTCTTTAGGTTCAGACTGAAATCTAGCACATAAGCAAACAGCAAACATTATGTCTGGTCTACTTGCAGTTAAGTAAAGTAGGGATCCGATTATACCTCGATAATATTTTTGATCAACCTTCTTACCTTCTTCATCTTTGTCCAGCTTGCATGAAGGACTCATTGGTGTTCCGAGGGGTTTAATTGATTCCATACCAAACTTCTTTAGAATTTCTCTTGTGTACTTTGTTTGGTTGATAAAGATTCCCTCTTTGCTTTGTTTGATTTGGAGTCCAAGGAAGAAATTGAGTTCTCCCATCATGCTCATTTCAAATTCTCCCTGCATTAACTTAGCAAACTCTTGACATAGAAGATTGTTAGTAGCACCAAATACAATGTCATCAACATAAATTTGAACTACAAGTAAATCTTTATCTTTTCTTTTCAAAAACAATGTTTTATCAACATTTCCTCTTGTAAAATCATTTTCAATTAAAAATTTACTTAGTCTATCATACCAAGCTCTAGGTGCTTGTTTCAAACCATATAATGCTTTGTGCAATTTAAAAACGTGATTTGAAAATTCATGATCTTCAAAACCTGGTGGTTGTTCTACATATACTTCTTCATTTATTAATCCATTTAAAAATGCACTTTTGACATCCATTTGAAATAAATTAAATGTTCATGTGACATGCAAATGCAAGTAATAGCCTAATGGCTTCTAATCTAGCTACAGGTGCAAAGGTTTCATCAAAATCAATACCTTCTTCTTGATTATATCCTTTTGCAACTAATCTAGCTTTGTTTCTAATTACTATGCCATTTTCATCTAGTTTATTTCTAAAAACCCATTTTGATCCTATAACAGAATGATCTTTAGGTCTTTCCACTAATGTCCATACATTATTTCTAGTGAATTGGTTTAATTCTTCTTGCATAGCTAACATCCAATTATTATCTTTTTCAGCTTCTTCAATGGTTTTAGGTTCAATTTGAGAAACAAATGCAAGGTGATTACTAATATTTCTCATAGATGATCTAGTTCTTATTCCTTGAGATGGATCACCTATAATCAATTCCTTGGGATGACTATAAGCGTATCTCCAATCTCTTGGTAGATCTATATCATTATGATTAGTATTAATATCATCAGCATTAGGTGAATCATTATCTTTAGCTTCTTGTTCATGATCTGAAGATACATCAATATTAAGTTTTTCAAGATTGTTTTCGAGAATGTTTGTATCTTCCTCATCATCAATCCTTTTGGAACTTGATGCTAAAGATTCATCAAAAACTACATGAATAGATTCTTCAACAATTAAGGCTTCCTTTATTGAATACTCTATATGCTTTACTAGTTGTTGAATAACCTAAGAATATTCCTTCATCAGATTTTGCATCAAATTTACCTAAGTTATTTTTACCATTATTATGAATAAAACATTTACAACCAAATGCATGAAAATATTTAATGTTGGGTTTTCTATCATGCCATAATTCATAAGGTGTTTTCTTTAAAATAGGTCTTATTAAGGCTCTATTTAGGATGTAACATGCTGTGTTAATAGCTTCCGCCCAAAAGTATTTCGGGAGTTTACTTTCACATAGCATGGTACGGGCCATGTCTTCTAGAGTCCTATTTTTTCTTTCAACTACTCCATTTTGTTGTGGGGTCCTAGGTGCAGAAAAATTATGATTAATACCATTTTCATTGCAAAAACTTTCAAATAAGTGATTTTCAAATTCAGTTCCATGATCACTTCTTAGAGACACTATGGTAGTGTTTTTCTCATTTGTTACTTTCTTGAAGAATTTCATGAATATCGAGAAAGTCTCATCTTTGTGAGCTAAAAACATTACCCAAGTGAATCTAGAGTAATCATCTACTATCACAAGACCATATTTCTTTCCTCCTAGACTTGTGGTTCTAGTTGGTCCAAAAAGGTCCATGTGAAGTAGCTCTAATGGCCTAGAAGTTGAAACAATATTTTTAGATTTAAAAGAACTTCTTGTTTGTTTTCCAAACTGACATGCATCACATATTTTGTTATTTTCAAAATCTAATTTAGGTAGACCTTTTACTAAATCCATTCTAATTAGTTTTGAAATCAGGTGTGTGCTTGCGTGACCTAATCTTCGATGCCACAACCAACCAATCTCATTCATATTAGCATTATTAGCAACTAAGCAATGATTATTAGTAGACAATTTGTCTAAGTCAATCAGTATACATTGCCATTTCTATTTCCAATAAAAACAATGCTATTATCAATGGGATTAGCTACAGTGCATAAAGAAGATTCAAATGATACTTTAAAACCTTTGTCACATAATTGACTTATACTAATTAAGTTATGCTTTAAACCATCAACATAAAGTACATTTCAATATATGTGGAGGGAGTTATTTGAATGTTACCAAACCCCAAGATTTGGCCTTTGCCATTGTCGCCAAATGTAACAACTCCTCCCTCTTTTCTTCAAGGGTGATGAATTCTTCTTTGTCACCCGTCATATGTCTTGAGCAGCCACTATCAAGATACCACTTTCTCTTTGATCTCTTGGCCACAAGACATTCCTGCAATGAAATCAACTTTATGTTTAGGTACCCAAGCTTTCTTGGGTCCTTCATGGTTAGTAGCAACAAAATTGTTCCTTTCGGAACCCATATTTTCTTTCCTTTAATATTTAAGTTTTTATTAGGTTTTAGAATTTTACATTCATAAGATTTATGTCCTTTTTGATTACATTTAAAGCATGTAAAATTACTTTGGCCAGCACTTACAAAAATATTTTTAAGTGATTTTTGTTTTCTTAAAGTGTTATATCCTAATCCGGCTTTGTCAAAAACTGCTTTTTGACTATTTAATAACATGTCTAATTTAGTTGAGCTTAATGTAAACTTATCAACTATGTTCTTATGTTTTTCAACCTCTTTCTTAGTTTATCATTTTCATTAGAGATTGATTCTTTTCTTTTAAAATTTCATTTTCAGATTTAAGTTTCTTAACTTCATTATTAAGATTTTCCTTTTCTTTAATGAAAGTTAATTTTCATTTTTCAAAATCTTGTATTTCTTTTTCAAAACTTGAAATCGCAACAAGTTCATTAAAAGCATCAAAAATTCATCAAAGCAAATTCATCGCAAGGGTTGTCGGAACTTACCTCATCGTTGTCGTCCGCCATGAAACATACGTTTGCGACTTCCTTTTGTTCTTCTTCTTCGGAAGAAGATTCCTCGCTGTCACTCCAAGTCGCCACATAAGCCTTCTTTTTCTTTTTGTAGGCTTTCTTCAATTTAGGACATTCATTCCTAAAGTGCCCCGGTTTATTACACTCATAGCAAGTCAAGGGGTCTTTCTCTTTTTCTTTGTCCTTGTCCTTGTTCTTATCCTTTTCTCCTTCCCACTTGCTCCAAATTTTTTCTTGTGGAAGGGTTTCTTTCTCCTCATAAATCTTTTAAATTTTTTGCTAAGAGAGCAGTCTCATCATCATCATCATCATCATCATCGCTGCTGCTCTCTTCTTCTTTTGCAGCTTTGAGGGCAATCACTTTCTTTTTCTTTGTGTCCTCCTCTACATGCTGCCTCATAGTCAGCTCATGGGTCATAAGAGATCCTAGAAGCTCCTCTAAGGGTAAAGTGTTGAGGTCCTTAGCTTCTTGGATTGCAGTCATTTTTGCTTCCCATGATCTTGGTAATGACCTAAGAATTTTTCGAACAAGTTCAGAGTTAGTATATGTCTTACCAAGACTTTTCAAACCATTTACAATATCTGTAAATCTAGTGTACATGCATGCAATGGTTTCAGATTGTTCCATGCTAAACAATTCATATTTATGAACAAGAATATTAATTTTAGATTCTTTACTTGGTTGGTACCCTCATGGGTAACCTCTAATCTATCCCAAATCTCCTTTGCGGAATTACATGTGGAGATTCTATTAAATTCATTAGCATCTAAGAGCAATATAAACATTCATGGCTTTAGCGTTAAGCTGTGCCATCTTCCTATCATTATCATTCCAGTCCCTTTCGGGCTTAGGAACAATAGTGCCATCAATAACATGTGTGGGTGTACTAGGTCCATTAATTATAACACCCCATAGCTCATAATCAGAAGCTTGAATGAATATCCTCATTCTAGCTTTCCAATAAGAATAATTTGACCATTAAAAAGTGGAGGTCTATTCGTAGAATGACCTTCAGCAAATGAACCAACTTGTGTTGCCATTTGGAACTTTAGCTCTTGATCGTGTGATCAAAATCTAATGAGCACTAGCTCTGATACCAATTGTTGGCCCAGATGACAACCCAAGAGGGGGGGGGGGTGAATTGGGTTCTTTAAAAAATTAGCCTTTTAAAATAGTTTGCTTAAGAAAATGAAGGCAAATGCAAAGTAAATATAAAGTGCAGAATAAGATAGAGATAGAGATAGAGTCAATGAACACGGCAAACACAAAGATTTTATAGTGGTTCGGTGTATCCAACACCTACGTCCACTCCCAAGATTCACTTGGGTCCACACTATAATCTTCCTGATTACAGCCGAGTTGTTTTACAAGCTCACAACTCAAACTTGTTGTTTTCCCGGGCGCACAACGAACCCAGCTGGTTTTCAAGGGCTCACCAGCACAAAAACCCTAACACAAGCTTACCAAGCTTGAACCGAGGTAAGACTACCTCCACTAGTTCAATCCCCCAGATTGAACTAGATACAAACAAATGAAATATGTTTTTCAAATACAAAGCTCCTCAATGAGCAGATAATCAAATAATAACAAGTTTAGAAAAGCCTGATTTGTAGATGGTTGGCTTTTGAGCTTTTCTTCTTTTCTTCTTTTCTTCTTCTCCTTGCTAGGTTGAATCAAGCCTCAGCTCCGATTCTTCACAGTTGAAGCAGTTGAGAAGGGTTGAAAAGCAAGAACTGAACTCTTTCTCCAAGTTGGGAAATCCACAAAACTTTGATTTGAATGCCTTGGATTCCTCTTGAGCTTTTTGGAGTGGAGTGGATTTGAGCTAGAAGGTTTTCCTCTTGAGATTCAGGCTCTCTCTTTTTCGGATTTTTGAAATGGGATTTCTCTATTTCCGTTTTCTCTCTTTTTTCTTCTCTTTTTCTTTTTTTTGAATAATAGTCTTCCCTTTTTATAGATTTCTTTCAAACCATTTTTGGAAGAAAACTATCCGTTGGAGTGTACCTTGTAGCAAAATATATCCGTTAGAAATAAGGTAAAATAGAAATATTACCGTTAGAGCTGATCTGGCAATTTGATTTTTCGTTCCAGGTGGGTTGGAGTCGACTCTAACTTTTCTGGAGTCGGCTCTAACTCGAAACACTTTAAAACGATATTTTCGGAGTCGTCTCTGACTTTTCTGGGGTCGACAAGAAACTTTTCTGGAGTCGACTCTAACTTACCCGGAGTCGACTCTAGGTTGGGGCCAGAAAAATCGACGTTCTGCTTCTTCTGTGAGAGTCGACTCTAACAGTCTCGGAGTCGACTCTAACTTCCGTGCCAGTTTCGGAGTCGGCTCTGTGATTCTCGGAGTCGACTCTAATGTCTGCAATCTTACCTAGACATTAGATTCGATCCAGAACACGATGTAACTCCTGATTTTGATCATTCAATAGACTTATAATCTGAAACACTTAATCAAAATCATTAGAGCCTCCAATAGTTATACTCAAATAGTTTTGTTAATCATCAAAATCATCAATTGGGTCAACAGTTACCTCCCAAGTGGTTGATCCCCGCCCTTTGTGAACCGCCCCCGGACACGTGTGTCTGGGCGCTTCAGTGACTTTATGCAGGCATCAAGAGGGAATGTGAAAGGGCGGCCACTACCATCCATCCGATCCGTGATGATCATCCTTGAGGCAGGGTTGATCCTCCGAAGTCCGTGCGAAAAGTGGTGCCATCATTACCCATCATAACGATGATGTCAGCGACGTCTCATCGTTGGCCAAAGGCAGATTGTACCACGCGCCAAGCGATCATCGAGGCAGCCCTGCCTACGGTGAGAGTCCACCTGGCTGACGAGACAAGGCAGGATAATTCGAAATCCAATAAAACTTGGGTGGGGGGGTTGAATCTGGCCATATTGCTTATGCTACCATTGTCTTCTTCCCCTGGCTCCCTGACTTTCCGCCTCCTGGCCCTCCCTGCAATCTGAGATTCCGTGCACGCCATTTTCTTTCCCAGGTCAGATCTTCGTCTCTTCTAGACCTTTCTATTTCTTTTTCCAACAATGAGCTCCCAGTCCTGGACCTTGAAGGACGATTCAGAGAATCGTTCTTCTCCTGGGAGGCTTCATGCTTCTCCTTCCTCCCCCTTCTCCTTCACCTCCTCTTGAGTGGTCCTCTGATTCGGAGGACCGTGTCCCCCTAGTCCGGCGGTGGGTCACTGGGGAGGCTCCCACAGGGAGGCATCCGGTGGCGGCTGGTGTGGCCCCATCAAGGAGACACCAGGCGGAGGCCGACACCTCCTCAAGGGTGGAGGCAGAATCCTTGGAAGGGGTCGCCTCCACGGTGACAGGCCAGGATTTGTCGAACATCCGGGCCCGTTACCAAATCCCTCGGGATGTCAGGCTCTATCTCCCGACTCCTGACGATAGAGTGATCTCCTCTTGACCGGGCCGAGTGGCCATTTACGAGATTTCCCTGAGGGTGGGCCTCCGCATACCCCTTCCTCCTTTTTTTGTGAACCTCCTTAACTATTACTCTCTGACCCCTTCTCAGTTGGTCCCAAACTCCCTCCGAGTTGTTAGTGCCTTTGTCGTCCTCTGCCATCATCTCCACATTACCCCTCGAATCTCTCTTTTTCGCTCTTTTTACATCCTTCGGGCTCAAAAGGATTGGTGGCTGTTTCAGCCCCGACCCGGCCGAGTCCTTAAGCTTCTTCTTCCTACCTCTATCAAGGGGTGGAAATCCCGGTTCTTTTTTGCTAATCTTAACCAAGTTAGGCCCCGGTGGGGGTACCCTGACCTCCGAGGTAATACGAATTCCACTGTCCACTCTGGTGATAAGGAAGTGTTGGGGTAGCTGTTGGCTACCGACATCCCTCGGTACAACCTTCTTCTAACAGAGGAAAACCTCCAGTCGACGGGTCTCATTTCCCACCGCGGTAAGTCTCCCTCATATTTAGTCAAAGTCTTCCTATTTCGTCATTTTTTTTTACTGAACCCGGCCGATGTTACACAGCTATGAAAGTTCCGACCCGTAGACTCATGAAGGCTGCTGCTAAGAGGAGGGCCCGGGAGGGGCCGAGTGAGGGGCAGCAAGCACCGGCCCCGAAACACCTGACAGTGCGGGTGCCCGAGCCACCTGCACTGCAAGAGCCTTCCGCTGCCCTGAAGATCGATCTGACGACCGACACCCCGCCTGAAAGGGCAGTGGTCGAGGAGGCAGCAACAGAAGAGCCGGCTGCGGAGGAGCCAGCGATGGTGGAGGAGCCAGCCATGGAGGAGCCAGCGATAGCGGAGGAACCTCCCACCTCTCGCAGACCAGTTCCTGTCGAGGTAACAAGGAACTGGAGAGAGGGACCGTCGGGAGCTGCAAGTCCGTCTCCGGAGCAGACACCGGCAAGCAGCCCCCCGTGCGCCGATTCCGAAATCACAGAGGCCGCGGGAGGGAATGGAGCCAGGCAAAGGCTACACCGAGACTCCATTCTAGACGATGGACGCTGGGTGGAGCGGCTCATCTCATCAATCTTCATGCCCAAGGTTCAGGAAGAGCTTAGCCATTTGAAGGTGGCCACATTCTTCCGAGAATCCTACACGGCCTTGGTCAAAGTAAGTAGACTCGCAGCTTCTCGCTTTTAGATTTCCTTTTATTCTTCCTCTCTCTTTTTGACATGAGGTCCGCCTACAGATTGTGAAATCCTTAGCTGCTATGAGGGAGGTCATCCATGGGGGAAAGACCCTCATGTAGGAGGCCCAGAAAGAGTCGGAGGAGGCTCGCGCTCGAGCAGAAGCGGCCGAGAGGGCCTTGGAATCAGCCAGGACCACCCGGGCCGATGAGATAAAAGTGGCCGAGAGCCGAGTAGAAGTTGAGGCCAACCGTTTGCGGGCGGCTCTCAGCCAGCTGATGGAGACCGAAAGTGCTGTCGGGGCCAGAGACCTTCATATTTCAGAGTTGGCCGTGATCATCCAGACGGCCGAGAATCAGGCGGGCGAGGCCGAAGAGAAGGCAAGGAAGGCTGAGGAGAGGGCGAAGGAGGCCGAGGAAAGGGCAAAGAAAGCCGAGGAGGGGAGAGATTGTGCCCTGGAGGCCGAGAGGATAGCGGTGGCAGTTCTGGCCGTAGAGAGGGAAGCTCAAGCTGCTGAAGTGGAGGCAGCTATTGAGGCCAGGGCTGCCAGGGTTATTGAAGAGTTTCGGGCGTCCGAGCGCTTCATGGATGAGCTGGCTGAAGCTTCAGCGGAAGCGTATCTTCAAGGGTTCCAGCGTGGAAAGGAAAAGGTTGCCCGAGACCTGGACTTTCCACAGGCCCTTGAAGTCAAGCCGGAACGTCTCTCCGAGGTTGGCTCATCTGACGACGAGCATGCGCAAGTTGAACCGTGAGCTTCACGTTGTACTTTTTATTTTTGCAAGTCCGGCTTGGTCGGCGTTTTGTAAGCACTTTTGAGTTAATGAAATATACTCTTTTCTTCAACAAAATTTGTCTTCATCCAATTGTGACCTTTCCCTAAGTCCTTTGGTTACCGACGTGGGACCCCTAGGGACTTCGTCGGTGCTGAGGAGTAACCTTTAATTCATTCTCGAACAACCTCGACTTAGTCTCATAGGACCGAATCCTAGAGTCGGAGAATATGGACTCCCGGCGACCGATGGAGCACCGGACTCGGAAGGCTAGGATAGACTCGAACTTCCAAGGGCTGCTTGCACAGAGCTTTGCCAATGATGCGCTGAGATTCATTCCTGGCTGGCCAAGCACTTTTTGTGCCGACCGGGGGTCGGGTTTTAGTTGTTGAGAGCTGATGGTACATCGCTCTGGCAATGGTAGACTGGGCTTCGTGCCTGGCTGACCTAGGGCTTTTTGCACTGACCGGGGTTGGGCTTTAATTGTTGAGAGCCGATGGTACATCGCTCTTCCAGTGGTACACTGGACACCGTGCTTGGCTGGCCCAGGGCTTTTTGTGCCGATCGGGATCGGGCTTTAGTTGTTGAGAGCCGATGGTACATCACTCTGCCAGTGGTACACTGGGCATCGTGCCTGGCTGGCTCAGGGCTTTTTGTGCCGATCAGGGTCAAGCTTTAGTTGTTGAGAGCCGATGGTACATCGCTCTGCTAGTGGTACACTGTGCACCGTGCCTGGCTGGCCCAGGGCTTTTTATGCCGACCGGGGTCGGGCTTTAGTTATTGAGAGCCGATGGTACATCACTCTGCCAGTGGCACACTGGGCACCGTGCCTGGCCGGCCCAGGGCTTTTTATGCCGACCGGGGTCAGGCTTTAGTTGTTGAGAGCCGATGGTACATCACTCTACCAGTGGTACACTGGGCTTCATGCCTGGCTGGCCCAGGGCTTTTTGTGCCGACCGGGGTCGGACTTTAGTTGTTGAGAGCCGATGGTATATTGCTCTGCCAGTGGTATACTTGGCATCGTGCCTGGCTGGCCCAGGGTTTTTTGTGCCGACCGGGTCGGGTTTTAGTTGTTGAGAGCCGATGGTACATCGCTCTGCCAGTGGTACACTGGGCTTCGTGCCTGGCTGGCCCAGGGCTTTTTATGCCGACCGGGGTCGGGCTTTAGTTGTTGAGAGCTGATGGTACATCGCTCTGCCAGTGGTACACTGGGCTTCGTGCCTGGCTGACCCAGGGCTTTTTGTGCCGACCGGGGTTGGGCTTTAGTTGTTGAGAGCCGATGGTACCTTGCTCTATCAGTGGTACACTGGGCATCGTGCCTGGCTGGCCCAGGGCTTTTTATGCCGACCGGGGTTGGGCTTTAGTTGTTGAGAGCCGATGGTACATCGCTCTGCCAGTGGTACACTGGGCTTCATGCCTGGCTGGCCTAGGGCTTTTTATGCCGACCGAGGTTGGGCTTTAGTTGTTGAGAGCCGATGGTACATCGCTCTGCCAGTGGTACACTGGGCTTTGTGCCTAGCTGGCCCAGGGCTTTTTGTGCCGACCGGGGTCGGGCTTTAGTTGTTGAGAGCCAATGGTACCTCGCTTTGCCAGTGGTACACTGGGCTTCGTGCCTGGCTGGCCCAGGGATTTTTGTGGAAAAACTGAGATGCTAGAACTCAAATTCATTGATGTGAAATGAGGGGTGAAAACCCAATAGGATACAAGTACGGTATTTAATGTAAGAAGGAAATGTACTATTGATAGTACCGACGAAGATTGTCAGCGTTCCACGTCTGGGGGAGCGGCCTCCCATCTAGTTCTTCAACCTTATATGCTCCGCGATAAAGTGCTTCGGTGATCCGGTAGGGCCCCTCCTAGTTCGGAGCTAGCTTGCCTCCTTCCGTCAGCTTCAAGACTTCAGCTCGCCGAAGGACCAGGTCTCCTGGCAAAAAGGTCTTGGGGCGCATGCGGGCGTTGTAATATTTAGCGGCTCATTGCCGGTAGACCGCCATCTGAAGTCGCGCTCGGTCTCGCACCTCCTCCACCAGATCGAGGTTGGCTCGTAGCTGGTTCGGGTTCTCTTCCGCATTGTACGACTCCACCCGAGGGCTCGGGGATCCTATCTCCACCGGGATGACAGCTTCAGACCCGAAGACCAGGCTGAATGGGGTCTCTCCGGTGGGGGCTCGTGGCATTGTGTGGTAGGCCCATAGCACATTGTGGAGTTCCTCCACCCACCGTCCCTTGCAATCATCAAGTCGGGTTCTCAGTCCTTGGAGAATGATGCGATTAGTTACCTCGGCCGCTCCATTGGTTTAAGGATGCCCGACGAAAGTGAATCTCTGATGTATGCCCAGTTTGGAGAAGAATTCCCAAAAGGGCGCGTTGTCAAACTGCTAGCCATTATCGGTGACCAGAGTGTGTGGTAGTCCGAACCGGCATATGATTGACTTCCAAAAGAAGGATCTTACCTTACTCTTAGTGATCTTAGCAAGGGCTTCGGCCTCAATCCACTTGGTGAAGTGATTGACGACCACTAAGAGGAACTTGCGCTATCTGAAGGCTGGGGGGAATGGTCCCAAGATATCCATACCCCACTGGGCAAAGGGCCAAGGTGCCGCCAGGGGGGTCAGCTGAGATGTCGGCTGTCGCTGAACATTGGCATGGCGCTGGCAGCTATCACACTTCTTAACAAGCTCGGCCGCATCCTCCCTCATGGTCAGCCAGTAGTACCCCTGCCGTAAGGCCTTGTAAGCTAGGGCCCTGCCCCCCAGGTGACTCCCGCAGATGCCCTCATGGATTTCCCCCAAGATGTAGTCTGCTTTGACTGGTCCGATACATTTAAGGACCGCGTAAGAAAATGATCTTCGATAAAGCTTCCCGTCCATCATCAGGAATTTCGAAGCCCACAGTCTGAGTAGCCTGGCCTTGGTGGGGTCTTCTGAGAGAGTGCCATCGGCCAAATACCGGACATAGGCGTCCATCTAGGAGGGTCCTTGTTCAATCGGAAGTGCATCATCCGCGGCTTCGTTGCTTGGGGTCTGCAAGTGCTCCACATACGTTCTTCCCATGGTCCTGTCGGCCGAGGTGGCTAATCGGGACAGTGCGTCGGCCCTAGTGTTCTCCGTTCGGAGAATGTAGCTAACACGGAAGTAAGAGAACCGAGAGGCTTGGGACTGCACTCTGCTTAGGTAGCGGGACATGGTCGAGTCTCTGGCTTCGTATTCCCCAGTCACCTACCCAAAAATAAGCTGGGAGTCGGTGAAGGCCCTCAGACGCCCCGCACCGAGCTCTTCAGCTAGCCTCATTCCCGCCAACAGGGCTTCATACTCTGCTTGGTTATTAGTGGCCGGGAACTGAAACCGAAGGGCGTACTCCACCACCTCTCCCTCGGGGCTCGCAAGGATGAGCCCGGCCTTGCTTCCTTGAGAATTTGCTGCTCCATCTATATGCAAGATCCAGTCTTCCTTCCATGGTTCCTTGATCGAGGAGAACTCCACGTGCACCTCCGGACGCGATTCCTCCGAACATCTCTCGGTCCAAGAACACTCGACCAAGAAATCAGCTAACACTTGAGATTTCATGGCATACCTTGGTCGAATAGATAGGTCGAACTCGCTCAGCTTGATGGCCCACTTGGCCAACCGACCAGAGGTGTCTGGACGGGATAAGATGGTCCGAAGAGGTTGGTCCGTGAGCACCATGATGGGATGAGCTTGGAAGTAGGGTCGGAAGCGCTGGGCAGGGACCACCAGAGCAAAAATGATCTTCTCAGTCCTAGAATATATGGTCTCAGCTTCATGAAGTACTTTGCTGGTGTAGTAGACCGGCCTCTGTACTCCGTCGGCATCCATACGCACGAGCACAGAACTAACGCCTCTGGGGAGGCTGCAAGGTATAGAAAGAGCTCTTCTCCGCCCCTTGGCTTGGACAACAATGGGGGAGTGGATAGAAAATGCTTCAACTCTTCGAAGGCGTCCTGACACTCCTTTGTCCACTCGAAGCTGTTGACCTTGCGCAGCGCCTTAAAGAATGGCATGCACCTTTCTACCGATCTTGACATGAAGTGACTCAAGGCCGCGACCCTCTCGGTTAGGCGTTGCACCCTCTTCTTATTAGCTGGGGGCCTCATGTCCAAGATAGCCCGAATCTTGTCGGGATTAGCTTCGATCCCCCGCTGGGTCACCATAAAGCCCAGAAACTTGCATGCCGCCACCCCAAAGGCACACTTGCAGAGGTTTAGCCTCATCTGGTACCGGCACAGGTTGTTGAAGGTCTCTGCGAGGTCGGTGACATGGTCAGTAGCACTGGTGCTCTTGGTCAGCATATCGTTCACGTACACCTCCATGTTACGCCCGATCTGGTCCTCAAAGACCTTATTCATCAACCTCTGATAGGTGGCTACGGCATTCTTTAACCCAAACGGCATCACCTTGTAGCAGTAAATCCCTTTTTCAGTAACAAAGGAGGTGGCTTCTTCATCAGCTGGGTTCATCCTGATTTGGTTGTACCCCGAAAATGCATCCATGAAGCTAAGAGTTTCGTGCCCGGACGTGGCGTCCACTAGCTGGTCGATCCGGGGCAGTGGGAAGCTATCCTTGGGGCATGCCTTATTGAGATTGGTGAAGTCCATGCATATCCTCCAGCTCCCATTGGCCTTGTGAACCATCACGACATTCGTCAGCCAGTCGGGGTAGTGCACCTCACGGATATGACCCGCTGCCAACAGCTTTCGCACCTCCTCATCCACGGCCTTCTGCCTATCAGGAGCGAAGCTCCTCTTCTTTTGCCAAATGGGTCGGCACTCCGGCTTGATGTTGATCCGTCGGGTAATCACTTCTTCTGGAATGCCGGGCATATCGGACGCCGACCAGGTGAAGACATCAGCATTAGCCCGTAAGAAAGCGAGGAGCTGGTCACGGGCCTCCTCCGGGAGTAGGGCTCCGATCTGGATCGTCTTTGCTTGGTCCTCCCCAAGAGGGAAAGCAAGCAGATGCTCAGCCGGCTCTCCTCTCCTCTCCAGGTCCCAGGGGTCTAGCACTTCCGGTGCAGGTGCAGGCACCACCCCCTGCGGACTGGGGGCCATGTGGTAGCAAAGTGAGGGTGGGTTCTGCTCCCCCCGCATCTCCCCTAATCCCTTCCTGGTGGGAAACCTTATGAGGAGTCGCTTAGTGGATATGACAGCATCCAAAAGGTTGAGCCCAGGCCTCCCAAGGATTGCATTATAGGCGAGGGGCACTCGGACCACCAGGAAGTTCATAAAGACTGTGCTTTGGCGTGGGGCCATGCCAGCCGTGACGGGAAGAGTGACCTCCCTCTCAACTTTCACGAGTCTCCATTGAACCCCATCAAGGGCATGGCAACGGGCAGGAGCAGGTCGGGCGACAGGTTCATGCGAACAAAAGCATCATAACTCAAAACATCTATCGAGCTCCCACTATCAACCAGAATTCTTTTTACAGGATGCTTAGCAATCGTCATGGACACGACGACGCTATCATCATTTTTATTCACCACCCCCTCTAAGTCCTTTTTAGAAAAAGGAATTACAGGATCTAACTCTCCCTCCCCTCTCGGCCTTTTGGGCGGGCCACCTGCCCCCCAAGAAATCATCACCACCGTCTTCTCGGTTGGAGCATTGTTGATCATCGGCGGCGGAGGCGCTGACGGACCAGGAGTATTCAGGTTGTTCCTTTGAATGAACTTTCCCAGATGGCCATGCTGGATAAGATCCTCTATCGCCTTTTTCAACTGGTGGCAGTTATCGATGTCGTGTCCATGGTCCCGGTGATAGCGGCAGGTTCTTGTTGCGGGGGATTTTTGGGTTTATCGGAGGTGGGCGCTGAAAATAAGACTCACCCTCGATCTCGAGCAAGATGTGCGATATAGGGGCGAGCAGAAGAGTGTAGGGCCCGTCTCTCTGTGTTGGGACTCAAGGACGGTTGTCTGGTCGGTGGGGAGGTTCGGGCTTCCTGGGTCGAACTTCGACAGGCTCAGAGCGGGTCGACTTCTTGAGGACACTCCGGCTCGCCTTGCACCGAGAGGAATCAGCCTCATCAGCGCGAATATACTTCTGGGCCCGAGTCAAAAGTTTGGCGTAAGATCCGGGCGGCTTCTTGTCAAGGGAGTATGCGAAGCGAGATGGACGGAGCCCTCGCTTCAAGGCCAAGGTGGCCACTGAATCTTCAAGATTGTAGACCTCCAGGGCTGCCTCCTTGAACCAAGCGACGTAATCTTGCAAGGACTCGCCGCTCTTCTGCTGGACAGCGAAGAGGCTATCAGCCACCCTTGGAATCTTTCGGCAGGCGTCAAAATGGGTCAAAAAGGCTCTTTCCAACTGACGAAAAGAATCAATACTCCACGGTGGCAGGCGAGAGTACCAATCCCGGGTAGCCTTCTTTAGGGTGGCAGGGAAGGTGATACACATGAGTGAATCGATGGCCCCCTGGACCTGCATGAGAACCTTGTAACTTTCTAGGTGGTCCAGGGGATCCGTGGTTCCGTCATATGGATCCAGCTGGGGGAGGCGAAACTGGGTGGAGATGGGCTCTTCCATAATGCGGTAGGACAGCGGAGGCCGGCTGTCATAGTCCGCCTCTGGCAGGTGAGTGATTCGGCAGCTGAGTTCCTCCAACCGCTGGTTATACTCGTCGAGTCGACGCTCGGCTTGGCAGGCTATCCTGCCATCGAAGGACCCCTACCCCGAGGATTCTGAGGACGAGGAAGGGTGACGACGATGTCAGCGGGGGCGCTCCACCTCCTTCCCGTGCCTCCGCTTGAGAGAAATACTGGCGTGGTGAGAAGGCGATCAGGGTCTCTTAGAGGCTCCTCGGTGGGGGGGTTTGGGCGAAGCATGATGGTGGCGAGCCTCTGGGACCGGTGATCTCCTTCGGGAGGAATGCTGGGTGGGTTGCACCACATCCGAAACCAATGGATATGGCTCTGGCTGCCGTGGGGCCACCTGCTGGTGCTGCAGGCCTTGAACTGCCACCGCCAAGGATTGGACTTGCGTGGTTAAAGCGGCAAACCGGCCTTCCTGGAGCTGCTAGGGAGGAGGCACAGGGACATCGATTGAGGGAGCGGAAGGTCCAGCCTCCTGGAGACGCGACGGTGCTGGGGCACCGGCCGAGGGAGCTGAGGGGCAACCGTCAGCGGATCGGCTTCTTGGCGCTGCCCCCCAGCGCAACTGACAGAGACCCCTTTCGCATGGGTTGTCACCATAACTCAAGAGCTCGGAGAGAGAGAGGTTGCAGATTGCCGGTTCGATGTCTTTCTCTTCACCCCCCTTCCTAGCGCGCCAATCTATTGACGCCAAGTCACTTTCCTCGAGCGCAGGGGAAACGGACGTCCTCCTTGCCGGACTCCTACAAGAAAAGTCCCCAGAGACCGGATGCTCCGATGGGGACCCTCCGACGCTCAAGTTAGTCACTCGGGAACAGACGAGAACTATCTAGCCCACAGGAAGCTAGCCAGTTGGGGCTTAACTAGTAGGACGGAGCTAGGAAAACCAGAGTTCATGGATCCTTACTTACAGCGTGAGCGTATGCTTTTATACCTGTTCGAATATACCCCTTCCATTCCCGAAGATTGCTGATTTCAAGGTGCCCTGTTCAATAACGAACAAAAGATGAGGCTGACAGTGACATATCGTACTTTCATCGTGCATGCCGGAGGTGTCCTGTGTCACCTGCCAATGCGGCCTCACAGGTGTCTCGCACCGGTGGTTGTACATGGTGCGCGCCACCGCCGGATGTGACCGCGCACAGTTGCAGACAGGTGGTGAGTCGTACGCTATAACGAGGTATGGCCATGCACAGTGACATGCATATGATGGACCATACGCCATTATGAGATATGGCCGCACCCTGCTATGGATGTGCGGCGGATTACGTGAGTATGCCAGGTGGCCTGGAGCGGGCCGGATCATGCATCGGGCACTGTTTATGTAGCCTGAGTCCGAGGGGGTCTCGGGGATTGAGATACTGTTCATGAGGCCGGGAGCCGTGGCTTGAGGCTGAGGGAAAAACTCGAGGTCAAGCACTGTTCATGCAGCCCGAGACCGAGGGGGTCTCGGGGGTTGAGATACTGTTCATAAGGCCCGGGAGCTGTGGCTTGAGGCCGAGGGTGGAACTCGAGGCCAAGCACTGTTCATGCAGCCCGAGACTGAGGGGGTCTCGGGGGTTGAGATACTGTTCATGAGGCCCGAGAGCTGTGGCTTGAGGCCGAGGGCGGAACTCGAGGCCTAGTACTGTTCATGCAGCCCGAGACCGAGGGGGTCTCGAGGTTTAAGATACTGTTCATGAGGCCCGGGAGCTGTGGCTTGAGGCCGAGGGTGGAACTCGAGGCCAAGCACTGTTCATACAGCCCGAGTCTGAGGGGGTCTCAGGGGTTGAGATACTGTTCATGAGGCCCGGGAGGCCTGGGAGTTGTGGCTTAAGGCCGAGGGCAGAACTTGAGGCCAAGCACTGTTCATGAAGCCCGAGACCGAAGGGGTCTCGGGGTTGAGATATTGTTCATGAGGCCCGGGAGCTGTGGCTTGAGGCCGAGGGCGGAACTCGAGGCCAAGCACTGTTCATGCAGCCTGAGACCGAGGGGGTCTCAGGAGTTGAGATGCTGTTCATGAGGCCTGGGAGCTGTCGCTTGAGGCCGAAGGTGAAACTCGAGGCCAAGCGCTATTAATGCAGCCCGAGACCGAGGGGGTCTCGGGGGTTGAGATACTGTTCATGAGGCTCGGGAGCTGTGGCTTGAGGCCGAGGGCGGAACTCGAGGCCAAGCACTGTTCATGCAGTCCGAGACCGAGGGGGTCTCGGGGGTTGAGATATTGTTCATGAGGCCCGGGAGCTGTGGCTTGAGACCGAGGGCGGAAGTCGAGGCCAAGCACTGTTCATGCAGCCCGAGACCGAGGGGGTCTCGGGGGGTTGAGATATTGTTCATGAGGCTCGGGAGCTTGAGGCTGATACTGAGAGGGGGGCTCAGGAGGCCGAGAAGGCCTCCGTCAGCCGCCGTTATCGTTTATTCTGACGGCGTTGGATCAGTCATATCATTGTCCACTTTGAGAATAATGGATTGAAGGAAGCAAAGGCTGAACATCGATTGGCTCTTATTGAAAGAACCATTGGGAGAAGATTAGGGCTAGAATTTTTTTAGCAACTTTACTTAAGGATGGATGGTAATTGACAGGAGATGTTGAAACATTTTTGGTTGGATTCGTTCATTATCTGTTTCAATTCTAATCTGAGGAAGATCTGACGAAAGTACCCATGAAAGGATCTTATAGATTAATGAGGGACAAATATTAGCTTTTTAACCATGGTGATCCAGTTTTAAGCATCCAAAACTCCAATTGATAGGGTATTTGTGTGGATGAGGAGTTACTGGTTGAACTTTGATTGAATGATAAAATTTTAGAAATTGTCTATAACCGGCAAACCTATATGGCTTGATAACTAGATGAAAAGCTTAATGCTTAAAAGCTATGAAAAGTCTGTGTTGGTTGATTTGGAAGAACTATTGATTCTAGGGGTGGATATCTTAGGAGAAGAGTAGAAAAAATGCTTTTGGTAGACTCTTACTTATGAAGGAATTCATATTTATTACTATGCTTATAACTGAATTGGCCATGGAGTCATTGGCTGTTAATTTGAAGCAAATAGCAAGATGATTGTAGTGATGGTAAAGAATGATAATCATGAAATCAATAACGCTACAACATCGTAGTTTATATCAATAAATTCTGATAGAAGTAGGGGTCATCATTTATCATGAAAAGAAAGCAACCTATTGACTGGATGTATGAACCTTAGATGGTCGCCTAGCATCTTAGGAGATGAAGGTCAGAGAAGATGGATGGTAATGGAATTGTGTCAACTCAACTCATATTATTCTATCGGGTTATTAGCGACCCAACAAACCAGGTCAACTCAATAGTCCAAACAGGTATCCAAGCTACTATTACAGGGGAGGGTGGTGATAATTTGGGAGGTTAAGATAATGCAATTCAAATTTTCTCCACTAGTTCGATAGAAAATTATGGAGTACTATGAAGATTTGCTATCTTAGAGGAGAAAGAAGGTGATGATCAAGGCAACAATACAATAGTTATGAAATTTGAATCAGTAGTTGCTAAAATGTCACTAATTTATCTTTCATAATTTAAAAATGAAGCAATAAGGAAGCACATAAGAAGGGGCACTGAACACCCGACAGTTGGGAAAAGGAATATGCCAACTAAATCGAATGTTAGCTTTGGTGTCTCTAGCTTAGAAACAAAGTTTAGGGTTGGAGTAAATCAGGCTAAGAGGTTGGCAGAAGATTGAGTTGAAATTGAAAGCCACACCTACCTCAGTTTGGGCTGTTGTTGGTCCTAAAATGGGTCCTAAGTTAGAAGTCAGGGCTCTATCTAATGCCACTTTATCTTTTTCACATGAAATCTTCTGGATGAACTAGAGTCATTTAGAGATGGTAAAGACAACACTCCAAGATTCGGCTATGGCTATGCCCTAGAGACTGGGATTTGACTTCAAGTTGAGTAGCAAATAGAACACCTCAATCCATTGCAAAGAGTTAAACAAAGAGGTTGGTAACTTAACCTTAATCGGGTGTCCATGAACAAACTCACCAAGAGATGGGAAGCGATGGTGAAAAGCCATAGGGTCTTGATCTTTTTATTTTTTAGTTTCTTTACCATCCTTTAGCCTCCATTGTTGCAACTCATCAACTACCTATCTAAAATCTTATCATTGACCATGGTTGATTTAGCACTAGCTCACCATAAGAAGGAGATTGACATGAAGGTGCCAATTATGGACAAAGTAGTAGAGGATTTGAAAGTTTTAAAGGATTTTAATTATGGCGGCCGCTTAAGGTAGGATGTGTAAAGTTAATAGATTTCATGGGACTATGTGATGGGTTAATCGCTCTTTGAAAGGGAATGTTGGGGGATATTAATGTTATCAGCATTTCAAATCAACCTATTTGGATCCTACCTATTGTATATGCCATTAGTAATCTCTTAGGTTGAAGAAATCAACAATACTGCTTCTTGCATATGCTATGGTTTGTAGTACAAGATTACTAGACAATCACAAAGCATCAAATACGATCATGCTTACTAATTTCAGATGCATATCAATATCCTATACTGATGAAGATTGCAACCAATTCAAAAAGATTTCTCTTAAATATGAGAGGAACCTTTTCTAATATCTTGATCGCCGAGATGAGTTGGTAGCATAAGATCATATAGACAAATAGAGGATATTGCAGTTTTATGCAAGCTTTGTGATGGGGCACGAAAAAAAATTGGTGGAATAAGGGGATGGTGATGTGTTCTAAGTGATTACCACTCTTAATGAACATTTGAGTCCAAGCTATGGCTGAATTCATGCATGGGAGAAATGAAGAACATCAAACCGGAAGCAGAAATCTAAACACCCTTGTGCAAGCTTCTTTCAAAGAAATAAAAAGATTAGGATCTAAAGGTATGGAAACCTTCAAACTAAGTTAAGCCACCTTTAAAACTTCAGATCTAAAGGACCAAGAGGTTTTTTTTTTTTTTTTCAACAATGAAGTAAGATCTTAAAGTGGAAGGGATGCACTCAACACTCAAAGAATTGAGGGTTGGTTGACAAGATCTACACTCCTTACTTAAGAACTCACCTTGGCACTTGATCCTTGACGTGGAGCCATCATCCTCAACTCTAACATCCTCAAGAGAACCTGCAAGTGATCAGAAGTAAGACCGTGGAGGCAAAGGAATTGAAGGTAATAAAAAAAATCGAACAAGGAAAGGAACGATTTGAAAAATTTTGTTGAGACTTGGGTAGCACTTGTCCTTCTTCCTGAAACTATTATGGAACCTTGGTAGAATGGTTTAGAGTAGCAAATTGGGCTTCTCACCCTCTCCCTCAAGGAGTGACCTAGATATAAGACTAGGGAAACACGAGCCTCAACTCAAACTAAGAGCATCTCACCCTCTTCATACTCAAAGATGAACAAGGCACTTGGCAAAAGAAATCAAATAAACTTGATTTTATTTCTCAAACTTCATATCTACAAGAGGGAAAGCTTGGCCTATTTATAGGCCAAAGGACTTCCAGAAATTTCAGCCCAAAAAACTAAAAGATCATAAAAATCTAAGGATTAGTTATGATATAGCTAACTAATTACAATCAATCCCTAACAAATTTGGTTGCACCAGCTTCCATGTGGCACCTCCTTAGTTTGCCATGTGTCATCATCAGATACCTTCATGTGTCCTCCAAGATTTGACTTTTAAGTTGCCATGTGTCATCATCAGATACCTCCATGTGTCCTCCAAGATTTGACTTCCAAAGAGAAGACTTGATGTTTTGATAATAGTGTTGACTCAAAGCAGGAAATGTCGATACTTTGAGACTTGGCAGAAGTTGAGATTTTGTAGCATGAGTTGTCACTTGAGAAATTGAAACTCTTGGCTCGAGTAAGTGGAACCTGCAGAAAGAGATTAACTACAAAACCAAAGAGTGTCAGTCTGCAACCTTTTCTTCTTGCTGATGTCCCCATCAATTTTTCCCGGGTGAAAAAAACTCGGCCCTGATGAGTATGGATCATTTTGGCTTTGGTAATATTCAAGCAGATCTGGATCGATCCTTTGCAGTTCTTCTTGAGTGATCCATGAGTCTTCAGAATCAGGTCTACCTTGCCAATGGACCAAGTAGCGTTGATAGTCTTTATTTCGGGTAGTGACAATCTTGTCATCTAATATCCGTTCAATTCTTTCTCGCTTTGTGGCTGGTGGACACTTTGGGATTGGTTCACTCTCAAAGGATGGATCAGGTCCTAAAAACTCATTGGGATTCATTGTTGGTTCCTTGTATTCTACCAGATCTGAAATATTAAAGGTGGAACTAATATCAAAGTCAGAAGGTAGGTCCAGTATATAAGCATTAGGTCCAATTCTTTTTTATTATTTTGAAAGGACCTGCACCACGGGCGTGTAGTTTCTTCATAGTTCCCTTTGGAAACTGTTTAGGTCTGAGCCTTATCATGACAAAGTCTCTTACATGAAATTCTTTTGCTCTTCTATGGGAATTAGCCATATGCTTGTAACTCTCATTGCTTATATGGATTTTCTCGCTAATTTCTTTGTGTAAATCCCTAATGTGTTGTGCATATGACTCAGCAAACTCTGATGTTCGTACATGCATGGGCAATGGAATGAGGTCTATTGGCTTTCTTGGTTTGTACCCATGAATAATCTCAAAAGAACTTTTTCCAGTGGATCTGTTAACTGAACTATTATAGGCAAACTCTATATGTGGCAGTAAAAGGTCCCAATTTCCAGTATGTTTTCCCACTAAACATCTCAACATATTTTCAAGACTTCTATTTACAACTTCTGTTTGACCATCTGTTTGGAGGTGATAAGTGGTAGAAAAGTTTAACTTGGTTCCTAGCAGGTGCCATAGAGTTTTCCAAAAGTAACTGGTAAACTTAACATCCCTATCAGACATGATGGTTTTAGGTAACCCGTGTAATCTAACCACTTCATCTAGAAATAACTTGGCCACTTTTGATGCATCGAAGGTCTGGGAACAAGGCAGAAAATGTGTCATTTTAGAAAATCTATCGACTAGCACAAAGATGGAATCATGTCTCCTTAAGATCTTTGGTAGTCCCAACACAAAGTCCATACTGATGTCTTGCTAAGGTCGATCAGGGACGGGTAAAGGGGTGTATAGTCCAGTGTTTTGTTTTTGCATTTTAGCAACAGCACATGTCCTACACTGGGCTACGACTTGGGTAACATTTTGTTTTAAGCTGGGCCAAAAGAATTGATCCTCCAAAGCTAGAATAGTAGTAACAATGAACCCTAGAAAGGTTATTCTGTTAGTCATGAATTCGCACTTCTTCAGATTGGCATATAGATTTTCCTTTCTAAGGGTGTAACAGACTTGTCTAAGATGATCTAAATGGTCTTCCCTAGTCTTACTATAGATGAGGATGTCATCAAAATATATTACAACAAATTTTTCCATGAAAGGTCTTAAAACTTGAGTCATGATCCTCATAAATGTACTAGAGGCATTTGATAGACCAAAGGGCATAACCAACCACTCATAAAGACCATCCTTAGTTTTGAATACAGTTTTTCACTCATATCCAGGTTTGATCCTAACCTGGTGATAACCACTCTTAAGATCAATCTTGGAAAATATAGTGGCTCCGGTCATCATGTCAAGCATATCATCAAGGAGAGGGATAGGAAATCGATACTTGACCGTAATTTTGTTGATGGCATGACTATCGATGCACATTCTCCAAGTGCCATCCTTCTTTAGGGTCAGTAGGGCAGGTACTGCACAAGGACTTAAACTCTCCCTAATAAACTTTTTCTGGAGGAGATCTCCAACTTGTCTTTGTAGCTCAGCGTGCTCAGTAGGATTCATTCTATAGTGAGGTAGGTTAGGCAATGTGGCTCCTGAGACTAGATCAATTGTATGTTGAATATCCCTAAGTGGGGCAGGTGATTGGGTAAATCTTCTGGGAATACATCCTTAAAGTCTTCTAAGATCTTTGTGACTTCTTGAGGTGGTTCCTTAGGATCTTCATTCCAACTTTCTTTAAGTGCCAAAATCCACATAGGTGATCCTTCCTTGATTTCTTTCTCTATTTCCTTGACACTGATCAAATTCAGATCTTGTTTCTTCTCTTTCAAATCACTAGACACTTTCTTGATATTGTCCTTAGGTGGGGTCAAGTTAATGATAAACTTTTTTCCTAGATGGTTGAAAGCACAATAATTGGATTGACCATATAAAGTTGCATCATGATCATACAACCAAGGTCTACCCAAAATGATGCTACTTACGCCCATGGGTAGTACATCGCACCAGACTTGTTCATGATAGGATTGGATTTGAATGGAAACTTGACATCTGGATTTAATGGGAATGGATGTTGAATCTATCCAAGAAACTTTGTATGAATTGGGATGGGGAACAGGGGTCAAGCTTAAATTCTTAATGGCTTTAGTGAAAATAGCATTCACACAACTCCCATTGTCTATAATGATTTTATAAACCTTCTCCCCTATCTTAACAAATGTTTGGAGTATATTAGTTCTTCTCCAATCCCCCTTTTCCTTTGTTTGGGTCAAAATTCTAACAATACCCAAAGTCTCATCATAATCAATCTCTTCTTCCTCTTTATCATATTCATTGATCAGATTGGATTCAGCCTTATATACCTATTTTTCAAACTCTTTAGTATCTTCAGGGTCCTTTTCAGCTAGTTCTCCTATGTGTAGAGAACGGGCAGGGCATTGGTTGGCATAGTGTCCCTTCCTGTTACATTTAAAACAATGGACATTCAGGTTGTTACTCTTTTGAACTACAGGGGCCTTACCATTGTCACTCGTTTGACCGGATGGGATAGTAGGAGTGGGGTGATTTGGTCGCATTTGGTTGAACCCTGGTTTCTGAGCAGGGGTGCTAATCTTACTTAGTTCGGGTCTTCTGACTATCGGTCCCCTTTGAAACCTTTCACAATCTTTGGCTATTTGATAGGCTTGGTCTAGGTCAGTGATTTCTCTTAGAAATAATTCCTTTTGAATTTCTTCACGCAAACCGGCTCTAAACCTAGACAATGTTACAGCTTTTGATTCATTAATGTTACACCTCATCGCAAACTCATCAAACTTGGTAATATATTTAGACACAGTCTTATTGCCCTGGTATAATCTTTGCCACTGATCTAATAGTCTTTGGTGATAGGACATAGGGACATACTTTTCCCTAAGCTTGATTTTCATAGCTCTCCAAGTGGTTATGGGCATGTCTCCTCTTTGCCTAAGCATTCGCCCGATATTCTCCCAGTATAACCTAGCCTGGCGGACTAACCTCAGTTTGGCAAACTTATACTTTCTCTCCTCGGTCATCTCATACCATTCAAAATATTGATCCATTTCTTCCTCCCAATCAACATAAGCTTTAGGGTCTAGGCTTCCATCAAAGATAGGAGCCTCTAATCGAATGTTCCTCATGGCTCTTTCATCTTGATCTAAGTAATCTTGGTGAGGTCGCCTAGGGATACGATCAGGAGTAAAGTCAGGCCGATGGACTCGATGGGCTTCTTCCATGAAATCAGAATCAAGTCTCCTTGGATTGTATTCAGGGATGTGCACATGATATTGGGCTCTTGGCCCTCGAGGAATTGACCTAGATGATTCAGGTTCGATGGGGATCCTTTGAGGCTCTTTAAGGGTCTCAACTCTATCTTTTACTTGACCTAATTCTTTGTTGATTTGCCCTAATTGCTCAGTTACAATGTCTAACTTTTCAGTCAGGGTCCTCATAAAGAGTTCAAGATTAGGATCCATAGGTACAAACCAAGAAAGATAGAACTTTTGACCTATAAAACAAGAAGTACAAACCTAGCTTCTAGGGCTTCTAAACCTAGAAGTTCAAAATACAAGACTTGACTAGGTACTAGTTAAGGATGCAATTACCTTTGTCACTGGCCAGGTAAGAGGTGGGAATGCGGGAGGCCTCCCTTGCTTTCGCAAGGACCCAATTAAAGAACTGCAAGTCCGCTTAAGGCATTTGCCATTAGACCTCTAGTCTTAGACACCAGTTTCTAAGAATAATTACAAACTCAAATAGTGCTTTGTCTCCTCTTGCACTTGAACCCGACTTGTTGGTGTCCTTAATTTAGGTGCATACTTGATTTTAATTAAGGCTTAGGTCAATGCATAATGAGGATGGTTGTTGTGGGCTAAGGAAAGGTTATTAACTCCTCCCCTTATGTTATATTGAATGCCCTTAAGATGGTTTATGTATATATGGATGCATACAATTTCAGCAATTAACTAACATAATCGACTAGACTTAGTACGATTAAGTGAAATTTAATCTAATTTTAAAATTCAGCAAATGCAAACTTAAATTGAGAAATTCAAATCTTGAAGTCTAGATTTCAGAAGCTATTTTTTAAAAAAATTTTAAAATTTAGATTAAAATTTCATTCTTAGAGGTAAAAGTGGTTAAATAAAATTTGCAGCTTCTAACTAACCTTCAACTAACCCGGTTTTGAAATTTTGAAATTTAAAGTTTTAAATTTTCAAAAATTTAAAATGAAAATTGAATTAGTTAGATCTCAGAGTGAAAATCCTAGATTTTGAAATTTAAATTCAATTTTTTTTTTAAATTGGTTGAGGAAGTTGTTATGATAGTAGTTGCTAGAAGATTCTAGCAGCTTAACAAACTCTCTACTACCTATTTTAAAATTTAAATTTTAAATTAAAAAAACCTCTAAATTCAAACTTTAAGTGGAAAATAACAGAATTTGAAATCTAAATCTCAGATCTCAAATTAAAAAATTATTTTTATTTTTTATTTTTTTAAAATCAAATTTAATGGAGGGAACCAAAATAGTCTTCCAGAAAACAACCTAAGAACTTAATTTTTTTTTAATTTCAAAACTCTTAAAAATATATATTTTTTTAATTTTATATTTCGGAACCAAAAGTCCTAAAGTGAAGCAAATGAATTTTTATTTATTTTTTAACCCTTAAAAAAATTATAAAAAAATTAATGGAAATCTCGGACTAAAACTAGAATAGAAATTCCAGCAACTTACAAGCTTAACTTAGAGACCAAAGCTCTGATACCAAAGCTGATGGGGCACGAAAAAAAATTGGTGGAATGAGGGGATGGTGATGTGTTCTAAGTGATTACCACCCTTAATGAACATTTGAGTCCAAGCTATGGCTGAATTCATGCATGGGAGAAATGAAGAACATCAAACCGGAAGCAGAAATCTAAACACCCTTGTGCAAGCTTCTTTCAAAGAAATAAAAAGATTAGGATATAAAGGTATGGAAACCTTCAAACTAAGTTAAGCCATCTTTAAACATCAGATCTAAAGGACCAAGAGGTTTTTTTTTTTCCAACAATGAAGTAAGATCTTAAAGTGGAATGGATGCACTCAACACTCAAAGAATTGAGGGTTGGTTGACAAGATCTACACTCCTTACTTAAGAACTCACCTTGGCACTTGATCCTTGACGTTGAGCCATCATCTTCAACTCTAACATCCTCAAGAGAACCTACAAGTGATCAGAAGTAAGACCGTGGAGGCAAATGAATTGAAGGAAATAAAAAAAATCGAACAAGGAAAAGAAGGATTTGAAAATTTTGCTGAGACTTGGGTAGCACTTGTCCTTCTTCCTGAAACTATTATAGAACCTTGGTAGAATGGTTTAGAGTAGCAAATTGGGCCTCTCACCCTCTCCCTCAAGGAGTGACCTAGATCTAAGACTAGGAAAACATGAGCCTCAACTCAAACTAAGAGCATCTCACCCTCTTTATACTCAAAGATGAACAAGGCACTTGGCAAAAGAAATCAAATAAACTTGATTTTATTTGTCAAACTTCATATCTACAAGAGGAAAAACTTGGCCTATTTATAGGCCAAAGGACTTCCAGAAATTTCAGCCCAAAAAACTAAAAGATCATAACAATCTAAGGATTAGTTATGAAATAGCTAACTAATTACAATCAATCCCTAACAAATTTGGTTGTACCAGCTTCCATGTGGCACCTCCTTAGTTTGTCATGTGTCATCATCAGATACCTCCATGTGTCCTCCAAGATTTAACTTCCAAAGAGAAGACTTGATGTCTTGATAGCAGTGTTGACTCAAGGCAGGAAGTGTTGATACTTTGAGACTTGGCAGAAGTTGAAATTTTGCAGCATGAGTTGTCACTTGAGAAATTGAAACTCTTGGCTTGAGTAAGTGGAACCTGTGGAAAGTAGATTAACTACAAAATCAAAGAGTGTCAGTCTGCAACCTTTTCTTCTTGCTGATGTCCCCATCACTTTTGCAATAAGAAGAAAATCCTTCTTGTTAAAGATTGAAGGGAATCATCTTCGAAGCTTGAACCTCCTTTTATTTAATAAAAAAAGAAGCAATACTGTAGAATATGAAAAGAGTCTTTAAGGTCCATCTTGGATCATGCTCACAATTCAGTTAAATCAAACCATTATAATCATTATTATATTAGAATATTATTATTTTTGTACTATATCATAGCATTATAATATATATATCTTAAATATTATTTTTATTATATATTATTAAAATAGTTAATAATAATAATTCTTAATAGATTATATAGTTGAAAGTATTGCGTCATGTCTTTTATCATTTTTATTCTAATTTTTTTTTTTAAAGTTTACTGATGATGTTAAAGTCTCATAGCACTTTACAAAGTATTATTATCAAATAGCAAATGATTTATTTAAAAAACTCTACTTTTAAAAGCATTACTTTCAAACGTTCTATCATCAATAGCTCTGCCAAGCGGTACCTAAATTAGAACTTTTCTAAGTAGAGCTTTTAATAGCTTTTAGTGGGCCAGAAAAATACTTTTAAAAATTTCATAAAATATTATAATATCTCATAAATGTACTTTTTAAGCCTTTAAAAATACTTTTGGATCCTTTAAAAGCTTAGTCAAATGAGGCCCCAATCTGATATATGCAGATAGAATGCCAAAAGAGACAACTACTTATTTCTCACCAACTATTCTTGAGGGTCTTTGATAAAATATCTTCAATCACTTGAGGTAAATTTGATATTTCGCACTCTAGTTTAGAAAAAAAAAAAAACTTAATTTTTTTTCTTAATTTATTGATTCAATGAGGCACATTAGGAGCTTATTTATCGAGCAAAATTAATTTAAAAGGAGTCAGACTAGAATAAGAATATTTTTTAAAATAGAAGATTATTAATCATATATTTATTCGATGTTAATTAAAAAAATTCTATTACCAAAATAAGAATGCTAAAGAGGCTCTTATTAAAGTTTTCTATTTGATAAAAAATCCTGTTATTCTTGCTTTCTTTTTTTTTTTTTTTTTTTTTTTTTTTGTGTGTGTGGCTGCATCAACACTTTATATAATTGCTAGGCTATGACTCTCCATAAGTCCAGTCCAAATCTCTTACTTGTTTGGCTGGTCAGGAGACAAGCTCCTCCCTTTATTTGACATCCATGGGCATCAATTGACTAGGGTTCTTTTAAAAAAAAAAAAAAATATTTGGTTCATCATCTTTAACGACAAAGATGAAAGGCATGGAATCAAGGTTGCCATTTTATTGTTGTTTTTCAATTTCTATGCTGTCCCTTGAGAAATTTATTTTATGGTGCCCATTTCTTGGACAGCAGAAGCAATTGCGACCCCAAAAAATAAGTTTCTCCTGCATCTGAATTTGTCTCTATCAATATTGTCATTCTTTTCTAATCATTGAATTCATTTTTCATTTCGATGTTTATACACAATGATACCCCACATAAATGTCACCAACGGAGACTGCGGTTGTTTGACGAGCACCCCACGGTTGACATTTGTTTGGTGGTCTTTCGCTTTCTCGAAGACATGGGTTGTACCATGAACTGATCTGCCCTCCAAATACGCAACAAGAAAGATTGGGCGTTCATTTTACTGCAATAAAAAGCGACTTTAATTAGATCAACTATCGCCTCTCCATCCATAGACGGGTCCTCTATTCCGCACTTAGAAAATGAACCACCAGCTAAACTTACGTACCAATCCTCACGAGATGTAAGACCACTGCTACGTGGACTGCGCCATACGTCAAGCACAACGTCAATGTCCAACAGCGGATGAGGGAGCGGCAATCTTTCCGTTTCTAGAGATCCATTCCAGGATGAAGTAAATGGGTAGGAGATTGAGATTCATGCATGAAGCTTTATTTTTAGGCAACGATTGAATGAATGACGTACAATGGCAAGCTGCCTCGCATCCATCCCAATTATTATTCAAAGACTTCTACACGTACGTTACAGAACAACACCAAAGAAACGATGAATCATAGAGCTAACAACACGACAACCCAGAGAAATGATGAATCGTAAAGTCAACAGTACGACAACCCTGAAGCTCGAAGCATAAAATTTCTGACGACAAACTAACTGGCAATGGAGAGGCCACTATATTTTCTTATATCACTTCTTGGGCGCAAGACCGGCCTTGATCTTCTCCACCTCCTCGATGCTGATTTGGAAAGCCTGAGCAAGCACGGCATCGGGCACAGCCGGAGAGGCGGTGAAGAGGGCGGCGGCGATGACCTGCGTGCCCTGGAGCTGGCTGTTGAAGCCGGCGATGACGGCGGCCGGGACATGGCCATTATTCTTCTGGAAGTGGACGAGCCCCCGGGGGAAAACGAAGACCTCTCCTTCGGTGATTGTCTTGGCAAAGAGCTTGTTGTTGGTGGTGATGAAGCCGACGTCGAGGGTGCCGTAGAGGACGAAGACGATCTCGGTGGCCCGGGGATGGGTGTGGGGAGGGTTCTGCCCGCCGGGGGCGTAGTCGATGCGCGCCATGGAGACGCCTAGGGTGTTGAGCCCCGGAATCTTCTCCACGTTAGCCAACGTTACCATGGATCCGAGAGTGTTGTTGGTGGCGCCCGGTGTGGCCAGGCCCTTGAAGAAGAAGTCGTCCTCCATGGCGTTGGCTTTGCATACAAATCCGTTCACCTTCACGGCTGCAGTGGTCCATCAACAAAAGCGTTTTAGTATTAACATAGCCAAAACATGGTTAATTGTTGAATTTTAATATATTGCTTCTTTCAAAAAAACGGGTTGGATTGTTATGAAGAGTACTGTTATGAAGAGAAGAGAAGCAAATTACTGGAGTTAAGATCGGCGACGCAAAGATCTTGGAGCATGTCAGGATCCGCGGCGAGAGAGGGGGCAGCGAGGAAGAGAAGGGAGAGGAGGGCAAAGAGAGAAGACTTGGTTGACATGGTTGCTTCCTTGCTTCTTGCCTTGGAGTTGAGATCTGACTTTTTGAAGATTAGAAAGGGAGGGATGGAAGGAAAAGGAGGGCAGGGAACCCCCATTTATAGGGAGATTGGGTTGGGGCCCTGGTGGAAGATGTGATGCGAGAGTTAAGGCAGGAAAATTGCCTTCTGAATTAAGAAATGTTGGAGAGAACGACGAAAGGGCAGCTTAAGAAGAAAAGAAAACAGAAAACTAAAGTCTTTTTTTTTTTTTATCAGTGCAGAAACGAGATTGATTAAATTAATCTAACTGATGGGGAAGAGAAGAAGGCATGGATTCAGAAACTGATTACCAAATGATTCATTCCTTTAGATCTGTTTATTTTTGCTCAAGTACATGGAATATGATTTTGTTTGTTAGTTGATTAGTGACTATCAGCTAGGCTTCTAGATGTAAAAAAACAATCAACTCGGTGAACTGTAATTTTCAAGTCCTATTATAGCATATGTATATGTTGGAACCTTATTTGAAAATCAATAAATTTAGGTGTTTAAAAATTTAACATGGAGTAGGGACCATTTTTATTTTTTCTGAAGGTCCTTTTTCTATAATTTTTACATTTAACTGCTTAGCCATAGGATTGATGACTACAGAGGAGCCTTTATGGTTTATAATATATGAAGTTTCAAAATTTAGCTATGTGATAGATTTTGATAGACTAAAAAAAAGAATTGAATTAGTAGGCATCTCTTTTCATTTCAAACCAATGATCGTAGTTTTTGAATGCAAGTTATGCGATCGTTAGAAACTTACTTGCATACTCCAATTATTAGAATTTTGTCCAACTAGTTTTGTGGAAGACATAATATGAGTTTAATGTAATCTAAAATATTTCATTCTTAAAAAAGAGTTGATTCATGTTCAACTCAATTCCTACCTAAGAGGACACTACAGATTAGTGCTGCGACACTAATTGTTCTTAATGTATCACAAGATAACCATATTGTACAAAATGATTACAATGATGGAAGCCATATATAGCCATATCAAACATAACATAATATCACTTATATGTCTTTACATAATTTCTCATGCTTCAATTCATCTGCCAACCCCTAGGATCTCTCTCTCTCTCTCTCTCTCTCTCTCTCTTCTCTCCTTACCCATATATTCATCCTCTTTTCTACCTTCTTTCCCTACTTTTCTCTCATCCTTGTTTTTCTCTCTATAGGTAAATTATGTAAATTATTCCTCTCCATCCATCCCTTATTCTTTTATCTATTTCCTCCATATTTTTCATTACTCTAATTTCAATGGTGATTTGATTTATATAGAAATCTTGCAGTAATTGGATAAGGAAGAAAATAAGCTTGAGACCATCTTTTAATTAGACCTTTAATCGAGGTAAAACCCTAGTTGTATTACATGATTCTTTTAAATAGTGATAATTGCATAGATTAAAAGAAGAATTTGAGGAAATCTTAGGGTTAGGGTTACTAGTTTTGGAAATTTAGACAGTGACTAAGGATACATGATGATATTATATACCTAGAAAAAATTAATAAGGTTAGATAAGACAAGCGCGTAACTATAGCCATGGATTTTAGGTTTTGGTAGGGAAATTTGCTTCCATGGTATAAATATAAGCAGGTATTATTGGCCTGGGTTGCATGGTTTAGTTTAGTGGGTTGCATGTTTAAGATAAGTATCGTTGTTTTATGCCCTCTTTTTTTTTAGTATGAATTTTTGTGCAAGTATACTCATTTACTATGAAGAATAAAATAACTTATAATTCTCTTTGCATGACCTTGTTATGGTTTTTCTAATATTTAAATAAGAATGGTCAAATTGATTTTGAGCTTTGGACTTGCCTTAGATGAAATGTGATAATATAGAATGGCACGTGCCCCATTCTAAGTTAGAAATATAGCCATGCTTTTGTCAAAAGATGGTGATATTGGTACTATTTTGTGGTAGAATAGATATATATATATATATATATATATATATATATATATATATATATATATATATATATATATATATATATATATATATTATTGGTTAGAAATTATGTCATGGAATTGTAAAATAAGAATTAAACTCTTATAACGAAAATTATAACTTTTGCTTGCTTAATATCCAAGAATATTTATGATTATTTCGAGACATTGATAAAAGTGTCTTGTTAGTTATATATATATATATATATATATATATATATAACATAAACATCTAATGACAATTATATTTATATTTAATTTCTGGATGCATGATTTGATGACGGGAGTTGTTTTACATTTACTTTTTGCTAGATAATTTAAAATGAAGTTCAATTTTATTATTGTTGGGGCTGAGGCCATGCATCATTTCGGGTTATGCCGTGTGGTGATTCTTTCTCTTTCGTGAACTTATATTATCGGTTCTACTCTCTAGTAGTTACACCAAACTACCATGGATGTCAGGTGAAAAATCTCTTTAGGGGTGTAAAGGTGTCACCTTAAACTTGCTCAAAGTCACCAGTCCCTCGTTGCGTACGTTACTGCAATTCATCATGTATCTTCAACAACGTCAAATATTTGATCATGCTAAAGTCTCTTCATTTTTTTTTCTTTTTTATTTTTTTTTCTCTGTAAATATCTAGTTTTTTTTTTTTTTTTTGGATATAGTAGAGGTTCTTGAAAGAAATGGGTGATCTGCCCGAGCTACTCATGGTACATAGTTCCCAATGCACTGTCCTCTCTTTACAAATTAATCCGAAAGTTTCAAACATCTACGCCAGCGAGGAGATGTCCTTATTGAACAAGCCAAACAGAACGTGGCTACATTGTATATATATATATCCTTAAGGAAGTTCGATTAAAAATAAAGCCCACTGGAATATGGATAGAGATGAGGCATTTCCACGCAGCTGGCTGGTTGGTTAGTTGGCTGCTGGTGAGGTGCCAAACTAAAATATGCCTCATCTCAATAGGAGAGGTACTAAGACAAGCAGCCATCTCTCTTGAATTGATGGTTTAGCAGCATCCACTTGCTCTCAAAAGGTTTAATCATAAAAACATATTGATAGGCTAAAATAATCTTTTGATTCCCATACTTTCAATTGCTACAGTTTACCTCTCGCATTTAATATTTTTTATATTTTTATAGTTGTATAAAATTGGTTAAAATCGAAAGAATAGCTACTTTGTTATTCCGTCAACCGGTCGATCCATCAGCAATTTTATGTGTTCTTATAATAAGACGTAAGAAATGAAATATTTTTAGTGAATGAAAAATATATTCTTGTCACATTGATATCGTACTGGTGTCACCGTTCGCTATGGTTGCTGCTAAAGAGGCACACCGTAGCATTGCAGCCAAGTAAAGTGCCAGTAGAAAACCTCACCCCATCCGCCAAAAACTACCACCGATACGCTGAGGCCACCTTTCTTTTTCTTTATGACTGTTCCTGTGTCATTTATTTTTTTTTAATCAGAAAAGCCTCTTTCGTTTTTTTTGTTTGTTTTTTTGTTCCTTTTGGGTTTTAGTTGTTTCTTAATGAATTGTTTAATCTCTTGGAATAATTCTCCAAAATAAATATTCTGGAGTGCAGAAGATAAGTCAAGATCTGGTACACAACTAGATATTTGGATACGAATTGCACCATTAGAAGCCTAAGCGAGTTTTATGGGTCAACTATCCAATTATTTCATGATAATTCCCACAGGGAAGGAATCCTACGTCTTATCTGCTTACAAGCTCTTGGACCAAGGTAGTAGATTAAGACATTAAAAATGAGTGTGGAGTTGTTAGATGCCATCATATAATTTAGTTGCTTCACAGATTGGCGCTTAGAGCCACTGCTGCCTCCGCCAAAAGACCCGGATGATAGCCATTGCCTAACAAACTTTGCAGAGCGTACTTGCCGTCTAATTTATTGTATCAATTTCCACAGCTCGGCATTAGATTGTCACGAAGGAGAAGTCTTTGCACATCGAATGTACGGTGCGTGCAATAATGCAAATGCATGCATTATACATAAAGATTGATCGTATACGATAAAATATTTTTATTCTTTCTTTATCGTATGCATGATCATACGCGTGCAGAATTAATCATCGAGCATGATACATGTGTTCTTACACCATAGGCGATGCAGAAAAAAATTTTCTTGTCACAAATATGTGATTGGCTCAGGCAAGTCAAGAGAGAGAGAAATAGAGAGCCCATGTTCTGAAAATCTCCGCTTCCTCCCCTCAAGAGTTTAGGGGGACCAGCACCATCCATCAAACGCTCCAGCGTCACACATCAAACACTCCGGCGTCACACAGGTCGAGTACCTAAAAAAACTAAATGAGGCCTAAATCCTCTGCCTGGCCTTTTCTATCTATGTGACTTATTTAACGGCCTTAGCCAAATTTTCGCTACGTACTCAGCCCCCTTTATCACCAAAGACTCCTTGCCATACGTTGTGAAAATTTTTAATTATCACATCTATCAATTTTCCTTGAGGTGTGAGAATTAGTTTTTGTTTTGGCTCATTCATAGCAAGTTCTTTTGTTTTTTTTTCCCTAAAGAACTTTTTACCATTAAAAAATTATTAAATAAAAATAATTTAATAAATTTAAGGATAGAAGGATGTGATAACCTAAGAGTAACAAATGAGCATACATTTTTTTATAGTTTTAGCATGCTGAGGGTTGATTAAAAAGGCTTTGAATAAAATGAAAAATGCAAAGGCATTAGGTCCATATGCGACTCTATTGAGGTTTGAAAAGGTTTAGAAGAAATTGGAGTCATGTGGTTAACTAATTTATTTAATAGAATTATAACAACTAAAAGAATACCGGATGATTGAGATATAACTATTTGTAATTTAAATGTCAATTTGTTCCTAAATAGAGCAGAGTAAAGGAAGCAGATTCATGTAGCCAACCCCATGTAGTTGAAAAAAAGGCTTAGATGAGTTGAGTTGAGTTGTAACATTTTACCATTGATGATTAGGTTGGGTGGAAGTTTGGCCAAATACCAGAGTGAATGAGTTTTAGTCTTGATTGCATTGGTAGTTTTGGCTTTGCTTTCAGTTCAAAAGCAAAGAAGTGAAGATAGGTGACATTCTAAATTATAGGCCTTCGAATATATCATTCTTGTTTTCACAGACTAAAGTATTAAAAATACAATGTAAAACACAAAAAAAAAAAAAACCATATCATAGTTTAATATTGTGGGCAATCTAACAAATGACAAAATAAAATGCCCAATGAACTTGAATTTTAGCATAGCCAAATTTATGTTCAAATATTTACTATCTAAATATCGTACAATGTTATAATGCTCTTAGAATTCTCCAAACTCACAGGATCCAAGTTTACACGAGATATAATGCTTACGTGCATCTAACGAACTTATAAAAGAAAAGAAAAAAAAAATAAACAAATAAACATTAGTAAAACATAGCTCATATTTCCAAGAAATTTGAGTCCATATATAAGTCAGATCTGCAATCTTTATTGGTCATCAATGAAACTGAAACAACTGGATTTGGTTCCATAAAACATAAAAAATAAACTTTACCAAATACATGGGCCTGTGCTGTTCTTACTAATTTAGAGGCTGAAAGAATCCATGCACTTGGCATCAAATATATTGTATCTGACTTTATTTTTATTTCTTTCCTATTTGAACAAAAATTGCAATGACTAATTCTTTGGATTTTAGACCTTAATTCTAATATAGCATACACAATCAACATCACCATTGTAGTTAGTTTTTCTCCCCATATGCAACTATGATGCATTTTAGGACAGGATAGATTGCATGATGACTTTATTTTTATTTTTTTCCTACTTAAACAAAAATTGCAATGACTAATTCTTTGGATTTTAGACCTCAATTCTAATATAGCATACACAATCAAAATCACCATTCACCCTTGTAGTCAGTTTTTCTCCCCATATACAAGTATGATGCATTTTAGGACAGGAGAGATTGCATGATGAAAGAACAAGTATGATGCATTCTAGGAACAAGAGAGCATGATGAAAGAATAAGAAGATATGAAAAAGATCATGTGAATATTCCAATGACATCTACGAGGAAACTGTTATATCCTTTGGTTGACATCAAAATGTAAGGATTATTGTCAGTCTTCTCAAATCTTATTACAATCATTTACAAACTTCTTAATACTGCTTATAAATTTAATACCACTGCAAGCCTCAATTATTATGGAATTCAATCCTGGTGCCTTTATACAATCGTTGTGCATTATCCTCACATGTTATTATCATGGGTTCAATAAATTTTATGAAGTCTGATTTAGATAGAGTAGATAATTAATGGAAATTTTTAGAAAATTATATTTAGATAACATTCCGCAAGAAGATCAGAATCATTCACATAATTACAACCAAATCCCAACCATGAAAATGTATGAAGCTGAATTCTTCCCTAAAAAAATATTTTTCCATTGCGCCTATTATTCTTAACAAACTTATTCTTCGCAACAGACGAATTCTTGACGAAAAGAGATTTAATGGCATGATTAACTAAATAAAATTGAATCTATTTAGTTTATTTCATAATGCAAACATAATATATTATATACCCATCAGTTTCCTCTAATATATTAAAAATGTAAAATAAAATATTATTATTTTTCATTAAATATTTAAAATTTCTACTGAGTTGATGCTAAATAGCTTATAGATCATAAAATGGAAATTAATGCCAATAAATATGCTTAATACTTGTATAAATCATGCTATAAATGCTTATCATGATAAATTTATGAGTCTTAAAAAGATGCTGTCATAATAACTTAATGAGTAGGTTAGAAGTAGCTCGGATTAAGTTGGGCTATACTCCAGCCTTAGCCTAGCTTAAAAATATTCCTTTTGGGCTTTGGACTAAGCTTAGGTCTATTTTTTTTTTAGCTCAAGCCTAGGCCTAGTCTGAATCATCAATCGTCAACAACTCATTTGGGTCAAAAATTAGGTCAACAAAATGATTTAAAGTTTTTAAGTACTTATATATATAAAAATAAATAATATTTAAAATAATTATACCTAATAACTTAAAAAATTTACTATAACATGGAGAATTAGTCTCACATAGTTAATAGGAAATTTAGTATAAAATTTTAAAATGTCCATCATATTTTAAGATTTTAAGATTGAATTTGAACCTTAGTGAAGACCAATGCTTTGGGCATTTCGTGGACTTGACTTTGAGGCCAGGTCTAGTCCACGTTAAGTAACAACTTGGGCCAGGTCTACTCTAGGTCTAGTTTACGCCAAAGCTTTTATATCATTTCAGATTCAAGTTAAAAAAAAAAAGTTCAAAACCTAATCCACTTTTTTTTATTATTGATTTAAGTCAAGTTCATGCTAAATCAAATTTGCGCAACCTCTACATATTATTATATAGCATGAAAATCATGTGTTCTAATTTAAAACACATTTGGTAATACAATGTAATTTTAAATGCCCAAACATAATTGGTAACATAATTCAATTTTAGGAGACAAATACATGTACAACTATATATATTATATTAACAATTTCAAGGAGAGAATCACCCACTATCACCTTTCTCTCGGCAACCATGTTGTTAATTATAATGAGATATTATTATTAATATTGGAACTTGATGAGTGAATAATTAAAGATTTAAATTAGGCTATAGATATTGGATGTTGGATGAGCAAGCCTATAGTTAAGACCAATGTTTTGAAAATTGGACCGAACAATAAATCGGCTTAACATTTGGGTCATGGGTCAATCAGTTCAATTGAATAAACCATTTTGATCGAATCAGATGATATCATAATTAATTTATATTTTAATAATATAGAAATAATAAAGATAAATATCAATTCAAGTAAAAAATTAAAAATTCAATCCTAATTTTATTTATCAAAATTAAAAGTCTAAAAACCAAGGTTGAACCACTTCTTCAAAACTCAACTAGTTCAATGGGTTTTTTTAATTTTTATTAGATCATATAAAAGTCAACTTTAAAATAAAATTGAACCGGGCTTATGATTGGCTCTCGGTTGGACCAATTCAATCGATCGGTTTGGTTCGATTTTCAAAACCATAGTTAAGACAAAGGGTAAAGAGGAAGAAGATGTAAGATAATAATGCCTTTTTTTTCAACAAAGTGCTATAATCCGAAGGATGAGGGATATAATTACTCAGCTCAGGACTCTAAATGGTTGTTTGTTGACTCTGAAAATTAGATTAAAGAAGAGATTCTCAACATTTTTCATTCTAGGTGGTCAAGTTAGTTCTAGAGAGCCCCTTTCCAAGCCCCATCAAATCTTTCTGTGCTCTCTTAGGTTGAGAGAGACATTGTTGGTCAAAGAGGCTACTATGAGGGAGATAATTTTGGCTTCATGCTCTATGGGTTCTAATAAAATCTCTTAGTCCTAATGGGTTTATCCTTATTTTTTTCAAATTTTATTAACCTATTATTAGGCTTGATGTCTATCATGCTGTCCATACCTTCTTTAATACTGGTGTTATGCCCCGATCTTGTAAAGCCACCTTTATTGTGCTTGCCCCCAAAAGAATGAATTCTACCTTGGCATCCCATTACCGATCGATTAGTCTTTCCAATACTATTTATAAATTGATAGCAAAGATTATTACTAATCGATCAAAATGGGTGTTTCCATCTTTGGTGTCCAAGGAACAGGCAGCTTTTATTGAAAACAAAGGTGTTTCTGGTAATGTTATTTTTGCTTAGGAAATTATGCATTCCTTAGCTAGAGCTTCTTCTTCATCTCTTCTAATGGCCATTAAACTGGATATGGGATGGTTATATGATTGCATTGACTGGGGCTTCGTAAACGAATGTTTTGTAAGTGTTTGGATTTTCTAAGAAATTAATTCAATGGTTCTGTGAATGTGTTTGGTCTCCTCATTTCTCTATTCTGGTTAACGAGCTCGCTACTGATTTCTTTCCTTCCGGTATGGGTCTTCCATAGAGTTATCCATTATCACCTCACTTTTTATTCTTTGCTCTAAGATAATTACACAAGCCTTGAAGTTAAGTGTATAGTTGGCTAGATTACATGGGGTGCATCCCCGCGCGCAGATTGGGGCCAAGTATATCCCAAGAATGCCTACTTCTCTCTAGAACATATGCTAGTGGTTGTAGAATGTTGAGAGTAGTCATTCATAGATATTTTCTATAGTCAAGGCAGTAGGTGAACTTGGAAAATCCATGGTGATTTTTAGTCCAAAAGCTCCTCATTTTGGTTAGGTATCTTCAATCTATCTTGCAGGTTCAAAAAGTTTAGGCCTTGGATTCGTACCTTGGCTTCTTATTCAGCCATGATGTCTTTCTACAGGGATCTGTTGTTGCCAAGACACCCCTCTCAATCGTCAACAAGCATCCGATTGCCTTCTTTGGCTAACTAAGGATTTTTTGATGGGCTTCATTCAATTGAGAACCTGCAAGAAGTCCTTGGGCCGAGGATTCCAACGGGACCCTCCAACGCTCAAGTCAGTGCTCTGAGCAACAGTCGTGAGTTTGAAGAAAAGTTCGAGAGTGTTAGAGATCTGCCCTATATGAGCATGCATGTCTTACCTCTTGGTCGAAGGTTCCTCTTACCCATTTATGGGAGCTTGCGGCATAACTGGATGCCAGAGAGTACATCACGGGACTAGGGTGCCCGTAGTTGTTGGCAGGATTTGCTTCCCATGTCCCATAACTAGGTGGCTATAATTGTTGATAGAATTTGTCGGGCCAGGATGGCCATAACTGTTGGTAGGATTTGCTCCCCACGTCCCATAATAGAGTTGGTAGGAATCTTTTTGTTATGATTATGTCGGGCCAGGATGGCCATAACTGTTGATAGGATTTGCTCCCCATGTCTCGTAATAGAATTGGCCGGAATCTTTCTGTTATGATACGGGATCATTGCAGAATCCTATAAATCGTAATGAATGATAGGGGTTATGTGGGTGGGCCCCATGTGGGATCCTACCTAGGTGGTCAACTGGATATCTTATTCGGATGGCCGACTAGAGATCCTATCCAGGTGGCCAACTAGAGATTCTATTCGGGTGGCCGACTAGAGGTCCTACCTAGATGGCTGACTGAAGGTCTTCTAGAAGTATGACCATCACCATTGAGTAGGTGTTTCCCCATCAGCCCTATCAAATGCTCCCCCACTCCTGAGCTTGTACGATCACGTATTTTGCATCCGTCAAGCGAAAGGAGTGTAGAGCCTCAATGCATCAGGATTCGAGCAACATTAATTGTAAGGTCTTAGCACACGCGAAGGTCGTGTCTCCGAGGAAGTGTGGTCTTTTTGCACTGAGGAGAGATAGTGGAGCACAGTGCCATTGGCAGATGGTGAGTTGTGCATAGAATCGAGATGATACTTTTTGAACAGCGAGGAGCTGCATGTCATCATTAGCCATCGAAATTGCACTCTCCCATGCATCACCAAAATGCCACTTTTCGAGTGGTGAAGAGTCGATCATCAGTTGAGATGCCAGCTCCCAATTGCGATTGTCCATGTGGCCGTGCCATTGGACGCGATGATTTTCCTATTTTGAAAATCCCGCATAAAAGGCCTTCTGCCCTCTCCACCGAGCTTTTATGCTTCTAGTATTCTCGGAGAAAGAGGAAGACAAAGTTCCTTCTTCTTCCATTCTTTAAGTCTTCCAGGTGTCCTTTCTTGTTTCGTAGGTTGGTTTCCTTGGCTTTTCACTACAAAAAAAATATGAAATTGCGATGCAACTTAGCGACGCGAATATTCATCGCAAATAATGATAAAATTGCGATGCAATTATGACCCATAAAATCTACGACAAAATAGCGATAAATTCATCTTCATTTAGCGACGCATTAAATCAGTCGTTAAATAGCGACACAATTAGCGATTCCCAAAAAATCCATTGCTAAATAGCGACTCTATTAGTGACTCAAAAAATGCATCGCTAACTAGCGACTCATAATCGTGCATCACTAAATAGCGATGCATTAATGAGTCGCTAAATAGTGATGCATCAAAATGCGACACTAGTTAGCGACGTATTACCGTGCATCGCTAAATAGTGATACATTTTGATGCATCACTATTTAGTAACTCAATGCTTGCATCACTATTTAGCAATTCATAAAAATGCATCGCTAATTAGCGATGCATAATCGTGCATCGCTAAATAGCAATGCATAATTGGGTCGCTAGTTAGCGATGCATAATTTAGCGATGCATTTTGATGCATCACTATTTAGGGTTTTAGGGTTTTAAGGTTTTTAGGGTTTGGATTTTAGTGTTTAAGGATTTTAGGGTTTAGGGTTTAGGATTTTTAGGGTTCAGGGTTCAAGGGTTCAGGGTTTAAGGGTTCAGGGATTAAGGGTTTCAGCGTTTCAGGGGTTTAGGGGTTTAGGGTTTTAGCTAGGGTTTAGGGTTTTAGCATTTTATGGTTTAGGGTTTAGGGTTTAGGTTTAGGGTTTATGGTTTTAAGGGTTTAGGGTTTTAGGGTTCTAGAGGTTTTAGGGGTTTTAGGGTTTAGGTTTCAGGGTCTGAGGTTTTAGGGTTTAATTAGGGGTTAGGGTTTTAGGGTTTAGGGTTTTAGGGGTTTAAGGATTAGGGTTTTATGTTTTAGGGTTTTGGGTTTTAGGGGTCTAGGGGTTTAGGGTTTAGGGTTTAGGGTTTAGGGTTTTTAGGGTTCAGGGTTTAGGGTTTAGGGGTTCAGGGTTTAAGGGTTCAGGGATTCAGGGCTTAGGGATTAAGGGTTTTAGGGGTTTAGGGTTTTAGCTAGGGTTTAGGGTTTTAGGGTTTTTTGGTTTTAAGGTTTTAGGGTTTAATTTTAGGGTTTAGGTTTAGGGTTTAGGGTTTAAGGGTTTAGGGTTTAGGGTTTTAGGGCTTTAGGGTTCTAGGGGTTTTAGGTTTTAGGGTTTAAGGTTTTAGGGTTTAATTAGGGGTTTGGGGTTTTAGGGTTTTAGGGTTTAGAGTTTTAGGGGTTTAAGGATTAGGGTTTAGGTTTTAGGGTTTTGGGTTTCAGGGGTTTAGGGGTTTAGGGTTTAGGGTTTCGGATTTTTTGGGTTTTTTGGAATTTTAGGGTTTAGGGTTTAGGATTTTTTGGGTTTTTTTGGAATTTTAGGGTTTAGGGTTTAGGGTTTAGTGTTTTAGGGTTTTATGATTTTAGGGTTTAGGGTTTAGGGTTTAGGATTTTAGGGTTTAGACTACATTCTCAGCACAAAGGCATGGATCGAACTGAAGGCAGCGTCGGTCTTGTGTAGGACCTTCTAGTGGCCACCCGAGCTGGCTCTAGCGAGTCCCGGATAGGACCTTCTACCTATTGCATACGTAGCTCATATGCCTATAGGCTTCTTCTAATTTTTTTTTAAAATCTAATTGTAGGCTCCATTTGATATCACTTTTTTATTATTTTAAAGTAAAAATTTTAATGTAAAAAAAGTTTGATTCTCTTAATTTTATTTATAAAAGAAACTTTCAAATTTAGAGAAAAAGTGAAAGTAAAAATTTATTGCATCTACTATTTAAGGGTTTGTTTAGTTTGGTATCATAGTTAGAATTGGAACAAAAATAATTTATGAATCCTACTAAAACACTTTAAAAATATACAAAAATATATAATATATTATCACATAATTTATAATATATAATACTATAGTAATAGATTATAATAATATATATAATTATCACTATATATTAATTATTATACATTATAATAATTAATATATAAAATTAACATTATATAATATTAATATTTAGCGATGCATAATCTGCGTCGCTAAATAGCGATGCATAATATGCGTCACAATATAGCGACGTCTATTCGTCGCTAATTATGCGTCGCTAAATAGCGATGCATAATATGCATCACAATATAGCGACGCATATTCTATGCGTCGCTATTTAGCGACGTCTATTTGTCGCTAATTAGCGACGGATTAGCGACGCCAATCCCGATTTATAAATACCCCCTACCCCCTCCCCCCTCCACCGGCCCTAACCCTCTCCTTCCCTCTTCCCCCCCCCCTCCCCTGGCGATGCAGCCCCCTCCCCCGGTGGTGCGACCCCCTCCCCCACTCGACCCCTGGTGCTGCCGGCTCCCCCATCAGGTGCACTCCAAACCCCCCCCCCCCCAACACCCCTTCTCTTTGGCCACGATCGCAGCCAGGTGACCACAACCTGGCCATGTGGCCAGGCCGCCCTACCACATGGCCAGGCTACTCGCGGGGGGTCTGGCAGGTTCTTTGGACTGACCACGTGGCCAGGCCGCTCGGCCACGTGGCGTAGCCATGGGCAATTGATTTTTTGTTTCTAATTCATGCATTTTTTCTGTCTTATTTATTTGCATTCTGCTTCAAATTAAATGATGCATTAAATTATATAATGCTAGAATGACAGGCTTCTTGCAGTTCCTTTTAATTTTCAGCACCAGATTATTAGTTTTAATGATTTATATTTTGGTCTTCACATACATTTTCTATTTCTCTTTTCAGTCAAGATTAGTAGTTTTAATGATCATAGTACATGAATGATGAAAAAGCTAGATGAAAGATATATTGTTTAAGTTTATTGGTCTTGTATAATTATCTAATATCCGTAGTTGATCCTAAAGAGTTTATTTATGATGTCTCCTAATTCACATTAATATTCTTAAGATTATTATCTTGGACATAATAATCTTAAAAAGTCAGTGACTATAAACTACTATAAAAATATGTATAATAGACAAGAAAATATTATCACAAGCATAAGTTTGATTGTCTTTGGATTTGCATATTATTTCTTATAGCACTATAACCTTTAGACCCATTTGAGAATTTGTAAGACTTAGTCTTGCAAATTCTCAAATTGTCCTAATGGAAAATTTGAGATTATTTTTTATGATATGTTAGTCTGCTATTAGTCATCGTTGGTTGAGATTGTGGTTTGTATTTTCTCATACGTTCTCCTAGTGTGGCATATATGCCACACATTTAGAAAAACATATGGGGAAAATACTGTTGAAATTTTAATGTAAACAATGATAATTAATAGTAGAATAATATATCACAAAATATTTTTGAATGGGATAGGGCCTTACCTTTTAGATATGGAGTGAAGATGAAATTAATTTAGGATACTTGCATACTTGTGAAGTCTTATGATTGAACGAACCCCATGCGGCTCGGCCCTAACCCAAGCCCTAGCATATATTAGCCTAGCATGAACCTGTGCCTCGATCCTGCTAGCACGACAAGGATCGTAGCCATGGCCCGGCCTTGCAGGGCAGGGACCTTAGCCCTGGCCTGGCCTAATCAATTGGTTGCAATCATTAATAACAAAATTGATTTATCATTATAAATGATTTAAATAGTTGTTATTTACCTTAGATGTGTAAAAGAAATAATTTAGTTATATATTTACTAATGATAATATAGTTTTATATTGTGGTTTCCTTTAATGGTTCACCAGAAATTGTATAAGTCGGTCAAAAATGAGCGGGGCTCGCTCGTGAATGTATGGAAGGATAAAAGATGGCTTGCTTAATCCAGATTTTTTGAATGAATTGAAGAATTTATTGCATTTGCATGTAGCCAACCTGAATGGATGGATGGGCCTAAGATTAGGTTCCCCTGCAACTTACACAGGTGTCAGAATAAAGCCTATAGAGATGTTGAAACTATAAAGGTGCATTTGTATAAAAAGAAATTTGTTCCTGGGTATGATGTTTGGTACTGTCATGGTGAAACAGAGAAAATTTTAGCTGCTATCACAAGCCAACAAGTGTCAATTCCCATTGATGAACCATTTGTGAATTTAAATACATATGAAGAAATGGTGATGAATGCATCGGGTAATAAATTCAATCAGGATATATTTATGAAAGAACTAAATCTAGATGCACAACAATTTTATGATATGTTGCACGCTGCAAATCAAGAATTGTATCCTGATTGTGAAAGTCATTCCCAGTTGTCCATGGCTGCTTGGTTGTTGAATATTAAGGCAAAACATCGATTATCAGAAAAGGCATTCAATGCTCTAGCTGGGTTAATGAAGGAAGTTTCGCTAAATGATAATGTTGTAGCAGACCGTTTTTACTCAACGAAAAAGTTGTTGCTGTTGAGAATTGTATCCTAAAGCCAATCATTTGATGATTGTGCTAATGTAAATTGTATATAAATTGATATATTAATAAAAGTTATTTGGCAGTTTATTCATTACAAGAACATCTTCTTAATACTCCTAATTGTAATGAAGCCCTTAGGATCTTCCTTCACGATAAAGGAGGATTTATCTTTGAAGGTCCTCAAAAAGGTTCGCGACCATATGATATACTATGACAGGGCCATAGTACTATCAATTATAGGACGTTGTATATCATATTTGTTGGTTGTCCTCTTAACCAAGGAGTATAGAGACACTGGTATGACATACAGGTGAAAGTGTAGGAGTACATTTCACCGAACGTGACTCATTTCGGATACTCTACTGTCAAGAGTTAATCCGAGAAGATATAGGTATAAGTATCCTTCAGACATGAAGATCACAACCAGTGGCTTACAAGCAACTTATTGTACTTAGGTACTGGATACCTGGATTTCTAATCCAGCTACGAAAGGTTACTGGATGCAGTCAAGTACTCGTGGTAGTCAGTTGTGGATCAAGATGGAATTTGACCTATCCCGTTAAAAGGAGAAATGCTTGTGTTTCAATTTAGCAAGACCTTAGCCAAGGCACTTCATGTGAAAGTCACATGATCACTAAAATTGAAATCACTTTATGGATTTGCTATTTAGAGTTGATAGGCTCTTAAGCCATCCTTAGCATTTGTGGTCAAGAGGATGAATTATATGGTAACTGTTTCTTAGGGTTCTTGGAGTTTGCTCGGCAACTCTTCAACCTATTCGGACGTCGGGTTCCATTGCTAGATGGGCACATCGATTAGTATAGAAAGTTGTTTCTATGCTACCAGCTTAGGTTCGAACCTAGAGAGTCACATGCATAGAAGTTTCATAGGATGATCTGTTTGCTGATCAACGATTGAGAATCGTATATGATTTAATTAATTAATTTGATTGATTGAATTATCTCAATTGGGTTAAGTACAATTGAATAAGATTCAATTTGGTTTAAGTCTATTAGAAGGACTAGTCAATTTCAAATATTGATTTAAAATTAGACTTGATTTGGATTTAAATAGATTCAGGACTAGCCAAATTTGATTTGGGTTAGGACCATGATCTATGTGGGTTCAATCCAATAAATTCAGATTAGCTTAAACCAAAAACTAAACCCAAACCTCTCGCATAAGTATGAGAGATTAAATTCACATATAGAATTTAATGTCTTGCATTAATCTTCTCCAAACAATTCCGTTGGAATTAAAGTGTTAGAATTTATATGGAATAAATGCGCCTCTTTGTATTAACCAAGCGCTACGGTTCGACGACTTTTGGTTTTTACCGAACGTCGGAATTAACCAAGCGCTACGGTTCGACGACTCTTTGGTTTTTACCGAACGTCAGAATTAACCAAGCGCTACGGTTCGGCGTCTCTTTAGTTTTCGCCAAGCGGCGGAATTCTAAATGTTAGAATTTAAAGGGCTAGCTAAAAAGAGACTATAAATAGAGGACATCCCTCACCAAATTACACAGAAGAGAAAAACAACACACGATATGTCGTGAATTGATTTTCTAAAGAATTAGAATAAAAAATCCTGGTGATTCTGGTGCTAACGAAGTGTGGAGGATTCAAGTTGGAGGATTCAAGATCAGCAAAGTCGTTTTCCGTGAGCTAGCATTCCCGGGAATCCGATCATTCGGGGCTTCGCGTGGACGATACTAGAGGTCGGACGATTGAATGGTTGCAGAGCATAAAAGGATTTACCAATTGCCTTTAAGGTAAGTGATATGATCCCTAGATCTTAAGGCATGCTTCAAGATAAGAAGTATGACTTCTTGCCTTGAATATCAGGACATGATCTTGATAGTTTTATTTATATGCATATTTTGGATCAATCGATCCTATATACAAGGCAAAGATATGATCTTGATGCATGTTAGATAGATTAGTATGTAATCTTTAAATTTTCGCATTGATAATTGTTATCAATTTTTAAAACATGTATGCCTCGAAGATTGTTTCTCCCTTCAGTTGCGTGGGCTCCCAGTTAATAAAATTGAATGTTGCTTGAACAATTGTATGATATATCGGGGTGAAGACTTAGAGCTGAAGATTTGTAGGCAATCCAGGTACACCAACGATGAAGGGAGAGCTAGTACAAGTAGGAGGAAAAGTGTGCCTTACAAGAGGATGCATTACTTTCCTCTTACTCCATGCATGCAGAGATTATACAGATTTGAGGCTACAGTTGCTGATATAAGATGGCATCGAACATGAATCTAAAGAACATGAAATACGGCATCCATCAAATTCAAAAGCTTGGAAGCATTTTAATGAAAATCATCCTAATTTCACTGAAGATATAAGGAACGTGAGATTAGGTCTTTGTATCGATGGCTTCCAACCATTTGGACATATGGGGAAACAATATTCATGTTGGCCTATGATACTTACTGTATATAATCTTCCTCCATGGAAGTACATGAAAGATATTGCAATATTTTTGACAGTTTTGGTTCCAGGACCATCAAATCCAAAGGAAAAGATTGATGTTTTCTTGCAACCGTTGGTGGCCGAATTGAAAATATTATGAAAAATAGGAGTCATAGCCTACGTCATTTCTATGAAACAAAATTTCATTATGAGAGCTGCTTTGATGTAAACAATAAGTGACTTTTCGGCATATGCAATGTTGTCTGGTTGGAGCACTGCTGGGCGTTTGGCGTGCCCTTATTGCATGGATGATTTTGATGCATTACATTGCAGAAGAGTGGTAAGCAGTCATGGTTTAATAATCATAGAAAGTTCTTGCCTCCAAATCATCCTTATAGGCAAAACTTGATCGCCTTCCAGAAGAACAAAGCAGTCACAAAATTCGTTGAACCAGTTAGGTCTGGCACAAATATATTTGATACTATAGAGCATTTGGGGTTGAGGTATGCTTGGAAATCATATACAGATAGAATAAATGGCAGTATATGTAAAGAACATAACTGGAAGAAGCAGAGTATTTTTTGGGATTTGCCATATTTAAGCACAAATCTCATCCGGTACAACTTGAATGTTATGCATATTGAGAAAAATGTCTTTGATAACATATTTAACACGGTACTAAATATCCCAAAAAAAAATCAAAGACACTGCAAAGTCGAGAGAAGAACTTAATCAGTATTGCAGAAGAGTTGATTTGAGAAGGAATACTGATGCGACCTATCCTAAAGCCTGTTACACTATTGACAAAAATCCACGAGAAGTTTTATGTAACTGGGTTAGAGGGTTAAAAATTTTATTGGTTATGCTTCAAGTATAGGTAGGTGTATGGACATGCATAAGCTCAAGTTGTTTGGCATAAAGAGTCATGACTACCATATTTTTATGCAACAGTTATTACCTATAGCTTTTTGTGAGTTGCTTTTACATTATGTATGGAAGGCATTAACGGAGCTCAGCTTGTTCTTCAAGGAGTCGTCCGTCGCAGTCATTACTTCTGCATTCATGGCAAGGCTTGAGGAGGAAATTTTAATTATTTTATGCAAGCTAGAGCGAATATTTCCTTCTAGTTTTTTTTATTCAATGGAGCATTTACCGGTTCACTTACTATACGAAGCGAGTATAGCTGGTCCTGTGCAGTATCACTGGATGTATCCTTTCGAGAGGTAAATATATAAATCAGAAATACATGTTGACATTTCAAATATTATTTCATTACGAGAAAGTTGGTTTATTTTTTTCTCACCTTTACATATAGGTACCTTAAGAAGTTAAAAAATAATGTGCATAATAAGGCAAGGGTTGAAGGTTCTATATGCAATGCACACCTGGTTTAAAAAGTTTTAGCTTTTGCCTTGCATTACTTTGAGGGTCACGTCCACAAGGAGCCAAAATCTTGATCGTAACAATGACGTATGTGTGGATGAAGGAGAACCTAATAAAGGGAGAATATCAATTTTTAAAGGTATCGACCGTTCATTTGGAAGGCAGAAGTCAAGAGATTTGAGCGATGTGGAGTATAATGCAGCACATTATTACATCCTAATGAATTATAGAGAAGTCGATCCATACATTGAGTAAGTATATACTTCAATGCTTAATTAGAACTTCTACTTTAAATTGTAATATACCACACTATTTAATTGCTAACAAAAGTTTTAATTGTTATAATCTCGTAAGGATGTATTGTGATAGACAACCAACATTAGTCAGATTACCATTGGGCAGAAGTTAGAAATGGAGTTTTTAATGAATTTGTGAGTAGTATCACTCAATCAATTTCAATAATGGCTTTTATTTTTTGAATTGATTGTGAATAGCTTATTAATTTATAGGTAAATGGTCCATGGTTCACAATCGATAATATTTTCATTAAATGTCTATCTCAATGGCCATTGAAAATAGTAACAACCTCTACTGGCTATTTTGTAATGGATATAAATTTTAAATTGAACGACTAGCATCTTCAAGAGGCATGCAGAACTAGGGCGTGTGTGTTAAAGGAGAAAGTGTTGGAGCAAATATGCAGGATTATTACAAAAAGTTAGTAGAGGTGGTTGAAGTTGAATATCCCTGTTGGCCTATGAAACAAACCGTATTATTTCATTGTGATTGGTTTGATCCTGACAGTTCCTGTGGGTAAAAGGGTTCATAACGACTATAATCTAGTTGAAGTGAACCATCGATGAAGATTGCAAAAATTGAACCATTCATCCTTGCATCCCAAGCTCAACAAGTGTTTTACTACAGATATCCAAGTTTGCGCAACGACAAGCGAGATTGGTGGGCTGTTTTTAAAATCGTCCCATGTTCAACAATCATATTAGACGAGAGTTCATCAAGTCAATCAACTGAGTGCCTGCATTTCAAGAGGATGAGATGGAAATGCATGCAATTGAGGATGACACAAGGGCTCTGAAACATCACTTAGAGATCCAAATGGTGATGTCCAAGAAATTGAGGATGAAAATGTTCGATTTCCTCCCGATGATAATGAAACTGAATCATAGTCCGATACAACATCGGATGTTGAACCAACATTTCATGAAACAAATGACACAGATTAAACATAGAGGTTTATTCAATTTTAATTTATTTTTATAAGTGTTAAATTTTTACATATTCAATCATTATTCATAATTATATTGCATAAATCTTTAGTATTTTCAGTATGACGGGCCAAGATAGATCTGCCAACAGACGGAGTGAGCAGGATGTAGCCCTACCGCAGATCCCATGAGCATTGGAGATGGAGAGTTTAGATCTTCACATCATACAGCTTCCGATCTCTCAGTCATCGGCGGTGATAGCCGATCAGCATAGACCTATGAGAGTTCTTCCTTCGCTAGCCACACCGTACTTGGACTAGATGCTGATGGACTATAAGTATATACTAATTGTAAATATATGTATATTTTTAAGTCAATTACTTATAAACATGCATTTTTTAACAGCTTTATTGAGCAGCATACTGTATCAAGCTGGATCAGCTTCATATTTCAGGTAAACTTATTAAATACAATTTATCAGTGATATAAATTTTTTTAATCTTAATAAATTCTGAAACTAACTATTTATTTCAATGCAGAAAATGTTTACGTGAGACCCTACCATCCATGATGCCATTAGAGCAGCATGGAATGCTCTTGCGGCATGACGATACTCCGACCCTGCCATCCATGATGCCATTAGGACAGCATGGAATGCTCTTACGGCATGCCGATACTCCGACATGCTTCATCGTTGGAGAACATTGTGTTGAGAAATTATTGAATCATAATTGCCCAACTTTATTGATTTTGATGATTTCCAAAAGCCATGAGTATTTTAAAGAAAACAATGAGTTTATCTATCAAAATCTTGAGCTTATTCAAAAGGAAACCAATGGACTCTAAATGGTTAAATTCACTGATTTTTGAATCAATTTAAAAGAGAAGTTTTCAAACTCTATTTTGAGATTTCGAAAAGAAATTTTACATAATATATTTTAATCTATGATTTCTTGAAACATGTCTTGAATTCATGCTTAATGTCATATTTATTGTGTTCAAGTCAAAATATTATTTAAATTTATTTAAATTTAATTGGGATGAGCTTTAAAGTCAATCAGAACATTTTTCTGATTTTTGTATCGCTCCTGAGCCGACTCAAGGGTTTCCGAGTCGACTCCCCAATTGTCTGATTTTCAATGTTGTCCTGAGTCGACACTTGAGTTTTCAAGAGTCGACCCCTGAAACCTTCGCGAGCCGACTCAAGACTGTGCGAGCCGACTCGACTCAGACACCAGAAAGGCTTATTTTTGAGCACTTCTCGAGTCGACTCCCCGCATATCGCGAGTCGACCCCTGAAAGTAAGGTGTTTCTGGAATGGACTGTGCGAGCCGACTCCCACAAAGCTCGAGCCGACTCCACGAAATCTGGGCGCGATTTTTAACGATGACACATCAGCCCCAACGGTAAGATTTTCAAATAACGGCTATTTTTCTTTGTCTCTAACGGATATATTTTTGCAGATTCTATAAATAGAGGAGCTCTTTTCAAATCAAAGAATCCAGAAAAAATCAAGAAGAGAGAAAAGAATATCTTTTGAAAAGAGGGAAAAACAGAGCATATTGGAAAAATCATCTAGCTCAAAGGAGAGAGATTCAAAAGGAGTGAAATCCAAGAGGAAGCTTCGTCTGCTCCTTCTCATCAATCCACAAGAGTCAAAAGAAAATTCACAAGCATTTCAAAGGTCAAATCGGAGGATTTTCAAAAGAGGAAAAAGCTTCATCTCAACTCCAAAGTCTTCAACGTCAAGAATCTTGCTGAGGCGTGATTCAACACTTCAAGAGGAGTTAAAAAGAAGAAGGAAGAAAGCCAAACCACTACCATCTGCAATACAATCAGGCTTTTCTAACCTTTATTTTAAACTTATTTGTATATTTGCTCAAAAGGAGCATTTCATTAAAACACTTTTATTTAATTGTTTGCTGATTCAATCAGTGGATTGAATCAGTGGAGGTTGGTATACCTCGTTGCAAGCCGGAGTGCTTGTGTTGGGTTAGTTGTGAGCCCTGTGAAAAACAACGTGTAGGGTTTTGTGCTGGTAAGCCCGAGTTAAAACCAGCTGGGTTCGTTGTGCACCCGGGAAAACAACAAGTTTGAGTTGTGAGCTTGGAAAACAACTCGGCTGTAATCTAGAGAGATTATAGTGTGGACCCAAGTGAATCTTGGGAGTGGACGTAGGTGTTGGTTGCACCGAACCACTATAAAATTATCTTGTGTTTGCCGTGCTATATTTTCTCTTTCTCTATCTCTCTTTATTTGCTTGTGTATTGATTTAGTTAGCCTCTCACTTGCACATCTTGCTAACTAATCAACTAAAGTTAAAAGTCTTAAATTTTTTAAGAACCCAATTCACCCCCCCTCTTGGGTTGCCATCTGGGCCAACAATTGGTATCAGAGCAAGTGCTCATTTAGAATTTGATCTCACGATCAAGGGCTAAAGATCCTTATGGCAACACAAAGTGGTTCATGTTTTGCTGAAGGTCATTCTACGAATAGACCTCCTTTTTAATGGAACCAACTATTCATATTGGAAAGCTAGAATGAGAATATTCATTCAAGCTTCTGACTATGAATTTGGGGAGTAATAACTAATGGACCTAGTACACCCACACACTTATTGATGGCACTATTGTTCCTAAGCCCGAAAGGGATTGGAATGATAATGATAGGAGAATGGCTCAACTTAAATGCTAAAGCCATTAATATTTATATTGTTCCTTAGACTCAAATGAATTCAACCGAATCTCAACTTGTAATTCCGCAAAAGAAATTTGGGATAGGTTGGAAATAACACATGAAGGAACAAACCAAGTAAAAGAATCAAAGATAAATATCTTGGTTCATAAATATGAATTGTTTACAATGGAACAAACTGAAACCATCACATGCATGTTCACTAGATTCACTGATATTGTGAATGGTTTAAAAGTCTTGGTAGAATTTATACTAATGCTGATCTTGTTCGCAAAATTCTTAGGTCACTACCAAGATCGTGGGAAGCGAAAGTCACTGCTATCCAAGAAGCAAAGGACCTCAATGCACTACCTTAGAGGAGCTTCTAGGATCCTAATGACCCACGAGTTGACAATGAAGCAGCATGTTGAGGAGGAACAAAAAGAAGGAAAACACTTGCCCTCAAGACTGCAGAAATGGAAGAGAGCAGCAGTGAAAGTAATGATGAAGATGATGATGAAACTGCTCTCTTGGCCAAAAATTCAGAAATTTATGAGAAAAAGGCCCTTCCAAAAAAGAAATTTGGAGCAAAATGGAAGGAGAAAAGGATAAGAGAAAGGACAAGGACAAAGAAAAAGAGAAAGAGCCCTTAGTATGTTATGAGTGTAAAAAGCCAGGGCACTTTAGATATGATTGTCCTTTTGAAAAAGGCCTACAAGAAAAAGAAGAAAGCATACATGGCAACATGGACTGACAGTGAAGATCTTCTTCCGAAGAAGAAGAACAAAAAGAGGTTGCAAATATTGTTTCATGGCCAACGACGACGACAACGACAATGAGGTAAGTTCGAAAACTCAAATGATGAATTTACATTTGATGAAATGTTTGAAGCTTTCAATGAACTTATGATTGATTTTAAATCCTTGAAAAAGAAAGTATAAGTTTTGAAAAATGACAATATTAGCTTAGCTAAAAGTAAAAATGAATTAGCTTTAGAAGTTAAGAACTTAACTAATGAAAAAGAAGAACTTAGAAAGAAAGAGATAATCTTAATCAAGAAATAGATTTGTTAAAATCTGAAACTAAAACTCAACAAAAGATTTAAAAGATCAATTAGAAACTTTAGCTTTAGAAAAGAACAGCAAGTTAAAGAAAATGACTCTCTTAAGAAAGATGTTAAAAAATATAAAGACATTGTTGAGAAATTCACCTTAAGTTCAACTAAACTTAACATGATTTAGATAGTCAAAAAGCTGTTTTTGACAAAGCTTTAGGATATAACACATTAAGGAAACAAAAATCTTTAAAGAATATTTTTGTAAAAGCCAACCAAAGTAATATAACTTGTTTTAAATGTAATGAAAAAGGTCATAAATCATTTGAATGCAAAACATTAAATAATAACAACAAGTTAAATTTAAAGCTAAGAAAATATGGGTTCCGAAAGGAACAATTTTTGTTGCTACTAACCATGAAGGACCCAAGAAAGCTTGGGTACCTAAACATAAAGTTTGATTATGTTGCAGGAATGTCTTGTAGCCAAAAGATCAAAGAAAAAGTGGTATCTTGATAGTGGCTGCTCAAGACATATGACGGGTGACAAAGAGGAATTCATCACCCTAGAAGAAAAGAAAGGTGGAGTTGTGACGTTTGGCGATAACGGTAAAGGTCAAATCATGGGCCTTGGTAAAGTTCGCATAACTCCATCTACATTTATTGATAATGTACTTTATGTTGATGGTTTGAAGCATAATCTAATTAGTATAAGTCAATTATGTGATAAAAACTTTAATGTTTCATTTAAATCTTCTTATGCACTGTAACTAATTCTATTGATGATAGCATTGTTTTTACTGGTTATAGACATGGCAATGTATACTTAGTTGATTAGAAAAATTATCTTGAGTGTCATTGCCTAATTGCTGACAATGCTAACATAAATGATATTAGTTGGTTGTGGCATCGTAGATTAGGTCATGCAAGCACACACCTTATTTCAAAACTAATTAAAATGGATTTAGTTAAAGGATTTACCTAAATTAGATTTTGAAAATAATAAAATATGTGATGCATGTCAATTTGGAAAACAAACTAGAAGTTCTTTCAAATCTAAAAATATTGTTTCAACTTCTAGGGACTAGAGCTACTTCACATGGACCTTTTGGACCAACTAGAACCACAAGTCTAGGAGGAAAGAAATATGGTCTAGTGATTGTAGATGATTACTCTAGATATACTTGGGTAATGTTTTTAGCTCACAAAGATGAGACTTTCTCGATATTCCTGAAATTCTTCAAGAAAGTCACAAATGAGAAAAACACTACCATAGTATCTCTAAGAAGTGATCATGGAACAGAATTTGAAAATCACTTATTTGAAATTTCTGCACTGAAAATGGAATTAATCATAACTTTTCAGCCCCTAGGACTCCACAACAAAATGGTGTAGTTGAAAGAAAAAATAGGACTTAGAAGACATGGCCCGTACCATGCTATGTGAAAGCAACTTACCAAAGTATTTTTGGGCGGAAGCAATTAACACAGCATGTTACATCTTAAATAGAGCTTTAATAAGACCAAATTGGAATGAAAGAAACTTTCATGCATTAAACATTCATTAATGAATTATTTGATGCTAAAATGAAGGAAAGAAAACCTTAGTAGTTGAAGAATCCATTCATGTAGTTTTTGATGAATCTTTAGCAACTAGATCTGAAAAGATTGATGATGAGGAAGATACAAACATAATTGAAAAAGATCTTGAAAAACTTAATATTGAAGTATCTTCTGATCATGAGCAAGAAGCTAAAGATGATGATTCACATAAGGACGATGATGTAATATGATCATAATGATGTAGATCTTCCAAGAGACTGGAGATATGCTCATAGTCATCCCAAGGAATTGATTATAGGCGATCCATCTCAAGGAATAAGAACTAGATCATATATGAGAAATATTAGTAATCATCTTGCATTTGTATCACAAATTGAACCTAAAACTATAGAAGAAGCTGAAAAAGATAATAATTGGATGTTAGCAATGCAAGAAGAACTAAATCAATTTACTAGAAATAATGTTTGGACTTAGTTGAAAGACCTAAAAATCATTCAGTATAGGATCAAAATGGGTTTTTAGAAATAAACTAGATGAAAATGGCATAGTAATTAGAAACAAAGCTAGATTGGTTGCTAAAGGATATAATCAAGAAGAAGGTATTGATTTTGATGAAACCTTTGCACCAGTAGCTAGATTAGAAGCCATTAGACTATTACTTGCATTTGCATGTCATATGAATTTTAACTTATTTCAAATGGATGTAAAAAGCGCATTTTTAAATGGATTTATAAATGAAGAAGTTTATGTAGAACAACCACCAGGTTTTGAAGATCATGAATTTTCAAATCACGTTTTTAAATTGCACAAAGCTTTATATGGTTTGAAACAAGCACCTAGAGCTTGGTATGATAGGTTAAGTAAATTCTTAATAGAAAATGATTTTACAAGAGGAAATGTTGATAAAACTTTGTTTTTGAAAAGAAAAAGTAAAGATTTACTTGTAGTACAAATATACGTAGATGACATTTTTTGGTGCTACTAACGATTCTCTTTGTCAAGAATTTGCAAAGTTGATGCAGGGAGAATTCGAGATGAGCATGATGGGAGAACTCAACTTCTTCCTTGGACTCCAAATCAAACAATGCAAGGAGGGAATCTTTATCAACCAAACCAAATACACAAGAGAACTACTCAAAAAGTTTGGTATGGAACAATGAAACCCCTCGGAACACCAATGAGTCCTTCATGCAAGCTGGACAAAGATGAAGAAGGTAAGAAGTTGATCAAAAATATTATCGAGGTATTATCGGATCCCTTCTTTATTTAACAGCAAGTAGACCAGATATAATGTTTGCAGTATGTTTATGTGCTAGATTTCAATCTGAACCTAAAGAATCACATTTAATAGCTGTTAAAAGAATTTTAAGATATCTAAATGGAACAAAAATGTAGGTTTATGGTATTCTAGAGACTCAACATTAAACCTAATTGCATATTCAGATTCTGATTATGCTGGATGTAAATTAGATAGAAAAAGCACAAGTGGTGCATGCCATTTCTTAGGAAGTAACTTAATCACATGGTTTAGCAAAAAGCAAAATTCAGTTGCATTATCAACTACTGAAGCTGAATATGTAGCAGCTGGAAGTTGCTGTGCGCAAATCCTATGGATTAAGCGACAACTTGAAGACTATGGTATCACACTTGATAAACACCCATAAGATGTGATAACACTAGTGCAATCAATTTAACTAAAAATCCAATTCAACACTCAAGAACAAAACACATAGAAATTAGATATCATTTTATAAGAGAACATGTAGCTAATGATGAAATTTGTTTAGATTATGTAAACACTGAAGAACAATTAGCTGACATATTTACAAAACCTTTAAGTGAAGAAAGATTTTGTTATCTTAGAGGAGAGTTAGGAATTTGTAATCCTTTTGAATAATTTGAAACCTTAAGGAAATATATCTAGATTCTTTCAATTCTCAAATCTTAAGGAAATTTATCTAGAACTCATATCAATTGATCTATCAAAATCCAATGATTTTTATCATTTTCAATGATCAAATCCGGGACATTTCAGAAATTTTGTTTTTTCTCTGAAATGGTCTCGGAGCCGACTCGAGAGTATCGGAGTCGACTCCGGTTTCTGCTGAAACTCAGGAGTCGACCCCTTCTCTGAGCGAGTCGACTCGAGATCGTGTCTGTGCTCTGTGACTTCGAGCCGACTCACGCTTTGCGCGAGTCGACTCGACGTGGTCCCATTTAGGGCACGAGTCGACCCTCGATCATTCTAATCTTCCAAATCTCTCAAAACCCTCCAAAACCCTTCAAATCCAAAATCTTCCAAAACCTTAATCATTCCAGAATCAATGGCCCCCAAAACCCGTGGTGCTAGAGTGCGGCCGGGATGAAAAGGAAGAAGACCGTGCGACCCGTCCGCGAGCCGACTCCGGAACTTCGTCTGCTTCCTCTTCTTCACCTGCTCCTACTGCCACTACTCCTCAGGTAGACCGCAGTAGGGTCATTACCACTGGAAGGAAAGTTGATTTTGATTATTTGAGATGAGGGATTCTTGTAGGACAGTTGAATTGAGATGGGATTTGAAAAATTGCTCCCTAGATGCCCGACTACCCAGCATTAGTTAAAGAATTTTACAAAAATTTCTAGAGGAGACAATGGCTTAGTATGTTAGAGGGTTGGTTTGAATGTCACTTCTTCTCTAAGTTATTGGATTACCCTTGTCTGGACCTCCACCTTTCTTCTGATGATAGGTCCCAGCTCTACCAGATTATTGAACAGATTGAGGGATTTGAAGTTTTTGCCAATCAGCTCCTTAGATTGAGATTGCTTCATAATATATGCAGTAGGATTCTTTCCCTAAGACGGGATTTGACTATGTTTCTGAGAGATATCTTTGTATGGATGCTTGTGACTGGCAAGCCAATCAATCTTCCCAGCATGATATTATGGTATATAGCAGATTGTGGAGGGAAAGAGGAAATCAGTCTTCCCTATGGATGATCTTACTCAGTTTTTCAGAAGCCAAGGGATTGATTTAGTGATAGTGAGCCCAATGAAAAATTTAAGACACACTGATTTACTATATTGGCCACTATTCATCGATGGGTTTTCAAGAAAGAATGGAATGGGAAAGAAAAGGAGAGAGTTAGAGCTGAGGACAGAGTTGAAGACATTGGAGCTGAGGTCAGACCTTCCTGGACCTCTGAGGCCCTGCATGCAATTCTCCTTCAGACTTCATCTTCTGTTTTTCAGATGACAGTTATGCAACTTAAAGTTTCTTGATGATCAAGATGAAAAATTAAAGAGATTTGAGAATAAAGATGATCATCTGAGAGACTTACTTTCATTTTCTATCGTGGATTCACTCAAAGCCTTCAAGGGATAGATCCAATATTTGAAGAACCAACTTAAGGAGATATGATGAGTGACAAATTCAAGTAACCAGAGCTTTAACAAATTCCATGGGATGAAAACTTAAAGATAAATTCAAAAATGAATGAAAAGTTGATCATCTTCTAGATTGTAAGAAATTTTGTTAATATGAATGTATTTGAACTTTGATGAATTTAATGGTTTAATTTATTAATGATGTATTACATTTTGATGTAATTTGACTACTTTGAAGTAATTTATGTTCTCTATGAATATCCTGTCAATTGATAACTTAGATGCTGAATGAATTGAATGAATTAATTTGATGCTCTGATGCATCTCAACCTTTTTGTTGATAACAAAAAAGGGGGAGATTTTATATTTAATCGTATATGTGTATATGATTGTGAAAATTTAATTTGAATTTTAATTTAATGAATTTAAAATTGAGGTTCATAGGGGGAGCTACCTCATTGAGGGGGAGCCTTTCCATGAAACAAAAGTTGATTTTCATCATAATCTTTCAATGAATGCATATACTCAATGTTTTTGTCATCATCAAAAAGGGGAGATTGTTGAGAAATTATTGAAACATAATTGCCCCAACTTATTGATTTTGATGATTTCCAAAAGCCATGAGTATTTTAAAGAAACAATGAGTTTATTATCAAAAATCTTGAGCTTATTCAAAAGGAAACAATGGACTCTAAATGGTTAAATTTGATTTTGAATCAATTTGAAAGTAAGTTTCAAGCTCTATTTTGAGATTTCAAAAGAAATTTTACATAAATATTTTAATCAATGATTTCTTGAAACATGTCTTGAATTCATGCTTAATGTCATTTATTGTGTTCAAGTCAAAAATTATTTAAATTATTTAAATTTAATTGGGACGATTTTAAAGTCAATCAGAAATTTTTCTGATTTTTGTATCGTCCCGAGCCGACTCAAGAGTTTCCGAGTCGACTCCCCAACCCCGAGTCGACACTTGATTTTCAAGAGTCGACCCCTGATTCGCGAGCCGACTACTGTGCGAGTCGACTCGACTCAGACACCAGAAAGGCTCATTTTTGAGCACTTCTCGAGTCGACTCCCCGTCGCGAGTCGACCCCTGAAAGTAAGGTGTTTCTGGAATGGACTTGCGAGCCGACTCCCACAAAGCTCGAGCCGACTCCACGAAATCTGGGCGCGATTTTTACGATGACACATCAGCTCCAACGGTAAGATTTTTGAATAACGGCTATTTTTCTTTGTCTCTAACGGATATATTTTTGCAGAATCTATAAATAGAGGAGCTCTTTTCAAATCAAAGAAAGAAAAAATCAAAAGAGAGAAAAGAATATCTTTTGAAAAGAGGGAAAAACAGAGCATATTGGAAAAATCATCTAGCTCAAATAGAGAGATTCAAAAGGAGTGAAATCCAAGAGGAAGCTTCGTCTGCTCCTTCTCATCAATCCACAAGAGTCAAAAGAAAATCCAAAGCATTTCAAAGGTCAAATCAAGGATTTTCAAAAGAGAAAAAGCTTCATCTCAACTCCAAAGTCTTCAACGGTCAAGAATCTTGCTGAGGCGTGATTCAACACTTCAAGAGGAGTTAAAAAGAAGAAGGAAGAAAGCCAAAGCCACTACCATCTGCAATAAATCAGGCTTTTCTAACTTTTATTTTACTTCATTTGTATATTTGCTCAAGGGGAGCATTTCATTAAAACACTTTTATTTTTGTTTGCTGATTCAATCAGTGGATTGAATCAGTGGAGGTTGGTATACCTCGTTGCAAGCCGGAGTGCTTGTGTTGGGTTAGTTGTGAGCCCGTGAAAAACAACGTGTAGGGTTTTGTGCTGGTAAGCCCGAGTTAAAACCAGCTGGGTTCGTTGTGCACCCGGGAAAACAACAAGTTTGAGTTGTGAGCTTGGAAAACAACTCGGCTGTAATCTAGAGAGATTATAGTGTGGACCCAAGTGAATCTTGGGAGTGGACGTAGGTGTTGGATTGCACCGAACCACTATAAAATTATCTTGTGTTTGCCGTGCCATATTTTCTCTTTCTCTATCTCTTTATTTGCTTGTGTATTGATTTAGTTAGCCTCTCACTTGCACATTTTGCTAACTTATCAACTAAAGTTAAAAAGTCTTAAATTTTTAAGAACCCAATTCACCCCCCCCCCCCCCTCTTGGGTTGCCATCTGGGCCAACACATTGGATGAGCGTCTTGTGCATGTGCCAGAGGGTCTCTTCTGCCACACTGCGAGGTCCATTTGATTCAGAAGCTCAGACGCCATATGGTAAGAAAATATAAATAATTTAATTATAATTTAGTTATTTACAAATACTTACATTTATATTATTTCTTCTGCTTTTGTAGTCTGAGAAGGAGGGCACATATCTTGGTGAGTTTCGTCTATTCAGGGCGACACACACCAGGAAGGACGGTTTCTGGGTCGATGCACGATCACAGGAGGTTGCAGTAAGAAATTAGCTTTATATTGTATCTGTTTAATTTCTAAAATTTTATTCAGGTTCATATATTGATTCATTTATCATTGATTTTATAATTCAAAGGCATGAGTCGAGGAGCTTTAGTCATAGGCATTGCAGGTCGACTCTACTGATGGAGGGCTGCTCGTCAAACTTTCACCACAGAAGAGTCGATGTGTGATTTTGAAAGCTATTGGTGCCCAGCCATGAGACCGTAGGATCTATGGTCTGGGCACTAAAGATTCTAGATATTTTCTCCATCAGGGCTTCAGTTCGCACTATCCTGGGGATATTCATGTCGATCATTTAGACGATATTCAGAGATCTGTTATGGAGGAGGTTCAGTAGAAAGCTCGACCAGTGCACGGAGCCTTCAGCAGGAGCTTGCAGACATGAGAGCGCAGATGCATCAGATGCAGGATTTGGTTTGCCTCATGTCACAGGGTTCATTCCAGCCTTCGGAGCCTTCACATGATCGTGATAGTGTGGATTCTTGATATATTTTTTCTTTACTTCTTATATTTTGTATATAAAAACTTTAAAAAATTAATATATTAATTTCTTATATATTTATAGAAATTGAGTGATAAATGTTTTGATTAATATTTTAATGTAATAAAATTGTATTAGCAGGTTTAATTTATAATATTTAAAATTTTATTAAAAAAATTAATTAGCAAAGCTATTGCAACGAAAGTTTTTCGTTGCAATTATTTTTTTAAAAAAATTTTATGATGCAATTGCGATGCTTGGCTTGGCATCGCAAAATTGTGATGCCTGGCTTGGCGTCGCAATTTTGTGACGCCATATTTTGTTGCAATTTTGCAATGCAATTAGCCACAAATTTGCGATGCAACTTTGTATTACTAATGCGTCGCTAAATTGCAGCGATTGCAATTAGTCGCAAATTAGTGATGCATTTTTTGGTATTGCTAGACGTAGCTATTTAGCAACGCAATTGCGATGGATTGCTGGTTGCGACGAGGTTGGTAGCGACGCCCAAATTACATCCCTAATGCATCGCTAAATCCATTTAGCGATGCATTAGCGACGCAATTTGACGTCGCTAAAGCTGAATTTTTTTGTAGTATTTTTGTCTTTCTTTGAATCATCTTTTTAGGTTTTTCCATCCTTCTTAAAGTAACCATGGACCCTAGCCTCATCCGTAGGAAGGGTAAGAAGTTTGTAGTCTCTTCTTCTTCTTCCTTCGAGGATGATGTTCCTCTCCGTATGCACTGTAATGATGGTGACACAGTGGCCCGTGAGCCCTCATCGACTGCAGCTTGACGAAGGTGAAAAACCTTAGGGCCAAGTATAGGATCCTAGAAGAGGTTAGGTTGTTTGTTCTTGATCTCGACGACAAGGTGACTGTCGGCCCTGCTGGAAGCGTTGCCCTGTATGAGGAGTTTTTTAGGGTAGGACTCCGCCTTCCTTTCCATCCCTTCATTGTTAGCCTATTAAAGAGGTATGATCTTCTGTCGACCTAGTTGTCCACAAATTTTTTAAGGACCATATACGCTTTCTTAGTACTCTTCTACTTCCATGGCTTGGTGGCTAGAGTATCCTTATTCTGAGCCATATACTCTCTTTGTCGTCATCCTATTGAGTTGGGATGATGGTTTTTCTCACCCCGACAGGGTAGGGTACTCAAGCTCGACCTCCTCTCCTCCATCAAGGGATGAAAATCCCGCTTCTTCTTTGCTTATATAGATGATGTGAGAGAGAGGTGGGAAGAGCCAGATCAGTAGCCGAATAGGAACTCGGCAGTGAGCAGGTCGATAGGGAGGTGTTCGACCAGTTATTGATCTCCTAGATCCCTCCCTAACAGGATCTCCTGTTCGAGAGAAACTTGTTTAATGCTGGCGCAAGGCCGGCGCTGAACCTAGGTGAGCGTAGGGGAGGGTGAGCGTAGGGGTGTTTCCTTTCTTTTGCTTTTCTTTTCTTCTTTTTCCCTCTAATCTTTTGTGCACTTATCACAGGGTTGAAGTTCTCCATAGAGCAACTGACAGGGGTCGGTAAAAAGAGGAAAGAGGCAGCCAATGATGTGGGGAAGGAGATGAAGAAAGTCCGATCATCACGCTTGGTACCACCTCAACATCAAGGGGCCCGTAGCAAGGCGGCCCTAGCTGAGGTAGTCCTGGTTTTCTGCTCGAGGGAAACTTATTCCGCCGAAGGGATTTATAGTTTCTTAATGATAGAATTACATCTTGTTTGGATGTTTGAAATGGAGGATGTTATCTGTTGCTGGGCAATGCACCCTGATTAGATCAATCATCTATTCCTCACCAGTCCATATTGCTTCTTTTATAGCTCTCCCTATTGCTTTTGTGAATTGGTTTGATCAGACTATTAGGATTTTTTTTGTGGGGCCATGACCATATGGAAGCATACCATTGCTTAGGACACTATTTGCCTGCCAAAGAAGTGGTGGCCAGCACTCTTATCTAAAGTGGTGGATAAAATTAACTATCAAAATCTCTTCTAGCTCGGTGGTTAAGGGCAAAATATAGGTTTGATGATGTATGGACTGTTGGGGAGCGCGAAATACCCCCAAGATCACGGCTATAGCGTATATGAGTAATACAAAAATCTTTTACCGTTCTAATCTATGAGTATAAGATCATACCTTCAGACTTGAACGTTGGAACACTTTGATTTGATTGCTCGACCTTAACCTTTTAGCCTTCCGCCGTATTCCCGAAATACCTTCCTTCTCTCACAAGATGGTGGGATCTCTCGGCCGACCTAGGGTTTCTTGTTTTTCTTTTTCTTCAAAAACGTTAACCCTAGCAACCAACTGAGAGGTATTTATAGGGCTACAACAGGGACCAATAGGCAAATATGAAAAGGACTTCCCACGTAATTAAATCTCCTAATCCTATCCCGGGTTAGGATTCAATTACGTAAATTACAATTCATTCCACTAAAGAATTATAATTGTACTCCTAATCACATTCGAATTTATATTTTCGAGCCTTAATATTAAATACTTATTATCTCCCCACGTTAAGATTACAGATATCCACCAATTAAATTTAATTACTGATAATATAATTTAATTGGCTGTTATTATCCTTGAGACTTATCACTTAACTTATTTGATTTATCAGATTCAAAATCCACTTGCAAGATTTGATACAATAAAAACTTATAAGCTTTCTCAAAGGGATATCATCAATCCAAATTAACAGGACGTGGATTCCTTCAACTATTAATATTCACCATATATATAATGTTATTGCCTAACCCACTGAGTTAATTGACTCATTTAGAATCTCACTCTATGTGTAATCAAAGTAATAATCACTACATACACGTGTCTAGAAATAGAATTCGGATTAAGAGCATAAGTAATCATAATATTCATGAGTTTTAAATTATTTTATAAAGTCAGTATAAAATAATTAACTCAACTGGGTCCTGTTCAATACACACAAAGTGTACTAGCATAAATAGTTAGAATAAATTATTCCCCGTAGTCAAGACAGACCTACTAAAAATTTATGCTACAGTTCTACTGATGGTGTGTCCAATTCCATCTAAAACTGTGAACAATAAACTTGTATTCCAAAAGAACCGATGATCTAGTCTTCTGTGTGTAAGTCGTACTCTACACACTAGATCAAATACTCTTTGTAAATACTAGACACATGCACATATATAGTAAATGGCACACATTGCTCAAAATGAATTCTCATTAAAATGTAAAGACATAACATAAAGCATATCTTTTAGTCTATATCTCTATTGCTTTTGTGAATTGGTTTGATCAGACTATTAGGATTTTTTTGTGGGGCCATGACCATATGGAAGCATACCATTGCTTAGGACACTATTTGCCTGCCAAAGAAGTGGTGGCCAGCACTCTTATCTAAAGTGGTGGATAAAATTAACTATCAAAATCTCTTCTAGCTCGGTGGTTAAGGGCAAAATATAGGTTTGATGATGTATGGACAACCTACACACCGCCGCAGTAATCTTCTGGCTTATGGAAAGCAATTTTTAGGGCATCTATGCTCATTGCTAAGGATTTCATGGTGGCCTATTGGTTCTAGTGGTTCGGTTCATTGGGACGTTTACTCTTGATTCTCGGGGGTGCCCTTGATTAGATAGCTAGCTATTTTTGCTTTTTCATGCCTTCTCATTTCCCTCCTTAGGTGCTTCAGTGAATATATTATTTAATCAGGAAGGTAGTTAGAATATGGATCTTTTGGAGGATTGGTGAACAAGAGAATGTTCTTACCTGGTGGAGTTCTGGGACCTATACTGGGCTGCATTTCTCTTGCGTTTCTATGGATGATTCCTTTAACTATTTGTGCTCGATCCTCTTGTGCTGTTACTCATCAGGTATGGCTCAAATCAAATTATGCATGTGTTATGGTTCATTTGGCGAAGCAAGAATGATCTTGTGTTCAAGTGGAAAGTTGTTTCTTCCCATTGGATGGTTTCCCAAGCCCAAGCTATGGTTCATGATTTCTCTTCAGCCTTGAATTCATCTACATCATCTGGCAACTGGGAAGCTCTAATCCTATACATGTAGGATCTCTTGTTAACCTTGTCTCTTGGCATCCCCCATAGTTGGGTTGGCTTAAGTTAAATTTTTATGGCTTCATGCAAGGTTCTTCAGCTGGGGTTGGTTTTGTTCTTCATGATTCAGATGGGATCCTCATTTTGGATGCATGTATCCTCTTACATAATGTTACAGTGCCTTAGGCAGAATTATCTGCAATGTGATTTGGTATTCAAAAATTAATTTTGTTATTGAGGAAGACTTTTAAAACTATTTTGGCTTGGCTTCAATAGCAAACTTAGTGTCTTCATCCTGTCGTTCAGGAGTCACTAAGTTGTGGACTTTCGTCTTTTTTTACTATGAGTTGATTTATTATTCAAAAATTAATTTCTTACTCTCCACAAAAAGAGTTCGTTATTGAGAAAGAGGTTGAAACTATTGTCACCAAAATACCTTCTCGATCATCAATGAGCCTTCGATCATCTTCTCCAGTGGACCGAAGATTCTCCGATGTGCTTCTCTAGATCAAGAACTTATAGAAAGTTTCTGGGCCAAAAATTCTGATAGAAACACTCCGATGCTCAAGTTAGTGCTCTAGGCAACGGCTCTAAGTTTGAATGAGAGCTTGAATGTTCTGAGGGTGATCCTCTCTATGTGAGTATGTATCTCTTATCTGGTCGAAGGTCTCTCTTACTCATTTATGGGAGTTTGCAAAGGCCATGGTATAACATAACACCAGAGCACACATCCTGGGGCCTGGCTGGTCATTCCAGAATTGCTAGGATTTGCTCCCCATGTGGTATAGCAAAATTGGCAGAATTTGTCGGACCTAGGTAGCCATAACAGAATTGGCAGGATTTGCTGGACCTAGATAGTCGTTATGGAGGGAATATATATGCTAATATTCAAGATCACTGGAGGATCGTGCAAGCCATTTTGAGTGATAGGAGTCATGCATGTGGGCCCTACGAGGAGGTCCTACCCAGGTGGCTACCCGAATCGCCGAGTGAAGATTGTTTGGGAGTGTGATTATCACTATTGATTGGGTGTTACCCTATCAACCCCATCAGATGCTCCCCCACTCCTGAGCTTGTGCGGACATGTGCTTTGTATCCGCCAAGCGAAAGGAGTGTAGAGCTTCATCGCATCAAGATTCGGGCATCATTAATTGTAGAGCCATTAGCAGACGATGAGCCACTGTGTAGAATCGAGGCGACATTTTCGAACGATGAGGAGCCATGCATCATCATTGCACCATCATGAGTTGCATTCACCCAGGTGCCACCGAAGAGCCATTCGTTGGTTGAGATGCTAGTTCCTAATTGCAACTATCCACATGGCTGTGCCTTTGTCATGATGATTTTTTCGCTTTGACAATATCTAAATAAAAGCCTTCCATCCTCTTCACCAAGCTTTTTGTGCTTCCAGTACTCTCAGAGAAAGACAGAGTTTCTTCTTCTCCCTTCGTTCTCTAAGTCTTTTGGATACCTTTTCTTGTTTCACAGGTTGGTCTTCTTATTCTTTCTTTGGATCGCCCTTTAGGTTTTTCTGCCCTTCTTTAGAGTAGTCAAGGACCCTAGCCCCCTCTGTAGGAAGGGTAAAAAGTTTGTCGTAGAAAGTTCTTCTTCTTCTTTCGAGGATGATGTTCCTCTTTGAATGCGCCATAGGGCTAGCAGTGCAGTGGCTAGCGAGACCTTGGTGACTTCGGTTCATTCAGCGCCTCCTCAGGCCATTGTCTCGAGCTCGGCAAGTCCAGAGAGCATCCCTTCGACTATAACCCGGTTGGAGGAAGAAGATCTTAGGGTTATGTATAGAGTCCTAGAAGGGATCAGGTTGTCTGCCCCTAGTCCCGACGATATGGTGACCGCTAGCCCTGCTAGAGGGATCACCCTGTATGAAGAAATTTTTAAGGTAGGACTTCGCCTTCCCTTCCATCCCTTCATAGCAAGCCTTCTAAAGAGGTATGACCTTCTTTTGGCATAGCTGTCCCCGAATTCTTTTAAGACCATTTGTACCTTCATAGTACTCTGCCATTTCTATGGCTTGGTGGCCAGGGTTTCCTTGTTCTGAGCCATGTATTCCCTCCGTCGTCATTCGAATGAAGTGGGATGGTGGTTCTTCTCTCTCCGGCAAGGGAGGGTACTCAAACTTGATCTCCCTTCTTCCATCAAGGGATGAAAGTCCCATTTCTTCTGCACTCATATAGGTGGAGTGAGAGAGAGGTGGGGGGAGCCAGACCAATCCCCCAATAGAAGCTCGGTTGTAGAACAAGTTGATAGGGAGGTGTTCGATCAATTGTTGAACTCCCAAATCCCTCCCTGTCGGGTTCTTTTATCCGAGAAGAACCTCTTTGAAGCCGGCGTTAGTTCGGCGCCGACCCTAGGTGAGTGTAGGGGCATTTTTCTTTCTTCTTTTGCTTTTCTTTTTTTTTTTCTCCTTTTCTTTTCTAACTTTCTGTGTACTTATCGCAGGGATGAAGTTCTCAATCAATCAACTGAAAGGGGTTGGAAAGAAGAGGAAAGGGGCAGCCGGTGACACAGGAGATGAAGAAACCCCACTCGTCATGCCCGATATCGTCTCGACCACAGAGGGCCCATAGCGAGGCAGCCCCAACTGAGGAGGGCTAGGTTGCCCACCCATGGGCAATGGACCCCAACATGGCTATCCACCCGGTAATAATGGCAGAGTCGAGGGTGAAGGAAGTTTCTCCGCAAACTAGGGGTGATGGGCCAGTGGCAGCCCCAGTGCCTATGCGCGAGGTGACGGGGACTCCCGAGTCTGCAATGATGCCCCCACCTACCAACGAGGTGCCGACTATAGAGGAGGTGGCTCTTGGTAGCCTTGCCAGCCCGTCGGCTCCCCCAACGGTTCCTGCAGGGGAGCCGACGATTGCCAAGCGCGTTGGGGAGGGGGAAAACATCCAAGTTTCCCTCTCAAATTTCGCAGAGGCTTCGACATTCCGTGATAGCCAGCTAATAGAGTGGCTACTGGAGTGCATCCTCCTTCTGTAGGACTAGGAGGAGACCCACCGTTGAGGCATGGGAGAGATCCTGAGCGATCTTTTCCCCCAGATGCTCTAGGTAAGTAGCTTATGACTCATATTTTCGACTTGCTTTTTCTATAGCTAGGTGTGCTGACTCTTGCTTCTTTGTTTTGTAGATGGTGAGTGGCATCTTCGCCATGCGGGAGGCATGCCTTTGGACTACGGAGTCCTATCGTGCCACTCGGGGTAGAACTACCATCACCCAGGTCTAGGCAGAGAATGCAGCGTTAGAGCTCACTGCTATCCTGGCCTGCGATGCAGCCCAAGACCAAGAACTCCAAGCCATCGTGGAGGTGAGACGGGGGCTAGAGGCCCGGCTCACGGAGGTGGAGGAGAGTGCTAGAATGGAGGCCGAGCTTGTCGATCTCTCTTAGGTATGTACCGTATCTTAAAATCATTGTACGTCGATAGAGGGTATAGGCCGTGTATGCCAAATCAAAATATTGATCAGAAAAATAACTCAAAAGATATATGAAAGAAGAGCAAAATTTTTATTGTATAGAAATTAAGAATAAAAAGAAAGATAGAACCTAGTTACAGGCTTCATCATCATCCCAAGTTAAAAGAATCTAGCCACGCATTAGTGTCGCCAGCATTTCCTCCATAATTTTTCTCTCCAGGGCTAAATAAAATGATCTAAATAAAAAATAAAAAAACTGTGTAGAAAAACTCTCCTCCTCCACTACTGCCTAGGGTCCTTCTTTTATAAAGCTCATTTAGGGTTTCTTTTCAGTCAAAGTTGGAGTCAATCGGGCTTAAGATCGGTCAGATATCACGAAAAAACTTCTCAGCCATCCGTTCTACATCATATGCCTTAGCTTGCATCAAGAATCATGCGAAATCATCTCTTTCATCCTTTTTTTAGCAAATAGAGTCCCGATTTGAGTGCCATCTGCATCATTAGACTCCCAAAAATCGAGTTCTTTCCATTTATGGGCTCATTTTCTAAAAAAATTAATAAAATATTAATTCTTAATAAATTCAAAGTAATTACTATTTATTTTAATGGTTAAATTGGAATAATTAATAGACTTATTACACCCTCTAACTTAATCATTGCTAGTCCCTTAGCAATATAATTAAAATAAAATCATGTGTCACTAAGATTCTCTTTTGCAAAATTAGATCTAGGCTTAAGGTTAAAAGAAGCTAGCCAGCATCACTAACTAAGTATTGAGTTTCTGAAGTAAATTTCGTAGTCAAAACTATTAGAAACTTTCTTAGAGTTCATCTATAGATCCACAACACTTGTATTTGTGATGGCTAACTTAGCATTTTGGTACTAGCTTGTAAGGAACAATGGTATCTTTGCTTATCACTTACTTTGATCAATTTTTTTTATACCCTCAAATTAAGCACAGGAGCCGAGATAGATTTCACACTACCTGATATATATATATATATATATATATATATTTTTTAGCGATATCTTCATACTGCCCACTTTTTGATGCAAGCAATAATGCTTCTTAGGCGAAGGTACTGGTTACTCGATGAAAAACCAATGTTTAGACTTACTCTTTTTATTATTATTATTATTATTATTATTATTATTTATTTATTTTTTTATCAGGTAGGTAGCTCTTTTCTTAAATTCAAGTTTCTCTCATTAGGGTGTATATCAATTACCAATTTTTAGTAATAATTAAATTTTTAATTGATCTTACAACTAATACCTAGTTTATCTCGTTAGTGTGCATGTACAATGAAAGTACTAATAGCCTTTAAATGACCTAAGTAGGCTGCTAAAATTCTGCTAGTCTACTTCTTGGCTCACTACAGTAATTAGTCAATACTTTCTAACTCTATTATCTTTTTCTAGTTGATTTTGCTCAAGAATTTCTTTTATGGCATATGATTTATAAAAAAATTTAAAATTTTTAAAAATTACCAAGGTGTTTTCAACATTTTTTTCAAAAATATTTTCCTTACCCCCCAACTTAATTTACATTATCCTCAATGGAGTAAGATAAAATAAAATAAGAAGAAATACTACCTGAATGAGATATACCTCGTGTAATACTAGGAGTGACTGTTTGAAGCAGTCTCTTATTCCTAAAAAAAAGAATCACTAAAATAAAAGTCAAAAAATAAAAATTTGGGTTGCTTTCCAAAAAGCGCTAAGTTTAACGTCTTCAGCCAGACGTCATGGCTTACTCTGGTTACTGTTATCACTAAAATAAAGAAGGTTGATGATATTTTTCTTTACTACTGTCTTCATGGCTGGGTTAAGTCTCCTTTGGATGTCTCTTGTAGGCTTGGCTTCTTTTCCTAAGTGAATCTTATGTTGAATGATCGAGGGGCTAATCCCCTTTATATTTGCCATGGTTCATCCTAATGCATGCTTCTTTATTCTCTTAGGATATTCAGTAATTTTCTTTCATGTGAGGAGTTTAGGTCAGCTGAAATAATCAGAGGTAGAGTTTCTGATGAACCTAAATATGCATATTTGAAGTGTTTGGGAAATGGTTTTAGTTCTAATTTTGGTGCTTCCTCTATTGATGGTTTGGGTAATGGTTTAGGAACTTTCTTTAGTAGTTTAGTTGAAGGTTTTCATCTTGATTTTTCATCAATTGTAGCAGCCTCATTAATTTGCTTCCTATCTTGGTTCATGCAGATTTTTTGGTCAAGCTCTTCATCACTAAGGTCAATTAGATCATAAACAGTATCCTAAATATAATTTGAGTCACTCGTTTGATGTGTATTGGTAAGATTAAAAATATTAAGATCAATTGACATATTCCCAAAGGAAAGTTTTATTAATCCATTTTGGTAATTAATTAGAGTATTAGCTGTGACCAAAAATGGTCAACCTAAAATTACTGTGATGTGGCTCTTTGGGTTTGTTACCGGTTTAGTTTCTAAAATCACAAAGTCCACCGGAGAGATAAAGTCACTAACTTTGATCAACACATCCTCTACTATTTCTTTAGGTACATTCAAAGAGCGATCTGCTAGTTGTAGGGTCATTTTTGTAAGCTTTAGTTCTTCAACCCTAGTTGTCCATGTACAGAGTATGACAATATATTAGCACTCGCCCCTAAGTCTAATAGAGATTTATTTATGAGGATGTTCCTCAAAATGCATGAAATAGTGGGTGACCCTGGATCTTTGTATTTTACTACTGGCATATGGTTTGATAGGTATAAGAGCTCACACTAGCTGACAGAAAAAGGCTCTCTTGGGCACATTAGTGGTCTTCTTTTTGGTAATAGATCCTTAAGGAATTTAGCATAGGCTAGGACCTGTTGGATCATGTACAGTAAATGGATGTTCACTTTAACTTACTTAAAGACCTTCAAAATCTTATAGAATTGGACTGAATTTCAGTTGGGCTTAAGTCTATTTGAGAATGGTGCTACAACCCTAATTTTTGGTTTATCTTCTTCTGGCATGGGCTCAGCTGGTGGGTTGGACATTGCATCCGACTCTAATGCCTCAGATATTTTGGGCTAACACAGCTTAATAAGTTATTCAAATGGTGAAACTTCTAATTCTTCTTCTTCATATGTACCCACCTGGTTATCTATTTGTTTCCCAGATCTTAATGTGTGAATAATACTTTGTTGATTAATTTGGGCTCCTTGTTTTGATCCTTGGATGTTTAGGTTTTTAGGGTTAGCTTCAGACTGACTCAGTAGCTTACGCCGTTCTCTTTCACTTATAGTTATGGCTAACTGATCTACCTGTATCTTCGAATGAGCTATGGCCTGGGTATTAGGGGATAGCTATTGCCCTGTGTTTTGCATAAAATTATTTAGGATGGTGTTGGTGCTATATATCATGGCATAGGTGTCATCTTGAGATTTAACTAGGGTTTCCAAGGCTTTGTCTAGGAAACTATACTTCTTTTCATTCTCATTGACTGGTAGGTTGTTTCCTATAGAATTGAGCCTTGGGTTAGGTTGGTTAAAGTTGGGACCACCTGCACTAGGACCTTATGACCAGGCAAAGTTTGGATGGTTCCTCCACCCTGGATTGTAGGTTGGTGCATAGGGATTATTGGTTATTATTTGATAGGTTGCATTCACTTGTGCACAACTATTTTTAGTTTGGGTCAGGAAGTGGGGGCACTCTTCTACTATATGCCTTGGCTCATTGCATCCAGTGTAGATAGGTGCGGATACTTGGTTTACATGATTTATCGGAGCCTATCCCTTGAGTTCTAAGACTTCTATCCTACGAATCATAGATGCCATCTTAGCTTCTTTAGCTATAGATGGAGAGAATTGGTGCATAACATCTCTTGATGGTATGGGTTCAGATTCCTTAGTTTTCTTCCATTATAGGCTCTTTTCTGCTAAATCTTCTAGAAACTGCTAGGCTTCATTGGGTGGTTTCTGCATAAAGTTGCCCTAACACATTGACTCAAGCATGGTTCTGGAGCTTAGGTTTAGACCTTCATAGAAGGTTTGACATAACCTCTAAGTCTTTATCCCATGGTGTGGACATTGGCTTAACATGTTCTTAAATCGATCTAAACACTTCCAGAAAGGTCTCCTCTTGATTGATGAAATTGGGTAATTAAGTTTCTTAACTTGACTATTTTATGATGCGGAAAGAATTTTCTTAAGAATGCTTTAACAAAACCCTCCTAGGTTAAGATTGACTGAATAGGTAAAATATACAACCACTTTTTGGCATTTTCCTTAAGGGCAAAGTTAATTAGCCTAAGTTTCACAGCATCTTCTGATAGTTCATGCATTCTTATAGTATTACATACTTCCTCAAATTCTTTAATAAAATGTAGGCATCCTCAATTCCTATAAATTTAGGAAGCATGTTGATATTCTCAAAGCTGGTAGCATTTGTTTGAGGTAGTCGAATGCATGATGGTTGGGCAGATCTAATTGAATAACAATATTCTCTCAGACAAAGGGGATGTCCTAATTCCTTCATAGTTACTTTTTCTTGGTCAAGGGTAGGATTTAGATTTATCCTTACTAATCGATTAGACTCTCTTTTTCAAGTTGTAATTTTGAGTTTTTTTTTAATATTATATAGAGAGAGAAGAGAAGAAGATGGAAGAAAGAGAGAAGAAAAGTCTAAAGATAAGAATCTAAGTAATCCTAGATATAGAGATGATAGAGAGTGTCTTAATTAGGTTAAAATTTCTGTTAAAATAAAAAAAGTTGTCAAGCACTGGACTCTCTACTCTAGGTTTACCTTATATTTAGACAGCTCCTAACTGCCAAGGTTGCCTTTGAATCTTCGAAGTCAAATACTAACTAGCAACTGGCCAAATAAGGGTAAGGTCAGTGGGGGTTCCCCGTTGCTTTCCTTAGATACCAAATTAATTGGCTAGGTCAGACAATGGAACTAATTAAAGAACCACCTTCCTTTGGGGCTGCATGGTCCTTAAACCCCTTTTCTAGACACGAGTGAACTAGTTAATACTGAGATAGTCCAACTCTCAGGGTCTCTTGTCTTAGTGAGCTCAAAAGTCCTTAGGGGCCATTGTCTAGTTAATTTTAAATTAAGGGCTTAGGTTATGCAACATGCAGGGTGATAGTTTATGGGCCAAGAAAGGGTGATAAAATCTCCATCTTATGTTATTTAGGAGTTGTTTCCTTAAATTATTTATAAAAATGCAATGCAAGTCAAATAAGGTGTCTAAACAAGTTAGGAAGTTTTTAAAGTTTATTATTTATCTTCTTAAATTAATTATGTTTTATGAAAAGTGCCTTAGGGTTTTCTTTTAGGTTCTTTAAGGTAAGTTAATTAAAAGAAAAAGTTGATTAGGTTAAAAGTGAATTTGTGACAAGAAGAAAAATAATTTTTTATGTTAAAAAGAAATATAAAAATCTAATAATTAAGGTAACTAAAAAAATAATAAACTAAAGAGAGCAATAACTATACAAAAAAAGATTTTTTTACTCCTTTTTATATAGAAGCATGAATAATAATGAAATAATAAAAAAGATTAAAAATAAGAATAAAATTAAGAGAAATTAATGGTAATTTTTTATTTTTTTAATTTTTTCCTCCTGAATTAATCGTGTCTGGATCCTCAGCAATGGTGTCAAAATTTAATTGATGTCGTTGGTGGTCAAAAATAAAATCTACTCACTACTATAGTTAGTAGTCAATCAGGATCATTTTCTCAAGTACCAAGGGCAATTATTCCATGAAAAAAAATTATTTGTAGAAGATTAATTTAAGAGTAGTGGTTATTAAAAGATAATAGCTAATTAATTAATGAAATCAGGATAGCAGGAGAAGCAACTCAAGAATTTGAATCCACAATGCAAATAGGTTTTATCTTCTTTTCTTTATGTTGCAATAGCAATAATTTTTACAAATTTAAGGTTAGAATAATTTATCTTTTGTCAGGCATGGGCCATATCAGAAGATCAGGGCGCGTCTACTTAGAGTATAAACTATCTAATTATTTGCAAAGTTAGAGATCTAAACTACCATACTATGATCTATCTCTCTTAGGCACATGTCGTATCCTGAGATCATGGCACGTCGATAGAGGGTATAGGCTATGTATGCCAGATCAAAATTTCGATCAGAAAAATAACTCAAAAGATATATGAAAGAAGAGTATGATTTTTATTGCATAGAAATTAAGAACAAAAAGAAAGATAGAACCTAGTTATAGGCTTCATTATCAATCCAAGTTGAAAGAATCTAGTTGCGCATTTGTGCTGCCAGCATCCCCTCCATAATTTTTTTTCTTCCAAGGTTAATATAATAATCTAAATAAAAGAAAAATAAAAAAAAAAAAACTTTGTAGAAAAACTCTCCTTCACTATAGCCTAGGGTCCTCCTTTTATAGAGTTTATTTAAGGCTTCCTCCTAGTCAAAGTTGAAGTCAATCGGGCTCAAGATCAATCAGATATCGCGAGAAAACTCCTTAGCCATCTGTTCTACATCACATGCCTTAGTTTGCGCCGAGAATCATGCGAAATCATCTCTTTCTTCCTTTTTGGGCAAACAGAGCCCCGATTTAAGTGTCATATCATTAGACTTCCAAAAATTGAGCTCTTTCCATTTATGGACTTTTTTTTTCTAAAAAACATCAATAAAAATATTAATTCTTAATAAATCCAAAGTAATTACTATTTATTTTAATGGTTAAATTAAGATAATTAATAGACTTATCAATTGCTCAAAGGACTTCAAGTAAGGTTGGAAGTAGGTTGGTCACAACTTGGCCGGCTAGGAATGGCCAACAATTATCTCTCGACTCGGAGTCGAGAGGTGGTCCTCAATTGACGAGGGCCAACTGGGCCTTCCTGGTTGGCTAGGAGCGGCATGTAATCATCTCCCGACTTGGAGTAAGGAGGCATGCGTTTGCTAACTATGAGCCAAGAGGTAAATCTCTTCCAACTGTGAGCCGACTGAACGGTCATCCTCCTATGTAGAGTCGGAAGGTAGGTGTCTGCCAACTGCAAGCCGGAAGGTAGGTGTCTACCAACTGCAAGCCAGAAGGTAGATCTCTTTCAACTGTGAGCCGACTGAATGATCATCCCCTGACATGGAGTTAGAAGGTAGGTGTTTGCCAACTATGAGCCAAGATGTAGATCTATCCCAACTGCGAACCAACTGGATGATAATCCCCCAATGCAGAGTCAGAATGTAGGTATTCGCCAACTATGAGCCGGGATGTAGATCTATCCTAACTATGAGCTGACTGGATGGTCAACCCCTGACATAGAGTCGGAAGGTAGGTATCCACCAGCTGTGAGTCGGGATGTAGATCTATCCCAATTGTGAGCCGACTAAACGATCATCCCTCGATGAAAAGTTGGGTGCTAGGGATAGGCATCCGCCAACTATGATCCAAAAGATAGATATCTCCTAAATGTGAGCTGACTAGACGGTCATCCCCCATTGCGGAGTCGAAAAGTAGGCTTCAATCCATAGGGAGGCCGGATGATGAAATAATATACTAGAAAATTGCTTTTTACTCCCCTCAAATGGACTCTTATATGTTATTGGTAATACATGCAGAGATTTTTTGCGTTCCACGTGCGGGGGATTGGCTTTCTATTGAGCTCTTCAATTTGGTAGGCTCCATTATGAAATGTTTCGGCGATCCGATAAGGTCCTTCCCAATTTGGAAAGAGCTTGCTCCCCTCCGCTAGTTTGGAGACTTCAGCATGCCTTAGGACAAGATCTCCGGGGCAAAAGGTTTTGATACGCATACGAGCATTGTAGTATCTTGCTACTCGCTAGCGAAATGCTGTCATCCTGATCCACGTCGATCGTGTAGTTCATCGATGAGGTCAAGATTGGCCTTCAGCTGTGTGGAGTCATTTTCTTCGTTGTATGATTTCACCCGCAAGCTTGGGAGGCCAATCTCGATTGGAATGACTACTTCTGATCCGATGACAAGGCAGAGCGGCGTCTCTCTAGTGGACATCCTTGGAGTGTATGGTAAGCTCACAGAATGCTCGGAAGCTCCTCCATCCATCTACCTTTGAACTCATCCATCCGGGTCCAAAGGCCCTGGAGGATGGTTCTGTTCATTACCTCGGCTTCTCCGTTGAACATTGGATGACCAACAAAGGTGAACTGATGGTGAATGTATAATTCGATGTAGAATTCTTTGAATGTTTTATTCTCGAATTGCTGGTCATTGTCGACAATGATGGTGTGGGGCAGTCCGAAGCAGCAGATAATAAACTTTTAAAAGAAGGACTTCACCTTGCTCTCGGTGATGCATGCCAGTGCCTCAACTTTGATCCACTTGGTGAAGTAATCAATGGCAATGAGTAAAAACCTTCGTTGACCCAATGTTGGGAGAAATGGACTAAGGATATCCATACATTACTGAGCAAAGGGCCACAGGGATGAGAGTTGGCTTAGGTGGGAAGCGGGTTATCGCTAGATATGCGCATGTCATTGGCAGCTATCGCACTTTGAACTAACTCAGTCGCATCATCTCACATGGTGAGCCAGTAATATCCATGGCAAAGTGCCTTGTATGCTAGCGACTTGCCCTCCAGAAAATCATGCCGACTGTCCTCTTGGTCAGCGCGTTGTTGACGTTGGCCGAGGTAGGTAGAAGGCCCACTGGACGTGGAGGAGTTGGGGGTCTCCTTAGACATACTTTCCCAAATAACCATGCTGAATCAAGTCTTCAATGGAATGTTTTAGATGGTGGCACTCCTCCGTGTCGTAGCTGTAGTCCCTATAGAATTGGTAGTACAGATTCTTGTCCCTGGTAGTTGATGGCTTTAGAGGAGGGGATGCCTGAGGTACTGCTCCCCCTTGATCTCCATCAGAATATTTGCTCTGGGGTGAGAAGAGAGGTATAGTTATCTTCCCTAGCATTGAAATTTCTCTACAAGGTATCCGGCTGGCGTGGAGACTCCAGCTTCCTTGGATGGGTTCCGCCTGGCTCTTCATGGGCTTACTTCTTCTTCGGCTTTTTGTCTGTTTTCCTTCTTGTATGGTTGGCCTCGTCAGCACGGATGTTCTTTTGTGCATGGCTTAGAAGCTCTGCATAGGATTTGGAAGGCTTATTATTGAGGGAGTACGTAAAGCGAGAGGGACGGAGGCCACAGTTCAAAGCCAGGGTAGCCATAGAGTCATCGAGGTGATAGACCTCGAGGGTGGCTATCTTAAAGTAGGCCACAAAGTCCTTGAGGGATTCTCCATCTTCTGTCGAATGGAGAAAAGGCTATCCGCCACTCGAGTGATCTTTCGATAAATCGAAGTGGACCAAAAAACTCCTCTCCAACTGATTGAAGGAATCGATGCTACACAACGCAAGGTGGGAATACCAGGCACGGGCAGCCTTTCAAAGAGTAGCGAGAAAGGCGATGTAGAGGAGGGTGTTAGTAGCTCCTAGACTTTCATGAGAGCCTTGTAACTCTTCAGATGGCCAAGTGGATCCATAGTACCATCATATGGATCAAGCTAAGGGAGATAGAGCCGATGAGGGACCGGTTCCTCCATGATGTAGCAAGTGAGGAGAGGACGAGTATCATAGTCCCTTTCTGGCAGATCAGCGAATTTGCGACTGAGTTCTTCCAGCCGGCGGTTGTACTCATCAAGGCATCGTTCTGCCTTGCGATTGATTGGTCCGTTGGTCTCCTGATGACTCAGAAGATGAAGAGGGAGTGGGGAGATGCCGATATTCTAGCTCGGGCTTCTTCCCATGCCGCCATCCGTAGAGAGATGGTTGTCCAGATGGCGAGTGGAAGATCGAGGCTATTTGGGGGCCTCATGATGGTGGTCCCCTGCTAGTGAGCTTCATGGCCTCTTTGGCGGTGCTCTGGTGAGGCATGGCGGCGGTGAGTCTCCCTACGGGGAGATCTTCCGTAATTAGATCAACGGCTGGCGCAAGTAGCAGCTATAGAGGGTATGGAAGTCCCTGGCTGCTGCTATGTGGCCGCAGAATGCTGCTCATATAGCTCCTGAACCGTCGCCACCAGCGCTTTAAATTGCTGGGTGAGGGTGGCGAGCTGATCCGGTTAGGTAGTCTGAGGTGGTGGCTATGGTGGAGCAGGGAGGTCGGCTTCCTATTGCTCAACTTGCCATGAGGGCTCTCCTATGCAGTTGGTGGAGGCCTCTTGAGCGTGCATCATCACTGCCATTTTCGATCTAGAGGGGATGAGATCTGCAAGCTAGTATCGCTGATCCACGTTCTGCCCCCTACATGACGCACTAATCTGTTGTCACCAAGACACCTCCTCGACCATTGGCAAGGCTCCGATCGTCTTCTCTGATGGACTGAGGATCCTTCGATGGGCTTCTCTCGATCAAGAACCTTCAGAAAGTCCTTGGGCCAGGGATTCCAGCGAGAACACTCCGACGCTCAAGTTAGTGCTCTGGCCAACAGCTCTAAGTTTGAATGAGAGCTTGAGTGTTTTGAGAGGGATCTCCTCTGTGTGAGCGAGTATGCATCTCTTACATGATCGAAGGTCCCTCTTACCATTAATCGGAGTTTGTGGAGGTCATGGCGTAATAGGGTGCCAGACCACATGTCCTTGGGCTTGGCTGGCCATACCAGAATTAGCGGGATTTGCTCCCTGCGTAGCATAGCAGAATTGGCAGAATTTGCTGGACCTAGGCGGCCATAATAGAATTGGTAGGATTTATTGGGCTTGAGCGGCCATCATGGAGGGAATATCTCTGTTGATATTCAGGATCGTGGAAGGATCGTGCGAGCCGTTATGAGCGGTAGGGGTCATGCACATGGGCTCCATAAGGAGGTCCTATCTAGTTGGCCGACTAGAAATCCTATCTGGATGGCTGTTTTGAGGTTCTACCCAACATTTTGAAAATTGGACCGGATAACGAACCGGCTTAACATTTGGGTCGTGGGTCAATCGATTCGACCGGATGAATCAATTTGGTCGGACCGGATAATATTATAATTAAATTTTAATTTAATAATATAAATAATAAAATAAAATTATAATTTAAATAAAAATTTAAAAAAAATCTAAAAACTGGGTTGGATCGGTTGAAACCCGGTCAGTTCAATGGGTTTTTTCGGTTTTTATCGGATCATATAAAAGTCAACTTTAATAATAAAATCGAACCGAACTAATGACCGATTCTCGGTTGGACCGGTTGGACGGCCGTTCGGTCTGATTTTCAAAACATTGGTTCTACCCGAGTGATCAACTGAAAGTCCTATCTGAATGGCCGAGTGAAGATTGTTTGGAAATATGATCATCACCATCGATTGGGTGCTATCTTATCGAGTCTCATCAGAAACTGTTTTGGCTTGGCTTCAACAGAACTTAGTATCTTCGTCCCTTCGTTGAGGGGTCACCATAGGGCTGAAAACGGATTGAATACGGATCGGATAGTAGTATATCCATATTTATATTCATATTTTTTAACGGATACGATACGGATACGAATACTAAATGGATATTAAAATTTATGTCCATATTTATTCTAAACGGATACGGATACGAATTGGATATCAAGCAATCCATATTTGTTATATACGGATACGGATACGAATCGGATATCAACCATATCCATATTGTTATATATGGATACGGATATGAATCGGATATCAAGGTACTATTTGATACAAAAATGCTGTCCTGTACCACCTGGTATCCATCTATATTATCCAATTTTGAATGACACTATGCCTGAAATGAGAAAAGATATAGAGAGCCTATCTCCATATTTGGTAGGTACTTTGCTACATCACTTATAATATATTAAATATTGAACCACGATAATTTTAAGTACTAGTTTTGTAAACCTTGGTTTTTAGGTTTACCTAATTTAAGTTCATTTATTAGTTGAGCTAAAACTCATTAACATGTTATATCATGTCCTATATTATTATTTCTGAATATTCTTATACGGTTCTTGTACCTACTTTCATATCATTACCCTGTGCTAGGATGAAAAAAAATCTGTATCCGTATCTGAATTCGATTACCTTTTGGATTAGATATCCGAATTCGTATCCGAATCCGATTAAACTGCTAAATAAAAAATTTGTATCCGTATCAGTATCCGAATCCGATTACCTTTTGGATTAGATATCCGAATTCGTATCTGAATCCGATTAAATTGCAAAATAATATCCAAATTTAATATTATTTAAATATAAATACAAATACATCGAAGTTTATCCGACCCGTTTTCAGCATTAGGTCACCACCTCTTTTTTACCATGAGTCGTTTTAATACTCCTCATAAGAGAAATCAAGCTGCGGACTTCCTTGCAACTAAAGCGGTCTCACTGTTCTCTTGTTTTCAATGCTGATGCTTCTTACGGTGCGTCGGCTGACAGACGAAAAACCGTTTGACAAAACAAACGCTAGCGATGCGATTTTCCCTCTCTGCTCCATAAAATCTTCCAGTCCCCATTCACCCTATGCTACCGAGCTCACGGGCCCATCTCCTGCCACCCCTAAACCCTAACCCGGGTGTCGCTTTCCTTGTCTCCCGTCTAGTCGTCCTTGGGCATCAGCGACGACGCCTTGCCGCTCGGAATGGAGGGGCCGGTGATCGTGTTCTCGGCCTCACCAAATGTATCTAAGAAAACTAAGTTTATTGGATTTTTTTGTACGTTCCCTTTCCATTGAAGTAGTTTATTGTTGCATTATCTATAACCATTTCCCATATACTGATCAATAAATAAAATTTACTAGTCTTTTCTATTATCTTATATGAAATGCTCTTTGGGTGAGCAATAACTGTACAGATCTATAGAAAATTGTTTCCTTTGCCACCTGGAATCTTTTGTAGCATCGAAGGAATACAAACAGAGAGTAAAAGCTCTGGCTCCAAAGGGCGGGGACAAGGCATTCCATATTCACAGTGATGTCCTAATCCAATTCAAAAAAAAAAAAAAAAAAAGGGACATGTAACGCGGCTGCAGATTCCTAGGATATTTATCTTTTAAAATATTGCTAACTTTCAAAATTTATGCAATTAATCCATATAACTACATTTATAATATCACAATTCATCCCAAAATTTATCAACTATAGATTTAATCAGTCATCATTAAATTTTTCCTTATCAAAGACAAAGATTTCAACCTTTTGTTAAACAAAAGTTTGTATATTTGCAAAAATAAAAATAATATTTTAATAAATATAACAGCTTAATAGATATTAATATACACTCTCATAAGTTAATTTCGATGTAATTATATATAGATATATAAAAAAATTTCATGAATATCAAAATTTTTAATAATACAATTGCACACAATCTAATTGTAAATATGAATAGGCTATAAAATTTTCATTCTAATTTAATCATTTTCATATTTTACAATGCGAATTTCGTTTTGAAGATAGGACCTCTGTCACACTTGCCTCGTGATAAGGTTATCATATTTCAACTTATGGTAAAGCAATACTTTCATATTATATTTCAGTCTATGATAAAGTAATATCTTGTGTCGTGTTTCGTAGTCTTAAAATAGAGCATTTAACGAAGCTAGCTATCAATAGATATAAGTATATCATCAGCAGCTTAGCATATTACAAGTCAATCAATAATCAGATAAAGATGGGATTCATAGATAATTAAAGTATTAATTACAGATTGAAACTCCATTTCATTAAAAAAGAATAATTTTGTCATAAATATTGCAAGATAATTTTTTTAAATGTCTAATATAGTAATAATTATGTATATAATATATTAAAATTAAGAGAACTAATAATAATACTTTTTTTTGGTACAAGCAGGCGATCACACTAATCTCGTGCGAATCAGCCCTGATAAGTTCGAATACAAAATTTGCAACAGTAAAGAAGGACAGGGGTCGTCCGGCTTCCATATCTATGATCCCGCATGCTGAGCCACAGAACTAGCCACCCAGTCTGCCGCTGAATTGGCTTCACGATAAATATGGAATACTTTTTTTTTTTTTACTGCGCCTTGTTCGAAAGAGCCGATGGGCCTACTTGGCGGGGCAGATGATGTGTTGCAATAATAGTCTTCTTCTTCTTTTTGACTTGGTGTTGCAGCTGTTGTCATATCTCTGGCCTTGCTTTTTTCAACCTACTAATTGAACTAAACTGTGTGAGAACAGGGGAACATTGCACATTAGAAAGAACAAAATTCAAACCTTGTTACTGGGGCGGAGTGTGCATAAATTACAAATTTGGCACGTCGCTGATAGAGATGAACTTTGTTATTGTCTTATCCTTTCATTCCTATTAGTGAAAAGATGCTATCTTTAATTGTTTATCACACATCTTCTGTATATGTTGCATTGTTTTCACTCCCATGTCCCAACCGAAAAATTTGGTACAAATTCTTAGATTATCATCGCACATCCATACCAGTTTTAAGTTGGTTTTCCATCATGAGATCCTCATTTATTGTTTAACTTCATTTTTTATGCTTGTCTACTTCAACATTCTGATTCATGAGATGCTTATTTTGGGTGCATGGTCCCTTATCTCTGCCCAATGTCCTAAGAAAAAGAAAACTTCTAGTTATGGCATTGTTTTATGAAATTTTCCAGTTAGTCATAAAGGTCCAAGGCATACACTAGACTCACCACCCTCAAGATAACTTCTTCATGTGATCGTCCTTGTTTTACATATACCTATAATTATCACAGATGATGCATTTCTTGACCCATATTTTTAATTTGAGGCTTCTTTTTATTCCATTTCTACTAATTAAGTAAAAAAAAACAAAGTGATGCCCTCCTAATTGTTCGCACCTGAAAAAATTTTCTTTGTCCCACTATTGTCTTTCTTTTACATATATTAAAACAGTCAATCTATGACAAGTGTGATGTGAAGAGCTAAGGTTTTGGGACTAACACAAGGTTATAGCAAGAAAGCGATTTGCCTCTTGAAGCCCTGTTAATATCCAAGCTTTCCTCAAAATTCAACGGTAAACCGTCTTGGAATAAGAATCACGTACCTTTTCTCTTATCTTTAAATCTTATTTGCCTAAGTGAGAAAACGGATTTAAGGTTGCCCTTTGCAATGGAAATCTAAATCGATATATACAGTTCTTCATAAGGTTTTTAAGCACCATGCTTACTGGTGCCACAACATGCATGATGCTTCATATAGAGGTTATTTGAACCAAATAAGCCTTAGGTTGCGTTTGGTGCATTGCCAGCAATTCTGAATGATAATATAGATTATCTATAAGATTGATTACCACTGGATGGATTGCCAGTAATATTGATTACTGTGTTTGATATGCACATGTAATATTATAATAATATTGATTACTGTCTTTGGTATGACAAACGAATTACCAGTCATATAACATCAAATTCCCAAAATACCCCTAAATCAAATTCATATATTAAATCAAATCTATTAAAATTTTTTAAAATACCTCAAAATATCCCTAAATCAAACTACTTATATATAAGTATAATTACTAGATTTAATTATTTTTTAAGATTAAAATATATTTTTAATCTTTAGACATATATTCAAATGTTTTTTTGATTCTTAAACTTTCAATTATCATAATTTATTTATTATATTTTAAAAATAATTTATTTTTAAATATTTTATTATATAAAATTAATTAAGATTAATAGAGTAATTGATATATTTTTTTTAATTTTATTTTTTAATATTAATTTAATTAAAAAATTAATTTTTTTAAAAAAAATTAAATTAATTGACAAATAAAAAATTTAATTAATTTAATTTAATTTTTTTTAAAA